>OX596280.1:19174987-19774987 GCA_951394225.1 Harpalus rufipes
AATTATGATAAAGCGGCAAATCGCCTACTGCTTGCATTCTAACATTGGATGCCAACGCCAACGGACCATTATTTGCGTA
This sequence comes from Harpalus rufipes, assembly GCA_951394225.1. Lineage (NCBI taxonomy): Eukaryota > Metazoa > Arthropoda > Insecta > Coleoptera > Carabidae > Harpalus > Harpalus rufipes. Next base: position 19,175,067 of record OX596280.1, read on the forward strand.
GCTCTATTGAAATGAAAACATGCTCTGTATAGTAAAATATAGTAAAATGATAGTTGGAGGAAGAAATATTTGGAACTCATTATAGATTCTGCCAATTGGTCGTTATAAAGTTTTATGGACTTTTCGGTAATGGTACTCGGAGCCAGGTAGTGTTTTCTGTCCTGGGTCGTACCCGAAATTTGCATTCAAGATGTACTTTTAAATCTGTATTAAAATAATAATTCGTTTTAAGTGTATTTCTTCTAACGTCAATTTGTAAAATAAAAAGAGAATAAAATATTATAAGATGTATCCTAATTATGTACTTTTAAATCTGTATTCAAATAACAATGCATTTAAAATACACTTTTTCTAACATCATTATTAAATACGGCCCATTTCTTACCCTAAAATTGATGCCTTCAAGTTCGAATAATTTATGAGTTCTGACCACAAACAAACCCAACCGTCCATAAAAGATTGTAAACCCTGCATAAGTGAGTTCCAAATATTTCTTCCTCGAACTATACTGTTCCTTTAATTTAAATGCTATTTTTGTTTGAATAAAATTCTTATGAGAAGTAAAACTGTAGTTCCAAATATTATTTCAAACAAAAATAGCATTTATGTTAAAGGAACACTAAGATTATTTTATTATACAGAGCACTCAGAGAAGGCAAAAGTAGAGGGGCGCAAATAATGGCCCATTGGCATTCAATGTTATAAGTTATAATACAAGCAGTGAGTGATATATATCATTCGTCATAATTACAATATTTACAGTATTATTGTTGCACCTGACAGTTAATATTTCTGACTATATTTAACTACTGCATAGACTGTTTTTCTTATTACACAATTTGTCGTTGCTTGACATGCCATCTGTATGTCATTTTTTTCGCATATACAATTTTCAGTATATTTAATAAACAGACATACTACTACATGTTGTTAAAATTGAAATAAATGTCATATTACGGCTTATTATCCATTGTTGCGTGTGTCATTCTGCTTTTTCTTCATGAATTCGTGAATGGTTACATATCTATGCTGTAAAGGGCGAGTCATGGGCCATTAAAGCTGTTTTGGATGGAAAATGACAAGTATAACTTTTAATCACAATCGGTTCCAGCTGGAATAGTACATTAAAACATAACTTACAGTAGGCAACCTATTCAAACAAGAGTTTCATATTCGGACACGACCGCGTAGCAGCAACGGAGCCATCGAAGGACTGCTTCTGTAATAAGTGTTTTATACTATGTTCTCTGTTTCGGCATTCTTTTACATCATTTTTTTATATAAAAATAGTTTAAATTTTCCAGTAACCTTTATTGAATGTCTTCTCTAGTTCCCCTTGCTGTCAAAACGGTTACTCGGGCGCCAAACGGTCGGTCGGTAAAACAGCACAGAGACTTGGGGAAAAATGTGGCTTGAACGCAAGAAGGGACTCGGGTATCTTAGTGGAGACAGAGTTTGGTGTTTGACAATGAAATCAAATGTAATAAATTTTAATATTTTATTAAAATATATTAAAAACGAAAATATTAACAAAACAAAATTAAAGTAGCAATCGCTAGCATAGAATCGGCGGCGAAGAAATATATAATTGAACCAGCGATACTTGCAGGATTTTTTCCGTTCTACATATTATGGTCAACAACGTATGGTTAGAATGGAGGGGAAGGGGTAAGAATGGACAACAGTGGTACACACCAAAATTACGAGACCACGGTACGGACGGTCAACAATGGCACACACCAGAGTTACGTGACCACAGTACGGACGGTTAATAATGGCACACGCCCAAAGTTGGGGAAAACTGAACGGAAACGGTAACAGCACTGAGTCAGAGGCAGCGAAGGGCATAACAATCCTGTTCATCCAGAACTCACTAGGTTCGCGGAAGGCACACATCATCTAGGCTCGATGGAGAACTAACGCTCTCTTGAGAGAGCACACACTTTCTCTATAAAACTATCGTTTAGCCTAGTATTTATATCCCATAAACCGTTGAAAATACGTAAAAAGGTTTAATCTTGATTCTATTTATCCTGCAAATACACGCTAATTCAGAATAAAAATACAAACTCATGTGGAATCGAACCCACGATCCCTAGCACGCCGATCGAGCGTACAAACTATTCGACTCTGCTCAGATTTAATTATAATAATGTAAAGTAAAGAAGTAATCTAATTCAAAAACTAAACCAGTATACATTTTAACTTACATGGTAATATGACAGAAGACGCAAACCACAACATATAACAGTTCATTGATGTACAATATTAACAATTGACATTATACTTCTGTTACGCTAGTCCAGAAATAGATTCACTTGGCCATTAGGGAATTGAATATATATTGGTTGATTAGGGACACAATAGCCATTATTTTCAGTACATGTCATGGGCGCCGACTACATGGGGGCAGCGGGGCGCGTGCCCCATAGAAATATTTTGTTGAATTACCTTTGATTTAGAAATAATACACAATATAAACACATTTAAATATTGTTCCTATAGGTCTCTAAGTCTTTTTAAGTATTTTTTGCGCCGCTTATCTGACCAACGGTTTGACGAGCCGAGTTTTAGGTATAAAGTACTAGTTTCATTTTGTGCGAGCACATCAAAATGTGTCTTGCAAACGCTACATGTATGATGTACTAGCATCCACCACTGAATTAAATAAGTGCATATTATCACGTTTCAACTTGTTTTGTTCGCATCGTACTACTACGCACCTCTATCAACGAGTAGGTAGTTGGCTTTCATTCAAATTTTGTTTATTGAACATATTATAATTATATTATTGTTTAGAAAGCAGGCAGATTTCGCTGATTATGCTTAATATCTAATATATTTTTAATAAAATTTGTTTGATGAAACCTATTTTTCTGAAAAAAAAAATTATATCGCAATTTTCTAACTTTTCATTAAAGCGCTTGATCTTGAAAATTTCAACAAAATTTCGCCTGCGGCGCTATACTGGAGGGTACTCCGGTGTCAATGATCCTACATACGACACTGGATTAATGCCTTTTTTGCCTCCATAAGATTTTTTAAAAGTCGACGTCCATGGCACATGTTACATTTATACCCGTCCAGACATATATTTGCTTCATTCAGGCTGTAAATTGTAACGATAATATAAGGTTTAATTTATTATTAACAGGGCTATGAATTCAATATCATATACAATAGCTATTTGTGTATTAAGAGCGCAAAATAGGACATTGTCGAGTGAGAGGTTGTTGCCGCGCGACGCAGGAGCGCGGCATTCTCTCGAAATCGACAATGTCCATTTGCGCTCGAAATACACACAAGATTTTTTCTACAGTCGCTACCACAACAAAAATAATAAAGCGTACACTTTGTACTTACACTACTACTTAATTAATAAGGATTAATATAAAGAAAAAAACTGTTGTGGCCAGCACAATACCTTCCGTCAATCCTGTGTATAATGTATAAATTCCATACATAATTTTTCTTGCAAATGAATCTAAATTTCCAGTAAAATTATTTCATAAAAAAACTATTCAAATTGCACTTGACACTGACATCTTCTTCTTTAGCTTTTCCCATTCGTTAGGGGTCGCTATTTTTGCGTGTCGTTATCATTCAGTTATTTTTCTCTCAAGTCTTCCGCAATACAGTCCTTCCATCTTATCTTTGGTCTTCCTCTGTTTCTTCAACATCCTATTACTAAACTATTCTTCTTGTTCTAATATTCTTCATTTCTCCTCATGACATGTTCAAACCAATGTAATCATCTTTCTTGTATCTTTCTAGAAATTTGTAATACTAGTTATTTTCTTACCGTATCTTTCCGTGTTTTCCCCAACATCTACTTCAACATCCTCATCTCTGGCACATTAATTTACTTTTTGTTGATATTGACATCTGTCATTTTGAATTATATGAATATATTAATAGTTTCTATGTTTAGCATAGCTGGCTGAATTATAAAATTTAATTTCTTTAAAATTCTTTAACTCTGTATCTATTGAATATGAAGTATAAAATGTAATCAAATCGTACAGAGAATAATATATTCTTTAAGTTATAACGATAAATGTCAATAAATCAAATTTAACTGTTAAATCTTCAAATGAGGGTGCTTCCGGTTCACCAATTATAACCAAAATCTAATCACTTGTTCTTCTGGATGTAAACTTGAGGAATACCAAAAAATTATAATTTTTGGAATCGTGGTATTGAAGTTATGGGATCCGGAACTTTTGTCACACACACACAGACACACACACATACATACATACAGACATCATCGTAAAAATGGTAAAATCATATAATAGGGAACCTAAAACATTCTTATTTATTAAAAACTCATCATTGGATTTTTTGACCAAAGACAATACCTTCATTACCTACCTAAAGGTGACGGAAAGTAAAAACGTCTTTTATATTTAGTTTATCGTTATTTCCCATTCTTCTTGATCTATTGCTTCAATCTAATCTAAACATTTTATACTTTCGTTTTTGTAAATGAATGCACTATTTTATTTTCACAATAGTGCGGCATTTTTTTTTTTGGTTATGTAATATACCGACAGAGAAGTTATATGTCAGATTGATTTGTAAAGGTTGTAAATGTGCCATTACAGTGCCATTAGTTCCTGACTAAACGTTTCCATTAAGAAACTAAACAAGTGACATTTCTTAACATGTATAGTCAGAAATTTGGACAGCGAGCGTTTTTTCTACACTGTCGCGCTAGAGCGGCAAAGTGACATTTTGCGTTGACAAAAGAGCTACTATCTATGTAGACTGTAGAAAAAATATATAGTTACATTTAATTAACAGGTGTCAATCAAAGTCATTTCTTCTAATTCTACCTAGTATATAGTCCTGTATTTCTGACTGGCACTGCTTTATGCACATATACATAGATTCGACTGAACAAATAAATAAAACAAACCTTTTAAAAACAAATGTTTGGGGTCTCCATTTTTACCTCCCGCAATCCTTGGAAATGGAAATATAGGGACCGTGCTAAAAATCGCATATCGAGATTTTGGTAAATGACCTCGTTTTAAGGTCCCTAGAATCCACTTTTAATATTTTCACGATGATGTCTGTGTATATGTATGTATGTATGTATGTATATATGTATGTGTGTGTGTGTGTGTGTGTGTGTGTGTGTATGTGTGTGTGTGTGTGTGTATCCTCTTTACGCTCTAACTCAAATGCTATTGTTCAAAAAAAATTTAAATCTTGTACTTCTATGGAACGAAGCCATTAGATTTTGGTGTAAATCGCATAACCGGAAATGGCAGTTTACTTGAAGCTCAAAATAATTTTTCTTCAAAAAATACATTTAAATGTTATTTTTTCGCAGTTGTTATTATAAAAATTAAAAATTATCCTATTTTCTACAGGTTTGTATTAATACTTTTTCTATATACTTTATGGATAAATTTATAAAATAATATAAAAATTATATCTCGGAGCTTATGCTGTAAACACAACTCCCTGGTTACACAGTACAGCTCAAATGTATGTAACTGACAGATAAATGTTACTGCTAAAAAAATAATCATTTCAAATTAATAACACTAACATTTTCAAACGAAAATTGTAAATAGAACAAGAGTTACATGGAAAGGAATTTAATATACATAATTTCAAATTAATAATAATGTTTTAAAACAAAAATTGTGAATAGAACAATAGTTAAATGGAAAGGAAATTAACATACATAATTTCTAGTATTAGTAAATATGCAGGTATGTATTTAAATAAGAAAATAAATAAGTACATTATCACAGCATATTAACCATTGCTGGATGTGCTAATACAGATTGTACACAGATTTCGGTAATGATGATGACGTATTTGTATCGTGCGGGCGTTTTCCATGCGTCACCTCACGGGTTCTTAATTTTTGCGTGGAGAGTGCATCACAGGGATTACTTATGTGCCATTTAAAATTTGAAATATTTGATAGTAGGAATTGAATCCGGTTCCCCAGATTATCCACCAGACACTCAGGCACGCACCCCGTAGGTATATGTATTTAAATTAATAAAAATTAAATGTGCGGGGAATTTTGTGTTGGCCACATCAGATTTTTTTTTAATTATACAATTATCTCATTATTACATTTAACTATTTTTTCTGCTTTGGAATCGTTATGGGATTACAGCATATAACTCCACTAACTAATATGCAAGTGACTTAAATAAAGGTTGTTATGTAAAAATATTTGAAGTGAAGCACTGACGTTGAAGGTGTAAGGTATGACATATTTGTCATATGGCAGCATCACCGCCATCAGATGCAAGGCAGTTTTATAAAACTATTGACGTCTGCTAATCTTCCTTGTACTCTTTTATTGTTTGCTACTGCAGAATTTACATTTCTAGTTCATCAATTCTTCAAACAAATTTTATATTTTTGATTAATATTTTATATGTTGATACAGAATTTAACCCAACAGTATAGTCGCACACGGTCTGTGATATCGGCAGTGAATATTATTCTGAATAATTTAAAAATTTGCGTCTTAAATAATCTATCTTTCTAAGTACCTTCCTAACTATATATTATACCCGATATTGCAGAGTTATTATTATTAATTAGTAATTTAGTTGAGGGCTTTAAGCGCTAACATCTTCTGTCACTGCGTCCTGTAAGGTCTATTGTAACATGGCTCTTTCTTAGTTTTCTGGGAGTACATAGTTCCAGAGTTCTTATGAAGCCAATTACTGGCTCTAGGTATCAATTTATAATAATAATAACAATACTAATAATAATACTAATAATAATAATACTAATAATAATAATAACAATAATAATAATATTTACTTTATTGAGTAGAAAAAATCTCAATGGCGAGGTTCAGCCAATGCTGTTTTTCCACCTAACCAGCATATTACACAAAAAAACGTATGTAGTCTAACAAAAATATCAAATATATAGAGCAATAAATAGATGCATATAAGAACTAAAATAGTATATAAAAGACAAAATTAATTGAAGATAAAAATAAATACAAAAATAATAAAAATGTTTACACGTACATTAACTATTAATTACAGGTTATTTGTAAAAGTTTTGTACATGTTTTTTTTAAATGTACTGTATGACAGAGATTTCCAATCATTTGGAATATTATTGTACAGTGTTAGAGTTAAGTAGGCAAAAGAGCATTTAAACATTATTTAAATTTAGTTTTACTATGATGGTACTGTGTACAAGTCCTTGCCACGTAAATTATAGTTACCATTTTTAAAACTAGTTTGTCGTACATATATTTAGGACACTTTGTAATTTTTATTTTGTGTGTAAGACAAAGTAAAAGTATATTCAGTCGATTATTAATAAAATTGAGACCAGCTGCAAAGCGATATTGGGAGATGTGATTATATTTTTGCACACTATACACGTATCTCAAGTAGCTGTTCTGAAAACGATCAATTTTGTGTTTATCACCTTGAGTTAATTTGGGTATGTAGACAGAAGCACAGTATTCTAACAGTGGAAAAATAATTATGAATGGGCAAGTCGAAGTTTTACTTCAGAGAATAATAAATAACGGTATTGGTATAATATTTTAAGGTTAAATTTGGCATCCAGCAACCAATTTTACCCATCAGCGACCATCATACTGTTTTGTACAATGCGGTCTCATACAATAAAATTCTCTTGTACATTTTATTTTAATTGTGTCCTTCATATTTTGCCCGAGCAATCTAACGCCAACTTTCTGCCCGCTATCCTCAAAATACCGTTCCAGTACATTGCGGTCTGACAAACCAGCGTGACTACTGACGTACCGTACCATTCGCACCTCAGTTATAATATTACTCACACAACGTTTGCTTAAAAATTATAAATACCGACTGCAAGATATATGTAATAGAAGTTACTGTACCACTACCACTATAGAAAAATAAACAAGAGTATTTGTTTACTGTACTTGGAAAGAGAACAGAAAAATCAGATTTCTCTGTTATCGGTCCAAAACTTACATGTGACTGCGATATATTGCAGGCATCTTTTTTGTTTGCACAGAAAATGGAGAAGGAAAGGAATAGCTTAATTTATTAATATTTTTTTTATATATTTCTGTGCATCTTAATATACATGTATATATATATATATATATATATATATATATATATATATATATATATATATATATATATTTAATATATTTTTTTGATTGTTGAAACAAGTTTAATTGTATTGAAATTTTATTTAATTTGTATTTTGAGTAATACAGATAAGCGATTTTTAAATTTGATTTGAAGAACTGTAATTACCCGGTCTGTGAAACCGATGCGACACTCGTGTTATAAATATTCACAAGACCTCTATAGTGTTAATATGGAATTAATTAATTTATTATGAACACACCCTTTAATTAAAATTACAAATCTTCCATATCGTGCAGTTAACTAAACCGCTTCTGTAGCTTTACAATATCAGTATATTATAATTCATTCATAAGTAGAGGGCTTTAAGCACTAACCGCTTTTGTCATTGCGACATGTAAGATCTGTTGTTACATGGCCCTATCTTAGTTTTCTGGAAGTAGTTCCAGAGTTCTTATGAAGCCAATTACTGCTCCAGAAGTCAGTTTCCCGATCTCATTCGCCGCGAGGTACCTTTTACCAAGTCTACTTACGGCCACAGCTGAACATTCACATATGTGTTCCGAAATTTCTTAGTTCTCTTCGCAGAGCTGACAAAAATTGTTTTCAGCTATACCAATCTTACATAGATGGTATTTCAGATGACAATGACTATTAATGATACCTGTCATAGTTCTAAGGTCCTTATGGCTGAGAGCTAATAGCTCTTTGGCGTTTGTCAACGAAGGTGAAATGAATTTCTTCGAGTGACTAATGCCCGGGATGTCTCTTCAATATGAGTCTATGGCTGCTTCCTCCCAGTTGTTGATTTCCTTCTTTATATGGCTTTGCAAGAGTCCGAAAAAAGGTTCAGGCCCGTAAAACGGTAGTTGAGCTCCCTTTTTAGCGACCTCGTCTGCTTTTTCTTTGCCTAGAATTCCCTCATACCGCGGTACCCATCACAAAGTGACGTGGTTGTATTTGGCCAGCTGTTGTAGGGAGTTCAGGCAGACTAGCTTTGACTCACAAGTAAAGGCACTTAGTGCCTTTAAAGCAGCCTGGCTGTCTGACAATATGTTGATTGTTGCTCCTTTGAGACTTGTCTTTAGGTTTATTTGAGCACAGGGATTTATTTCATAGATCTCTGCTTGAAATATAGTGGTGTCTGGACCAAATACATCCACTCTAGTTTCTCCCGACTCTATTTTTGAACCATCCGTAAACCAGGACAAAGAGTCCCTTGGGAAATATGGCCCTCCTACTGTCCACTGAAGTCGATCACCAATGATTACCTTATACGTCTGGCCAAAATTGTATGTTGTCGTCATTGTACCACAGCCAGACATGGCCGAGTATATTATAATATTACATGCACAATTTTTGTAAGTGTGCTCATAGGGTAATTTAATACGTCAAGGTGATCATTTGTCTCTGATTTCCGAGGACAGTCCCCGAAACAAGACTTGTGTTCTCGCTTATTTTTGTCTCCGAATCTATACTTTTTTCTGACAGTTATAATATGAAAAATAATGAAAATTAAACCGGAGCTACATACTACAATTTTGCTATTTTAAAACTTAAAATAACGCCTAATTTAGCAACAATGCAACCACAGAGTAGGCAGAGTACGAAACTATTGTCGGCGCCTTCAATATTTTGTTGTCAAGCTTCGCCCGGCGACCAATAGAGATGTACAGAAGACGAAATTACGACCTTAACCTACTAGGGCTAAGCTTCGAGTCAGTGACGTTGCATAAAATAGAAAATTAGTTTACTTTCCACTTTAGTTGTTAAATGTCTCGTACGCCACTGAAATTTTACGCAAGAATCACCAATCTTGTTTAAATAATGAGCAGGGTATCGAACCCGTCAAAAACTGGGTTCGGTTCAGGTTCATGTTAATTTGTTGTTTTGAGAGCTGTGTTCGTGTATACACCAATAAATATATGTTTTGAAAATATAATAGTTCTAAGACTATCATATACATACATATACTTCTACTCCTCTACTTATCAGTTTAATAGAACTGTTATATTGCTTAGTTTTTATTAATAAATAATTATTAAAGAAGCATTGTCTAATTACTGTGCATATCTTCGATAACCAAACTTTACGATATGTAACGTATGCCTGATCAAAGTAAAGACCTCTATATTTTTTCATATATTAAACCAGTTTAGTAACGTGTCCAGTAGGTATGTCTATTTTTACGGCATAGTCCGGCAGCACTTAGCAACATTTGTTTGTGGTTAAGATTTGGTTTTTAATTTTCACCTTCAGTTTATTTTTGACCTAGACGGAAATGGGTGAATTCCGTTTCTGGATACATTGATAATTAGAGTGGAGAACTCTATTCTAACTAAGTGGTATAGCAAGCTCAATGCAAGTACTAGATACATCAATTAACAGTCAAGACATCCATGTTTTCAATTGACACGCCACAAAATTCATATGAATTGTTTCATGCGCGAACAGGTATTGTGTGGTATTCTTGAATACCAAACGAAACTCGGTAAAAACTTGCCTATACGAATCTCGAAAGTAAACGAACGTAGCATATAGCAGCCAATCAAAACAAACATTTGTGTAACGTGAATGCTTTATCATTTGACTTTGATTGTTTTCTAACTACAGTTCGCAAGCACATCTCTCCCACTTACGTATAAGAAAAATTTCAAGAATCGGGCCTTAGGAGTATACAGTAATTGATGACGTCACATTTTCGGGTGAAATCGTATGATTTCCGAAATAGATATGAATGTCACAACTGACAGTTTTATAGTACAACTTATACTGTGTGAATTTGGGATATTTTTTATTTTAGGCTATTTAAAGATTAATATATTTTTCAAAATTTAATACTTGTAAAAACTCTTGCAACAACCCTATTATTTAGATATTCACATTTGTATTTATGGTTTACGTTTATGATTTTGTAGGTTTGTTTTTTCTTTTTTCTATCATAAGCATGAATTCTTAAATAATATAATTAATATTATTATTTAATTTTAAACGATGATGACAAGAAAATAGCGGAAAATGAAAGATACTTGTTTCTTTTATTTTTTTCAGGGGGAGTTGCGGAACAGTTCAGTTCAGTGCTACTCACCTACTTTGTGCATGCAAAAGGAAAGTTATTTCTAACAAATTATCAACGACTATTTCACTCATAAATTTATAAACCAATCCAAATTTAGGATTCTACCTAGTTCCCAAGTATATTTCGACAAAACACCGGCACAAAAAAAATTCGCATCCAATAAGATGCTGTATTTTTACAAGTGAGTTTTGATAAGCGATTTTTTTTTTTGACGTTTTAAGAGTACTTAGGCACATACCTGTCAAAGTGCGTGTTTTCAGTTTTTATTAAAAATGAGTCGATTCGGACAACAATCTGTTCAGAACATTGGAAAAACAATCTTAAATATAACACCTCAAAACATAATAAAAATTAGAATTTTTTTGTCAAAAAAATAACTATAAATTATTACCTGATTTTTATTTTGAAAATAGTCATGCGAATACCAGTCGTGGTTAAATTTTATCCTGGCAAAATTTTCCGATTGCTTTATTCGAGCCTGTTGCTAATTTATCTAGTGGCATTGATTAAAAATCACTCGCATGACAGCTCGTGATTTTTATGTCAATGCCACTCGATAAATTGCTACGCAACCAGCTCTCGTAACAATCTGAAAAAAAATCCGGTAAAAATTTACCACTTATGATAGTATATACGATAAAATCACTTTATTCACTATATTAAAGAATGAATGACAGCAATTTTTCACCGTTGGTTGGACGAAGATAGTATACTCGTATCCACATTTTTAAACACACTGTATATGCCTTTGCAACTGAGCAAATATGTACGAGTAGTTGCAGAGCGTATAATACTCATGGCGTAGTACAAGAACTAGTTCTAAAAGCGAATACAACTTGTTGGCAACAATTTACCCTCGCTTAGCTCACTAAATCCCGATTGCAGTAATTGAAAATAAATAGCAGTGCACTGGCTCCACGTGGACCAATAAATCCCCCCTTGTGAAGAAATTAACAAGGGCGGTTCCTACTGGACTGGGATATTATTACAACAAAAATAATCGCATTACAAGCGAATGATGGATTACCGTGAAGCTACGAGAAGTCCACCATTAATTATGCAGTGACAGAGGTCATCTGACAGCTCTAATTGCAGACTCTTATGTGGACGGGAGTTAACGGATGCCAATGAGTTGATTATAGACCTGACGTGACTTGAAATTGCAGGATATGAATGTTCACGACGAGGCAATCGAAAAATTAATGATGTTTTTACATCCAGGCCAATGTATTTTTCGTTTGGAATTTAGATGAGCGGAGATTGGGATTCATATTCTATTGTGTACAAATTTAGGAAGTGGTTTAATGTTACTCGTGGGAATTTGCTTCGAATAAGCTGTGATTACAGATGAATTCTAAATTTGATTTGTATTATTTATAAAGTAGTCATTTTATTAAATGTCATTTACTATGCTCCAGAATCTGATTTTTCAGTTTAAATTAAGAGTACAATAAAAAATGTTATAGATGCATACCGGGTGTATTGTGTATTTGCAAATCTCGAAATATGTAAATGAAAATAATATTGCTGAATATCAATCGGGATTTAGAGGATAAAGTTGTGAAATGGTTTTACAATTTCAGAGTAATGATTGGAAGAATAAATTAGATGATAATAAAATAGTTTTCATTTTCTTCATGAATCTGAAAGAAGAATTTGAAACAGTTGAATAAGCTGATTTTAAAGCTAGAACAAATATGTATTGGTAGTACTGTACTAAACGGTAGCTCGGGGAAGTATCTTAGGGCCTTTATTTTTCAGTCTATACATTAATAACATAGAAAAAGTTATAAAAAATGTCGGTTTTATCTCTTTGCTGATTATACAATTATACAGTGTGGGATTAAAATATGGAATATTAAAAAAAAGCAAACTCAATCGGTTTTTTTAAAAAACATTGAAACACGTCGATTATAGTATTTAAAAATATATATTAATATGTGCGATTCACATTGCGACCTTCATTTGTTTTTTTAGTTATGACTTATAATAATAGGAGGAGTCTAAGGTTAAATTATAACTAAAACTAAAACAATTACCCCTTAACCTTAAAATAATAATATAAGCTAAAAGCTAAATACGTATTTCGAGAACTAAGTTCTCATCATCAGTAGAACAAAACGAAAGTTTAAGCAGAGTAGTTAGGATTACTCAACATGTAAACCATGCCAGAGGACTAACAACTGAATAAACAAGGGAGAGAACTGGGATTATATAGGGATAGGAGTCACAGGTGAATGAACACCAATTATAAACTAAGATTTAACGTCCAATGAAATTTAAGATTTAAAACGTCCTATAAAATTTAAGTTTATATTAAATCGAATAATTTAGAATTTGGTATGGGACCGAGATCTGCGTTCATCAAGTTATTTTTAAATTTAATTATTATTAAGCTCGCGTGTGCATCTAAATATCTATCATTATTAATATGTTTTAAAAGTTTAATATTAGAATTGTTAATTTTCTGATTATTAATGAACATATGTTGAGCCACGCTAGATTTTTCGGAATTGCCGCTTTTTAGATGATAAAAATATTCTTTAAACCAAGTGTCAATTTGTCTTTTAGTTTGCCCGATGTAAACTTTATTACAATCATTACAGCTAATTTTATATATACCGGATTTTTTGTTACTATCTATTTTATCTTTAGGATTAACTAATAAAGATTTAATGGTATTACTTGATGTGTAAGTCACGGTTAAATTTTGATTTTGAAAAATTTTATTTAAATTTTTAGAAGCGTTATCGTACGGCAGTGTTACGTATTTTTTATTATTAAATGGTGTTAAAGTTGTAAAATTAGAAACCGATTGGCGATGTTTAAATTTATGAACTAATTTATCGATAGTTTTAACTGGGAAACTGTTATATTTAGCTATTTCTTTAATATAGTTTAGTTCAATATTAAATCGTTTTTTGTTTAAAGGAAACTTTGTTAATCTGTTTATTAAAAAATTGAACGATGTTAATTTATGTTGCCAGAAATGATTGGAGTCAGCAGTTATAAATCTGCTAGTATTAGTAGATATTCTGTAATAATCAAACTCTAGTTTTTTTTTTTTTCGAATAACCAGTACGTCCAGAAATGGTAGTTGTTCATTAGTTTCTTTTTCAATAGTAAATTTCCCATCAATTAAATTTACGTTGCTGAGTAGAGACCATCTTCACTTTCATCTTGTGTTTCTAACATTTAAATATCGTCTTCCTTCCTCCTAAATTCATTTTATGAAGAAATTTTGTTGTACTCATCTAATTTTTCAAGATGTTTCCAATTCATTGTCGGGATTAACAGTATTTCTGAAGGGTATGTGTAATATACCTATAATTTTAAATATTTAACTACTAATACAATAAGAAATAATATAATGTATGCACTTCCCAGAAAAAGTCTCCAGTAATGTCTTTGGATTTTTGACGCTGACATTTATCTGTCAGTTACAAACATTTTAATTTTTCAATTGGTTTCCATGACATTATTTGGGCTGTGAGATTTATTACAACAGAATATTATATAATTTATTTCTTTATTTCTAAATCTATAAAACATAATAAAATCTTTATATGTATCAGATAGAGAATTTACTCTTCTTTAATACAAGCAAGAACAAAAAATTTCAAAAAATAATATTTAGAAGATTTTTTTTAAGAATCTGCTACTTCCGGTTGTCCAATTATTACCAAAGCCATTTCAGCTCTTCCCAATAATGTCCGATTGAGAAATACGTAGTTAAACAGATATTAAGTATTATAGTTTTTGAGATATCGTCCTTCCAACCGACCTAAACACACACACACACAACCACGCACGCACACACACACACATACACGCACACACACATCATCGTAAAAATATTAAAATCGGATTATAGGAACCTTAAAACGTGCTTAATCATTAAAATCTAGATATGCGATTTTTAGCATGAATCCAATACCTCTCTTAGCGCGAGGTAAAAATTTAAATGACTATAGATAGAATATAGATTTTCAGTAGTAAAATCCGACAGTATTTTTCTTCCCGGTTTGATCGGGTAAATAAATCATAAGGTTGCATTATAAAAATTCTGAGAAAAATCGATCAAAACATTTAATAATAATGAATTTTTAAATCAAGCGAACTGTTTCATACGAGCATTCTGTCAATCTTCAACACTCTTGACATAATTACTATGGTTTATTGTAGAACATTAAGGCCTAGTTGCATAAAACATTGTTATTTTTAATCACGTTGTTATCATTGGCAAGGCTTATTTTCCAATGTATTTTTGGAACGTATCCATGGTTATAATGTGCAGTTAAACCCATGACCAACTAACAACGTTTTATGCAACATGCCCTAAATGTTTAACAATTAAAAAAAAAAATTATTCATTATTATTAAATGTTCAGCTACATTTTTCTCAGAATTTTTGACATGTAACCTTATAATTTATTTGTATGATCATAAAAGGGAAGAAAAATCACTATCGGATTTCAGTACTAAAAATCTATATTACATTGGAAATTTTTCTGAAGCTGTATATGTTGATTTAGTGGTAGATTCTTGGAATAAACACTTCATACGTCGAAAAATTATTTATTGAAGTGAGAAGAATGACGTTTCAGTTGTGGTTACAACCAATATCAAGTCTAAATATAAAAATCTGTTGTGGCCAGCACAATACCTCTCGTCAGTTTAATTTTTGGTTACATAAGTATTTTATTTAACATTTCTTGTATGTCTACACTCTACACCAAAAATTGTACTTATACCTATTCTTTAAATTTAGATTTTTAAATTCATTCTATAGAATGCGAGCAGTCATGTAACTTTGTTCGCCTTGACAAGCAGATAAGGGATCCCGTGTCAGAATGACAGCTAGTAATTATGTATATAGAGTTCAAGTGCTTAATTTGTCACCAGGAGTATGGATGAAGAAATTTTGTCCTACTCTTCTAATTTTTCGACATGTTTCCAATTCATTGTCGGGAGTGACAATATTTCTGAAGGGTAATATACCTATAATTTTAAATATTTAACTATTAATACAATAAGAAATAATATAATGTATATATGTACTTCCCAGAAAAAATCTTCAGTAATATCTCTTGATTTATGACACTGACATTTATCTGTCAGTTACAAACATTTTAATTTTGAATTGGTTTCCATGACATTATTTGTGTTGTGAGATTTATTACAACAGATTATTTTATATACCTATTATATTTCTTCATCTCCAAATCATTAAAAGTTATAATAGATTATTTATATGTATCAGAGAATTTAATGTTCTTTAATGTTGTTTAATACCGGTTGTCCAATTATTACCAAAACCTTTTCAACTCTTCCCAGTAATGTCCGATTGATAAGTACGTAGTTCAACAAATATTATTAACGTTTTTGAGAAATCGTCCTTTCAACATCCACACACATACACGTAAATACACCCATTTAATATCAGTAAGAAACTATTTTTAGAAAGTTGCTACATTAATTTAGATGAATCAATCAATATTAAATCAGATTACAATCAATCTAAAAATTTATATACCAATATTAAATTATTGACTGCTCCATAATTTTGACATTTTGAGTACATTAACCATGCAGGCTCAAGGTTCGAAATATTTTTGTTATTCAGTTTCTTATAAAGGTTGATAGATGTCGCACCTGTTGTTAACAATCATGTATTGTACATTGTATTTTCATATTTAAATATGTAACTAAATTCAATTTTTTTCAATAATATAACATCATAGGGTAAGTTAATTCAAAAACTTCAAATGTTTACCCTATTTATATTGTATTTTTATATTTTTTAGACTTGATAATGGTTGTAACCACAACCGAAACGTCGTCATTCATCTCACTTCAATAAATAATTTTTCGACGTATGAAGCGTTTATTCGAGGAACCTACCACTAAAAATCTATATTCTTTTAAATTAATTTTTTTTGATGTCATAACTAAGAAACAAATGATAATCGGAAGGTGAATCACATATATTATTGTGTATTTTTAAATACACTTTCCACGCCAGCAATGAATGCCCGTGAGCTGACGCCTGGTAAATGTTCGCACGGTTTTTAAAAAAACCGGCTGAGTTCGCTTTTTTTTAATATTCCATACTTTAATCCCAGACTGTATGTATTAGGAAAGAATATACAAGAAATTATTCAAATTTAAATGAAGATCTTGAACATATAAATAAATGGCTGTGTTAACATATTAAAGTTAAATATATCTAAATTAAAAGTAAGGTAGTGATACGCAGAACAAATATTTTCAAAATAATTTTAAGATATTAATAAATAACGAAGAACTCAAAACAGCTGACGAGACAAAACACTTAGGAATAATTATTATAGATAGAAAATTAAAGTTTAAATCTCATATTGATTACCTGGATCTTTAAAAAGATCGGTGCATTAAGTAGAGGGAGTCAATATTCATCGAAAACTAAAAAAATATTAATCTATAATGCAATAACCTTACCACACTTTATGTATGCATCATCCATTTTGTATATGACCAATAATGCTGATGTAAACAGATTGCAGAAAAAGCAAAATAGAGGCATGCGAGTGATATTAAAGTGCAATAGATACAGAAGTATTGAGTCAATGTAGAACAATTAATTAAAATTCAAGTATTTATATTAATACAAAAAATAAAATTAGGGCAAGTACCAACGTACTTAAAAACACTTTAGTTCCTTTCAACACGGTACACTGTTATGAAGCGAAGTTTAATAAGTATTTCATCCTGTCACGAGTACAACAGACTGCAACAAAAAAATCCTTATTTCATAGTGGTATATATGTATACAATAAGTTACCAGAAGATTTAAAAAATATAACGAATTTAAAAACATTTGAGAAAAGTTTAAAAGTATTCTTTAAATCTGCAGAAATATAATATGTTTTTCTTTTTTGTAATGGTAACTTATTGTATCTTCTTTCTCTGTAAAGTATCGTGCGACTGAATTACATTATGATAAGTTCTTTATTAGTAATATTACAAGTTACCTGATTGTTTAATTGTTATTCCTTTTTCCTCTTGATATTTATTATATTTTATTATGATATATTATTATTCTTTCTAATTTTCATTACCAACGTTATTATATTATCTTTTGTTATTATCTATATAACATTTTACATTGTATGTATATAGCTCAAAAGCAAAATACATGAAACTTGTTATGGTGGAAATGATTAGGCGAGGACTCACGTCATCAACCTGAAAAAAACCTTTTAAAATATAACTTGTAGTAATTATTAGTTGTTATTTATTTTTTTAAAAGAAGAAAAAATATACTAGTATTAGAGAAACGTATATATTAATTAATTTACAATTGTTTCTAGGTCAATCCGTATTCCTTTTACGGAATATAAAATTATTTGACTCAACATGATCACTCTCAGTAGTGCCAATGTATGGTACGAAAATAAACTACAATTATAAAATAATTTCATATTCCGTCAAAGGAATAACGATTGACTTGGAAATAATTGTAAATATCATTAAAACATATATTACTTAATACTAGTACTTTTTTACTAGTACAGTATGCTATTATTTGACAGTTGTGGATAAAGTATAGTAATCTATTCGCATGTAATGGCTATTACTCACTAGAATGAGTTACATAATATACTAATATAAATTATTAGATAATATTAATAATATAATAATAATAATAATAATAAAAATGATTATAAAGTACGTGCAAACTACAAGTTATTGAAAGTTCGTGTAACGTTTCATAAGCCATTTGACTAATGCAAAAAGCAAGCAAACCAGCAAGATGAAAGAAAACAATCACAAATAAGAGCAATGAGCTAGAGTAAGCAAAAACAATAAGCACACATGATAGCGATAAGCAAAAAACAGATAAAAGCAATAAACATTAAAACACTTAGGTACACATAAAAGCAATTAGCAAGAAAACAAAGATAAATAAATAGCTAATGAAAAAGATGAAGTACGCAAACCAACAGGGATAAGTAAAAGTAAAAAGCAAGGAAAAGAGCAATAAACAAACAAGCATGGATAAATCAAATATAGTAAGCAAAAACGCATAGATAAAAGCGATAAGCGAGCAAACACGGATAAAAAGGCAAAAAAAACAATGAAAATAAAAGTATTGAGTAAGCATATATGCACATATAAACGCTAGCCATAGAATAAATAAACAATAAATAAAGTAAATAAGCATATCGCAAATATTATAGCCTAATATAAGTGCTCATCATTGATCACCCAAGTGTAAGTGTTGCTACGTGCAGTAACAACCTTAAGTGTTTTACTAAAGGGAAGGCAAGTGTAACGTACCCTAGTTCTTCGGGAATGCGGCCCCCAACTTTTAAACAGTGGAGTGGAGGGTGGGTTAATGCGATTTTTAAATGTACAATTAAAACAACACTTGACGTTGATTTTACTTTTAATTGATACATCGGACCACGAATTCATAATATCAATCTAAAATTTCGACCGAGTTTGCTCTTCTTCACTGCTCGAAGCTGGCATTCGCCTAATCCGATTATAACAATGTGTTATTTTAGAGAAAATTTTCTTGGAACTACCCAAAGATTTGTTTCCATTAAACTCTTGTATTAATTCATCAATTTCCGTACGGGTCTTTTTAACTGCCTCGTTGTCTTCAGCATATGTATTTGGATGTACAATATTACTATTATATTCTCAAAACAAAAATACCCAAAAAAAAGAGAATGATATCCAAAACTTTTTTTTCAAACTGCCTCAGTTTGAGGAAACAAAAAAATATTACGCAAGGACTCGCACGTTGAACACCAATCTTGCTACGTGCAGTAACAACCTTAAGGGTTCTACTAAAAGGAAGACAAGTGTAACGCATCCTACTTCTAACTAGTTAGTAACTAAACATTTGAACTATATAAAGGACGCCACGATGGTTGTTTTTTCTTAAACTGGTATATAACCTCGAAAATACCAATTTGGGGAGGATGAGCAACATTCAATAAACAAATAAAGCTCTGTTTGAACTTAAAATGTAACATATATTAAATATTTGCTTAATGCAGTGAAAAGCACGATGTAAATTGAATGAATACTTAATAATAGTAATACAGAACCTAAATAGTACGGTAAAGTTATATAATTGGCAACCATCAAAATTCGTATGCAAAAATATAACTCGCGCGGGATATTAGGAATACAATGATGATGATGAGAATACAGTGCATCAAATAGGGGATGCGTGGTGCTCGAATGAGCAAAGACCTTAAACGTCGAAAGAACGTATAATATATGAAATATATACCGCAACAATAGGCGCAATACGGATGGTTGGTCGACCAATCAGGGTAGTACGTGCGTAAAAAATAAAGTAAATAAATCCCAAATTGTCTTGACAAGACTACGAATAGGGCACACACGTCTCACATACAATCATCTACTACAGAAAACACAACCCACTATCAGTGAAACATGTAACACTCCAACAACTGTAGAACACATAATCACCGAATGCTACAAATACACCATCCAGAGGCAACAGGCCAATGTACCTACAACACTAATTGACGCCCTCGCCAATAATGCAGGCAACACCAATAAAACGTTAAAATTTCTAAGACAAATCAAAATATTCAACAACCTGTAATTATCAACATACCTACTATTATTACATATTATTATAATTAACTATATTACTATATCATGTACTAAATATATAATATTACTATAGTTTTAAATTAATGTACCGTGGTATTATTGGCCCAAAATCGAAATAATTTAAAAAATTAAATAAAAAAAAAACTTAACCGAAACAAAACCTAAATAAGAATTTCTCACAATAAAAATTCTGAAACTCGCGCGTGCTAGTACATAACAATGTAAAACAATAATTGATAAGTATTCTAAGGTTCAAAAGTATGGCAAACGATATAACCAAAGTGCAATTGTCAAATACATATGGTATAATTAAATTCAATGAATTTTAAATTCAAACACATAACATAAACAAAATGGAGCTTATCTGCAGGTATTTGGAGCGACGATGGCGATAGGATGTTGTGTGCGGTAGTGACGTATTAGTGTGGTATGGATGTGATATGACGTCCCCAAAATGGCGTTAATGGGATAACTAACTTCCGCTTGGGTATCAATCATCCAACTCTCCATAAAATCCGCCAACCAAATGTTATCCACAAAATCAGGACTCGAAATTCAATGAGTCCAATACAATACATCACCATGAAATGGATTGCAATAATGTACAATAAAATAATAGAACCAACTTAAATGTAACTTTTACTAATATATGATTCACAATAATCAAAATACTGATACCGAAATACTATATAAATACTACTACAACTGGGCTAAACATTATTATAAAATATATATACCGGAGGTAGTGAGCGGCTTGAAGTATATCAATGATCGAAGTGCAAAACAAAATCTGGAACAATTTTCCGCGGGAAAAATATTTTCCTCAGCTACTTTTCTCAGTCAAATCCCCAAATAACGGGCACGTTAATATTCTTCCAAGAATACAAAATCAACGATGAAAAATAATAACCAACACTGAGATGCAGCTACAACTAGGATCAACGACAGAATGAATAATTTCGCTCAACTCTACGAATCTGCTCAAACTTGCAACGCCCTTAAAAGTATAAAAATATGTGTTAATAGACCTGACAACAGACGACCAGCAATACTAAAGAGCATCAATTATTGCTTGCGATAAGGGCAATAACAAATGAACTAATTTAAATTTAAATTAAAAATTCGAATTGCAAAAATAGAACGTAGTGTATGTGGTATTCCTCGATAAAGAAGTGGTCGACCAGTCGTCGACATCCACCAGTTAGAAAAAGTGTCATCGTTACTAATGCATCATCGCTTGGTAAAAGAAGTGCACCATCATTAATGCATCGTCCGTTCTTTCACACCCCTTGTATTACACAAGCACAAATAAAAACAAAAATAATAAAACGAATAAAACTACAAACAAAGAAGCATAAAAAAGGAGTAAGGAGAAAGATAATAAATACTACACAAGCATAACTAAGAGCAATAAGAAAAACATGAACGAAGGAAAGATTATGTAACCAAATAACCTCAATTAATAGCAATAAGAATTATAGCATAGAAAAAAGGATTACCTAAGTACAGTATTTTTTTTAAAGATGTCCGATCAAGATCATCTGTATCATGAACGAATTAACGAATTGGCATACATTTATCTCTTTCCTTTGCAAAGGCTATAAGCTTGTGCGATAAGGATGAATATAACACGCTTGTCTATCAAAAATTCATATTGCTTCGACTAAGTTAAGACATTTTACTTTAAAACGATGCTCGTTGTTGATAATACTTTCCCGGTAACGTAAGTTTATTTATTAATTCAGATACATTACCTTGATTCATAGCCGTACGAATAACGTTATTTTCTGTCAGTGTCACTGACACTCACATTGTGTTAGTATCTTATTTTTCACATATTTAGTTCTACATTCGGTAATAAATTTACCAGTTGACTTATTTTTGAATTTTGAATACTTTTAGATTGTAACTAAGCAAACGACACTACTGAATTTATTAGAATGGGCGGAGCAAAAATCTGAATTCATACAATTCGTAGATAACCTTGATCGGACATCTTTCAAAAATTTTACTGTACGCACACCAGTTCATATAAAAGTAATTGCAAGGTAATTGGCATAAATATAAGATGTAAGGAAGCAAACAAGCATAGATAAGAGCAATAAGAAAGCAAAACAGCATATAGAAAAGGATAATTAAACAAACTCGGATAAAAGCAATAAGTAAGCACAAAAAACAGTCACTAGTAAATAAGACAACAAGCATAGTTAATACATAATAATAGGTAAGCAAAATAGCATAAGGAAAATGAGTAAATAAGCAAACATGCATAGGTAAAAAAATAAGTAAAATAGCATAAAGTATAGGATTAAGTAAGCAAACAAGCATAGATAATAGCAAAAAGCAAGCATAATAGCCTAAGAAAAGTAATTAGTGCACAAGAGGCAGCGATGTAAGCAATAAGCAAGCATAAATGTACAAAGAAAAAAACTCTTAGTTTGTAGCTAGTCCTAACTAATGGAATCAACCACGGCGGTACTTCAGATTCCCCTTCAGGTATCGATAATGAAATATTAAAGCTTATTTGTTCTAGCAGCTTTTTCACGAATACCTGCTGGTCTGGTTTGAATATGTCGTCAACTGCAGCAATTATCAGTCCGAAAGAAAGCACTGAAGTTCTTGTATTGCGGCAAGGACTTGATTTTTGTAACATAAAACATCAGAAACTTTTTTCGTCTTACGTCAAGTGGTCCTGACTCTGAATGTGCATTTAATGTGGAGTACTAGGGAATGCATTAAGAGCGAATCTTATAACTTGGTTATGGATTGGCTCTAGTCTACTGAGGATTGTGCACTTTGCCGAGGCATACACGACACACTCGTAGTCAATCTCGGATAGAACTAGAGATTGATACACCCATATAAGAGTTTTTGACTCTGCTGCCCACTTTGTATCCGCTAATATTTTTACAATGTTGAGAGCTCTATGTCAAGCAGTCGTTAGCTCTTCAACATGTAATTTATGTAATTTCCAAGCTTGGATCGAAATACACTCCCAGGAATCTGACACCACTGACTATTTTAATAGTGCTATCCTTCATAAAACGAAAGGTCTGTAGAGTGGTCAGTTTAGGCGGGAGAAGTGTATGCACTGAGTTTTTTTCGCGAGAGAACTTGAAACCAATTTTGTCAGCCCTCCTTGTGATGTGTTAATTTCAGATTGCAAATTTCTGTTTGTTTCCCATCTTCTTGCCAGAACAAAAAATAGTGAGATTATAAACATATAGACACATACCTACCGAGCTTACATAAGGCACAAGCTCATTTACCGCAATGGCAAAAAAGTGTGTCGCCCAAACCAGAGCATTG
Organism: Harpalus rufipes; assembly: GCA_951394225.1. Taxonomy (NCBI): domain Eukaryota; kingdom Metazoa; phylum Arthropoda; class Insecta; order Coleoptera; family Carabidae; genus Harpalus; species Harpalus rufipes. The sequence goes on from OX596280.1 coordinate 19,199,202, forward strand.
GGGTACTCCATTATCTAATATCCTTGAGGATGATAGAGACGTACAGACCTGAACTATAAATTACATTCTGCCAGAAAAGAAGAAATAAGTTGCGGCAAATTACCACAAAAACTCCAGACATGCAGCTTCTTAAGAATGTGATACCGCCACGTCATATCATTGGCCTACTCTACACTTTAACTAAGTGTTCTTTATTGTTGAATGTAGTGAGAATTGCATCTTCCAGATATGCGCAATGATCAACGGTGGATCTGATTTTGCGAAAACTGGCCTGGTGGACTGACAGAAAATGTTTTGTATCCAGAATCCATATAAGACGGTTGTTGATTATTCTCTCGAATATATTTCTGATGCAAGACGTTAAACTGATCGGCATATTATTCGACGGCATGGATAGGCCGTTTCCGATCTTAGGGATAGGGACGACAATGGCTTTCTTCCACTTCTTGCCAGTGCATATTGTATACGGAAAGAAAGTGTAGCTTAAATTCAAGGGTTAAATTTTTGAGCATATCATTGATAATTCTATCTAAGCCTGGAGATAATGACTTTGATTTTCTGAGAGCGTATTCCAGTTTCATAAGTACGAATGCAGTATTGTGATGATGAATTTCAGCAATGCTGAAATCTAGCGGAACTTCTTCGTAACTTATGAGTTTTAAAACAGGCTCAATAAAAAAAATTCTTAAGTGTCAGGTTCTTTTGCCACGAGTGTATTTTATAAGATATTTTCAAACATCCGCCATTTTATTTTTTACAAAAAAGTATAATTAAAAGGAATAAGCAGTCTGACAAGCTTGATTAAAAGCATTAAACAAATAACAAGGATAAAATCAAAAGAAGCAATAATAAAAGCAAAAAGATAAACAAAACCAATAAGTTTACTACCTATAAACAATAAGCAAAGAAACAAGTACAATTAAAAGCTAAAAACAAAGATTTAAGCAACAATAAAAGCAATAAGCAAACAATTTATAAATAAAATCGATAAACAAACAAGCACAAATAAATACAATAACCAAGCAAAAATATATAAATACAAGCAAGAAGCAAGGAAACAAGCGCATATAACAGCACTATGCAAGCAAATAAGAGAGATAAAAGTAATAAACAAGCAAACAAGACTATGTAAAAGCAATAAATAAATAAACAAGCAATAACAAAAGCAATAAGCAAGGAAACAATGATAAATAAAAGCAATACCTACGCAAGCTAACAAGCAATAATAAAAGCAAGCAAATATGCACAAAGAAATCAGCAAGTAGAGAAACATATATAAAAATAAAATCAAGTTAGCTAAAAGCATAAATATGCAAACAAACATGCATACATAAAAGCAATAAGCAAACAAAAAGAGATGAATAATAGCTATAAGCAAACAAAAAAAGTAATAAGCAAGTTTACAAGTACGAATAACAACAGCAGCAAGGTGGCAAATAAGCTTGAATAAAAGTAATATGCTAGGAAACGAGTATAAATAAAAGCAATACAGCAAGAAAGCATGTAAGTAGGAATAAATGTAATCAGTAAGCAAAAATAAAACACTGAATAGAAGCGATAAACTTGCATACAAAACGAATAAATCCAAGAAATCAAGTACACATAAAAGCAATAATTAAACACACAATAACAGAGAAGAGCAATAAGCAAACAAATAATCATGAATAAAAGTAAACCAGTACAAATAAAACCAAAATGCAAACATAATCACGAATAAAAGCAATAAGCAACTGGACAAACAATAAAAGCAAACAAACAGCAATACGAATAAAAGTGATAAGCAAGCAAACACGATTACTCACGCACATAGTCCCACACACTCCAGTAGGCAAATATGGATTAGGTACTTCAATGGTTTGAACCCTCATAGCCGGGACATTTACACGCACGTCCATTCACTCGCAGCCGTACCAAAAGTATAAAAATATCCATAGAAATAAAAACAGTTTGTTACTATATTGTTGAACTCTAAAATGTAAATAGAAATCATTATTGCGTAATCCAAAAAGGATTTATCCACAAAATTACGCTATAAATTTAAACCCCTTCTTTTTTGTTTACATTTTCTATCAAAACTACATTGCTAAAAATTGTAAATCATATTCTTTAAGTTAATCATAGGTATTCAAGGTGTAGTACTTAAAACAATGATTTATATCCTCAAAATATCCTACTAAATCCTTTTCTATCCGTATTTTTTTTTTTCTATAGAAATTTCTAAATTTTGTTTATCTAATTCGTATATTGTTGAATGATTTGTAACATGAGAATCCGAACGATTGCTAATTTTTGTGTATTTGTAAAACCTGGAATTAAAGTTAAGTTTGCTTATGTCGTCTTTTGATTTGATCTAAAAGACGCAAAACTACATGGTTTCAGGATTCTGTAGCTCTGACATGCCATGCGAAACTAAAGGGTTTTCCAATAAGAGGTGTTATTTTGAATAGCCCGCTATTTCGGTAGATGTCGCTTTTGAAGCTGTTATTTTTTGACATTTGACAAGTAGAAACTACGCCATTAATAAAAATGGAACGATACACGCTTCAACAACGCATTGAAATTATTAAAATTCACTATAAAAATGGTGAAAATTTGGCAGAGACGGTTCGTAAAACTCGACAATTTTTGGTCGTCGTGAAGCACCTTGTCGGACCGCAATACAGAAATTGGTGGAAAATTCGAGCTGTTGGGACAAGTTAGTGATGTGAAGAATAAAACCCGTGCACGTCGCTCAAGAACAGCCGAGAATATTGCTGCTGTAGCCGAAAGTGTTAAAGAAAACCCAGGTTTGTCCATTCCTCGTCGTTCTTTGGAATTAGGCATTCCACAAACGTCATTACACCGTATTTTGCATAAAGATTTGGGTCTTAAGGCTTATAAAGTCCAGTTAACACAAGAACTCAAGCCGGCCGATCATCAACAACGTCGTGTCTTTGCTGATTGGGTCGTTGAAATGCATGAAAATGATCCGGAATTCCATCGAAAAATCATCTTGAGTGATGAGGCCCATTTCCACCTCGGTGGCTTCGTCAACAAACAAAATTGTCGCATCTGGGGCTCAGAAAACCCAAGAGTTATTGTTGAAAAGCCTCTCTATCCTCAACGTGTGACTGTTTGGTGCGGTTTATGGTCCGGCGGAGTCATTGGACCTTACTTTTTCGAAAATGAGGCTGGAGCAACAGTTACGGTGAATGGATTGCGCTATCGAGAGATGATTAACGATTTTTTATGGCCGGAATTGGATGGTATTGATCTGGACAACGTTTACTTTCAACAAGACGACGCTACGTGCCACACAAGCAACGAAACCATTGATCTTTTACGGGAAAAGTTTCCGGACCGTGTTATCTCTTGAAGAGGTGATCACAATTGGCCACCGAGATCTTGTGATTTAACACCTTGCGACTTCTTTCTTTGGGGCCACGTGAAAGAGAAGGTCTACGCCAACTGCCCAGCGTCGACTCAAGACCTCAAAGATGGAATTCGTGAGGCTATCGAGGACATAGGACAGCCACTTTGCGATTTGGTTATGGAAAATTTCATGAAAAGGATATTGTCCTGTCAGCGTGGTCGTGGTGGTCATTTGCCTGATGTTATTTTCCACTATTAACGGCATACCTTCCTCTTTATAATGAAATAAACATCCGATCATTTATATTAAAAAATAGCATTTTTCTTTGAATATCAAAATAACACCTCTTATTGGAAAACCCTTTACTTCACTATTATCACAGATAACTACTCTATGCGGCGTACAAACGTATAAACCAGCAGAAAAGAAACGAAAATGTTAAGATTAAATGTATTGTTGGTGTAGTTTTATGTACAATGAAGTAAGTATATTTTTTAATAATTTCATATTATTAAAATCTGAAACAGTTATATAGCTCAGTATTTTTGACAGAAGTTCTAACCTAAATTTAAATTACATTATTCTCATTCTTTTGCAGCGTTAAAAATGACTACCAAACCTAAAATAAAAGTAAAAGAACAAAAAGCAGAATTAGTGAAAAGTACAAAATGTGCAAACCTTGGTGTCAGATTATACTTTAAGTTATAAACTAAAACTAGACACTTTTAATGATGATATGTCAAGTGATGTTTCTGAAACATGCCCTATGCTATTACATTTGTCTTACAAATACGATTATTTTGTCATTAGGTAGAACAAGAACTATATAATTATCTAAAAAGTAAATATAGCGACTCCAGGTTTTTAGTTTTGTAAATTTCAGTTCTGCGGACTAGGAAAAGTAGTAAGTGAAGAATCTGTTGTGGCCAGCAAAGTATCTCTCGTCATTTCCATTTTATGTTACATAACATTTCTTCTACACACAAAAATTCTTATTACATGTATTTTTTATAAGAATTCATTCACAGGATTGGTGATATTTGTAAAGGAAAATATGTAATATACATACCTATAATGTTAAACATTTAATTAATAATAAAATAGAAAATGTTAAATGTACTTCCCAGAAATGGCATCCAGTAATGTCAATAAAACTGACATTTACTTGTTGATTATAAACATTTTAATTAGACAATTGCTTTCCTTGGAGTTGTTTTTGGACTATAAGATGTATTACCAATTCAGTAGAAGGCAGGATAACACTCACATCAACGCCAGTTTTAAACAGCTAAAATTAAAAAATGGCGGTATTCAACTGCTGTTATCTGGCATTTTATTAAAATGGTATCATAATGCCATCGAAACTTTCTATATTATAGCCAGTAGGTATGATATATAAAGTATTATCTACCTGCTTTCCAAATCGGATAAAGATTGATACATGACATTTTACATAAAAATTACAAGAGATGTCACATGTCGTGTACACTGTTCATTGTTTTCCCATATAAAATTTTGTCGTGAGTTTTTTACAGATTTGGTACGGATAGTAGTGACATCTAGTTATTTTTATTTTAATTAGGAGGATAGTGTCTATGTCCCTGCTCCTCCTTGGTCTCTGTTAATAAAGTTAGATATGGAAAATGTGTTGTCGTTTATTAAAAGTAAATACAATGCTTCAAAATATAAATAATTATTCAAATTAATATTTATTTGTGACAGATAATTATCCAAAATGGTACAATGTTATGCCGTGCGTGACGCTACTTGACGTACTAAATCTGTAAATTTCGTTTGTGTAATTTTAGTGACATTTGAGATGGCCATAATATGCGTAGCGCAATTCAATAAAGTTGGCCATGACACTGATACTATACTTCATTTCACGTAAGAAAATAGTAGATGGCGTTTGAAAGCCGACCGTTTTTATATACAATAAATAATTTAAATTCGTGAAACCAAACTTTATCAATAATAAATAATTTTATCTGAAAAATGTACAAGACCTGAATATTAAAAATTACAACAAAACATGGTTAAACATCACTTAATTTTGTACAATTTATTTGGTAAGTGACAACTGACATGATATTTTTTTTTCGTTTTTGTGAACTAGGTTTGCATTCTGACCAATCAAAGGGCAGAATTTATATCCCTATCTTAAACCAACGTTAATTTCTTAAATGAAATTACATTGCATAAACTTTATTATCTCCAATTTCAGCCAATCAGAGAGTTCAAAACTATATCCTTTTGTTTACAATACTGAATTGATAAGGTGGAAAAGAGTATTTTCAGCCTGATTCTCGTGTACCCAAGTATTTCTTAGGGTACGTCTATATACAGGGTATGGCCATGTGCCAAGATCGCCGTCATTTGAGGGCCAATGTCAAACATATTGAGCATTCATTTTCTTATTTATTTGTAAGAAATGTGATATTATATTATAAAGGAATATTAAATAATCACACTATGTATCTATAAAGGTAATACAAATTCATTTATTTAAGAGATACACAATTATTATTAAGACAGATTTAGAGGTTATGTAGAGCATAAGATAAAGGTTGTTAATATCACATCTAATTTAATAACTGTAGTTATACGACTTTTGTAAGTCTGCAGGACTGAAAAATACAGAACTGAAGACCTGGAGTCTTTATATTTACTTTTTATATAATTATATAGTTCTTGTTCGACCTAATGACAAAATACTCGTTTTGTTTAAAAACAAATGTAATAGTATAGAGCATGTTTCTGAAACATCACTTGACATACATATATCATCATTCAAAGTGTCTAGTTTTGCTTTTATTTTAGATTTGGTAGTCATTTTTATCGCTGCAAAAGAATGAGAATAATGTAATTAAAATTATTTTTTTTTAGATTAGAACTTCTGTCAAAAATACTGATATATAATTGATTTCAGATTTTCACAATATGAAATTATTAAAAAATATACTTACTTCATTGAACATAAAACTATACCAAAAATACATTTAATCTTAATATTCACGTTTCTTTTCTGCTGGTTTATATGTTTATACCTCTAAAGTACGCCACATAGTCTAGTTATCTGTGATAATAGTGAAGTAGTTTCGCTTTTCGCATGTTATGTCAAAGCTATAGAAACCTGAAACCTAAAGTTTTGCGTCTTTTTAGATATTCATTTAGAATTACATAATCTGAAAATCTATAAAAGTGAAGATCAACGTTACACTTTTCTATAAGCTGCCTATTTACAAATTTACAGATAAACATACAAGTAGGTAACAGAATCACAACATATAGTTACTTTTGTCATACCTTAGCCTTAAGCCACAGCTCGCGAAACAAAAGAAGACATAAGAAAACTAACTTTAGTTCCAGGTTTTAAAAATACACAAACATTAGCAATCATTAGGATTGCTGATGCTCTCATGTTACAAATAATTCAATAATATACAAACTAGAATAACAATATTTAGAATTTTTTATAGGAAAAAAAAATATGGATAGAAAAGGATTTAGTAGGAAGTAGTGAGATTGTAATTCATTGTTTTAAATACTACACCTTAAATACCTATGAGTATTATAATTTACAATTTTTTGGCAATGTAGTTTAGGTAGAAAAATGTAAACAAAAAAGAAGGGGTTTAAATTTATAGCGTAATTTAGTAGATAAATACTTTTTGAACTACGCAATAATGATTTACAGTTACATTGTAGAGTTCAACAATATAGTAACAAACGGTAATTATTTCTATGGATATTTTTATATTTTTGGTACGACTGCGAGTGAATGGACGTGCGTGTAAATGTCCCGGGTATGAGGGTTCAAACCATTGAAGTACCTAACCCGTGTTTTCCTGCTGGAGTGTGTGGGACTATGTGCGTAAGTAATCGTGTTTGCTTGCTTATTACTTTTATTCCTGTTGCTGTTTGTTTGCTTTTATTGCTTGTCCACTTGTTTATTGCTTTTATTCGTGGTTGTGTTTTCTTTTTGGTTTGATTTGTACTAGTTTGATTTTATTCATGATTATTCGTTAGCTTGTTGCTCTTCTCTGTTATTGTAAGTTTAATTATTGCATTTATTCGTCCTTGTTTTCTTGGTTTTATTCGTTTTGTATGCATGTTTATCGCTTCTATTCCAGGATATCTTTTTGCTTACTGATTACATTTATTCGTACCTACTTGCTTTATTGCTGTATTGCTTTTATTTTTACTTGTTTCCTAGTATTATTACGTGTCAAATTGATATATAAATAGCAAGATAAAAAAAGGTGTCATTCACGAAAATAGTAAAGTAATATTTCAATTTGCATAACAATACGTCTCGTAAGTACTCCTCGGGAGTACGGCCAGCAGCTACAGCCGGAGACGGGCTGGTCCAAATATTTTTTACTCGTTAAATAGGCGCCACGAAGTTGGTTATATAACATCAATGGTTGAACGGCATACAACTTCGAAAATACCGCTGCGATAGATCGTATTGGGAGAGAGGAATATCTGACTAAATAAAGCTCCTTGGGAATATTTGGAACAATGAGAATATATTCAACACACTTGGAATAAGTACTAACAAATGCTGTTTACGATAATAGTGAATCACTTGACGAAAGATAAGTAACGTGATGAATAAAGCTTGAATAACGATACAGTAACAGTCTGATTATAATTCAAGCGAGAGCGGCAACAAATAATATTAATCAGTTAATATTTATTAATTTGGCTCAATTGGGAATGCCTAATTCGCGAATGAGCGAGGACTACGATATGATTGTTATGATGATTGAGAGCGCCATTCAACATATGCACGAGGGGTGTTTGGTCGACCAGACAGGAATGTGCGCCGGGCGTGAGGTATGAAGAAACATATAAATGAGTCCTAACCCTTCTACTAATAAACAATCCCGCAGTGAGTATGAAGTTTCAATTTTACCCTCACTGAATAATATTAGAACCAATAGTTATTTACGTATCAAGGCATTAAAGTTCTACTTATTATCACGAATATGGAATTTAGTTGCCGAGACCGTAGGGCCGAGGAAAATAAATCATATTGATAAAAAGGAACTTCAGTGCCGAGGTGCATATTAACTTTTATTTGAAATCGAAAAATTGTGAAAATGAAAGCAATAATTATTTTTATAGGTTATATTGACAAATCCGTCAATTGCTGTTAGACAAACAAACGAACTTATGTTCAATGTTGCGAACCTCCGGACGTTGAAGTTATCGTAATTAACACTCAAAATTATGTGTATCCTGTACTTCTTCGGCGGAATTTATTTAATTCGTTCTTCGTGTACATATTTTATTTCATTTTACTTACAAATTTACCATTGTACATCGTACACCTACCCTCCTACCCAAAATATATTATATGTCATTAGGTTGGCAACACTGCATTTGTATGAAATCGTCGTATAATGGAATTAGAGGTGGGCGCGGGTCGTGAATTTTGGTCACGATGGGTCACGACGTGACCCATGTGATCGTGAATATATATTTAATTTTTCGTGATTCGGCGTGAGCGTGAGTGCCTGAAAATATGTCGTGAGTGATCGGGCGTGATTGGAATTTATTCAGGAGTGAGCAATATGCTTTTTCTTTTTTTTTGTATAAAAAATTGAAGTTTTATAATATTCATATTTTACGTTATATTCTTATTATTATTAGCATGTCGAAATATGTGATTTTTTTCTTGAAAATAATTTTCTAGTACCCATAATTGTATACAAGTTAGCTTCGATATCATGAAAGATATGTATATATATTTTAAATGTAGAAACAATTACGTGACACGAACGTGACCCGCCGGGCGTGATCGGGCATGAGTACGAAAATAAATTCGTGAGCGTGAGTGATCGTGAATCAAACATAAAAAGTCGTGAGTGATTATATTTTTAGTTTCGTGAGCGTGCGTGATCGTGAACAAAAAGTTACTCACGCGCCCATCTCTATAATGGATTACTTTAGTGCCGATTTCTGAACTTTAAATGACGATTTTTGAGCACTTTCAAATAAAAATATATAAACGACTCCCGTGAGCTTTAGAACGTTGGTATATAAGTTTGTATCATACACAATGAATAGTGTTCGCCGTAAAGTAACCACACAGACAATAATCAAATAACAGACACTTGTATAATTATTACAAAATTTTAAACTATGACGTGATTGGTGAGTTTTAAAGGACTCCAGTTATTGTTAAACAAAACTTATTGCCAGATTTACTATCTATGGGATCAGTTCTACCATGGGTTAAGCGTTGTACACTTACATAACACTCTGTATCATGGATTGAAAAGTTTCCGGAATGATATTATATATATATATATATATATATATATATATATATATATATATATATATATATATACTACATTTTGGTTTTTCTACATAGTCCCCTCTGAGCTCAACGCACTTGGTCCAACGTTTTCCTAACTTTTCGATTCTCTCTCGAAAGTGGTTTTCTTCGACGTCTCCAAAATAAGCATTTAATGCTTCGATGGCTTTTTCGTTGGATCGAAATCTCTTTTCATCGAAAAACGTTTCGAGTTTCAGGAAAATATGAAAGTCCGATGGAGCCAAATCGGGTGAGTACGGTGGATGGGGGACGATTTCAAACCTCAGTTCGGTCAAGAAATACGACTTGAATGAGCTGGCGCATTGTCGTGGTGAAACAAGCTCTTTTATTTGCCATCACCGGGCGTTTTTCTTGAATTGCTGCTTTCAGCTTGTCTAAAAGTGTGTCGTAGTATTGTCCAGTTACAGTTTTTCCTTTATCAAGATAATCAATTAGCAGAATACCTTTGGCGTCCCAAATGACTGACGCCATCGCCTTTCCTGCCGATTGAACTGATTTCGCTTTCTGCGGGACCGACTCATCATGTCCAATCCACGCTTTCGATTAAATTTTTGTCTCTGAAGTGTATTGGTGTATCCAAGTTTCATCCATGGTTATGAAACGTCTTTTAAAATCGACCGGATTTTTCTTAAACAACTCCAAATTTTCTGCTGAAGTTCGCGCCCGTATGCGCTTTTGCTCCGAACTAAGCAAATGCGGCACTCATCTGACGCACATTTTTCTCATGACCAGCTCATTATGTAAAATATGAACTACACGTTCATAAGAGATTCCTATGGCTTCCTCAATCTCACGCACTTTCATTGGGCGATCTTCCAGAACCATATCATGGATATTATCTACAATTAAATTCCGAAACCCAGAAACTCACCGTGGAAAACGAAGGTGAGGCATTCCCAAAGGCTGCATCCAACCTGGTCATGAGCTCCTTTGCCGTCTTTCCTTCCAAATAAAAAAACTTACTCACCGCACGAACTTCGTTTTTATCCATTATCGAATTAACGCTAGGTAGATCGACACAGACGGTTTACACAATTAGACTGATAGACAGATTGTACTGAAATTTCTTGACAGTTCATATGAAGAGTTAATCAAAACGACATAAGATTGTTTTCGAAAAACCAAGGCCTTCTCAGTGATTCCGGAAACTTTTCAATCCACCCTCGTATGCTGGTGAATTTTAAACTACACCGATGAACGTATATTTTACTAATGGGGAAGGGCAGTATACTGTATTAAAATTTAACTATCTTAGATAACAATATAATGATATACAAAAATTATTAGTGAATAATAATAATATAATAATAATAACAATAATAAAAATGATTATGAAGCACGTGCAAACTATTGAAAGTTCGTGTAACGTTTCTTGTTCTAAGCAATTTGATTAATGCAATAAGCAATCAAACCAGCAATATAAAAGAAAACAAGCACAATTAATAACAATGAGCTAAAGCAAGCAAAAAATAAGCGCATATGAAGAGTTAAACAAAACTGTTAAGATTTTGAAATCTAGTAAACTTAACTTTTACGCAAAGTAATCAAGTAGTAAGTAACTTTCAGTTGTTTATACACATATATATTTCCTTTTGATGTGACATATTCATAATTTTGTATCTTATGTTCAAATACATTCTATTATACCTATTCCACTCAATTCTTTAACAGGTTATGGGGCCCAGTACTCCCTTTGGTATATATTAGATATATTTGAACGGGTGCAGTTGTCGTGGCAAGTGTAAGAACTTTTGTAGTTATCGGTTTCGAGTTTTTCTATATATTTGGACGTTTTAATGTTGTAAGTACGTTACGGACAGTGTTTTCGCGAACTGTCGTGTAATAGTTAATATTTACGAACATTAAAAGTGAATCACGAATATGGAGAGTGATAGACCAAAAATTGAAAAACTTCGTGGTGCAGACAACTGGCAGCAATGGCAATTTGTTATGCGTACTTTATTAGATAGTGAAGACCTTCTAGATATCTGCGATGGAACTCTGAAGATGCCAAAAGAAGAAGAGAAAAATTATGAGAAAAATATGGCAATATGGAAGAAGTCAGACAAAACAGAAAGAAGAATTATTGTAACAAGCGTTGAATCAAAACCCTTACAGTTTCTGATAAACTGTGAGGGAGCATATGAAATGTGGACGAAATTGCACAGCATATATGACATGAAAAGTGAAGAAAATGTGCTGATGATCCAGAAACAATTTTTTGATTTTAAATGGGATCCAGAAGGAAATGTCTCACAACATATTTCGAAAATAGAAACATTAGCAAATAAATTAAAGAAACTTAATGCTGGTGTACCGGATTCAATGGTTATGGCGCGGGTGTTATCAACTTTGCCCGCAAAATTCAATCATTTTCATAGTGCTTGGGATTCAACAGATTCAACAAAAAGAACTCTTGAAAATTTGACAACACGGCTGTTGACTGAAGAATTTCGTTTAGAAAAACAAGAAAATGCAGATGAAGCTGAAGTAACGGCACTTCTTTCGAAGACAAATTTGAATAATAAGGAGAATAGAAAATATGACAGAAGAGAGCAAAGATTTGAAAGAAGAAAAATAATTCGTTGTTTTACTTGTGGTAAAACGGTGTTCGTAAAGACTGCTATGGTTGTTTTGTGTGCGGTTCTAAAGGGCACATACAAAAGAATTGTCCAAAAAGGAAGAATATAGTCGAGGATCAAGCAAAGTCAACAAGTATGAAGCGAGCATGTTTTGGCATTGCTAGTGAAGTTAGCAGTGAGGATTGCCTGATAGATTCTGGCGCAAGTGACCATATATGTCATAACCAAGAATGGTTCACTTATTTTCAAAAATTTTAAACGTCATCTGTCATTCGTGTAGCAAATGGAAATCAAATAAAAGTCCTAGGAAAAGGAAATATTGAAATTTTGACATTTGCTGGTGGAAAATGGTTGCCAGGTACTTTGTATGATGTGCTGTACGTTCCCGAAATCAAGCAGAATTTGTTTTCTGTGAAAGCTGCAGCATCCAAAGGTGTTGACTTCATGGTAAGAAGTAGAGGGCAGCATTGTTCTTTTTCAAGAAATGGTAAGGTAATTGCAATGGGAGTCGAAGTTGGTAAGCTCTTTAAGATTCTTTTAAAAGTAGTTTCACCTCCATCTGTTTGTACGACATTGAATTGTAACTCTTTACAATTGTGGCATGAACGTCTTGTTCATCAAAACAAGAAACATGTTAAAACCGTTTTAAATAAATTTAAAATTGATGTTAATGACGAAGGAGAATTTTGTGATGGTTGTGCTTATGGCAAGAGTCACAAATTGAGTTTTGGTACACGAGTAAATCGAGCTAGCAAACCCAGAGAGCGAATACACAGTGATGTATGTGGACCAATAAATGTTGAGTCCATAGATAAACGTCGATATTATGTTACGTTCAAAGATGATTATAGTAAATATCGCGTAGTTTATTTCATTCGAGAAAAATCTGAAGTTAAAGATAAACTTAAAATATTTTTGAATGAAATAAAAACACGATTTGGAGAAAATGTGAAAGAAATCCGTACTGATGGCGGAAAAGAATATGTTAATAAAGAGATAAAAGATTTGCTTGGGGAAAAAGGAATTAAACATGTTGTTGTAGCTCCTTATACACCAGAACAAAATGGTATAGCAGAGAGAGAGAATAGAATATTTACGGAAGCAATGAGATCAATGATGTATTCTAAAAATGAGCTTCCTCTGTCTTTATGGGCTGAAGCAGTAAATATAGCCGCGTACGTTTTAAATAGAACAGGCCCAACAAATATTGTAGATAAAAGTCCCTTTGAATTATGGCACAATAAAACTGCATCAATTAATAATCTTCGTGTTTTTGGTACAGAATGTTTTGTGCATATTCCGCAACAAAAAAGGACAAAATTAGACAAGAAAGCTATTAAGGGATATTTTGTTGGATACTGTGAAGATATTTCTGCATATCGAGTATATGTTCCAGATTTCAAAGATATTGTAGTAAGCCATAATGTTATATTTAAAAATGAATTACTTTCTTGTAGTCTTGAGAAAGAAAAAGAAAATAATGGGAATGAAGATAAAAGAGAACTACAAAATGAAGAAAGAAGCGAATATGAAGAGAAAAGAGAACTACGAGATAGATCAAAATTAAACAAACCTGATTATTTTGGTCAATGGGCAGCAATGCTTTCTTATCATGAACCAAATTCTTTCTATGACGCAATAAAATCACCTGAAGCAGAAGAATGGAAGAAAGCTATGAATGAAGAAATGGAATCGTTGCTTGAGAATAAAACATGGAAGTTAGTTGAATGTAAACCTGATCAAAATATTATAGACAATCGCTGGGTATATCGAGTAAAATGTAATCCAGATGATACAATAGAACGGTATAAAGCAAGGCTCGTGGTAAAAGGTTATTCGCAGCAAGAAGGATTTGACTATGAAGAAACATTCAGTCCTGTTGGACGATTTGAGACGATTCGATCTGTATTAAGTATAGCAGTCACTGAAAAATTAATCTTGAAACAATTTGACATAAAAACGGCATTTCTATATGGTGACATAGATGCAGAAATATATATATGAAACAACCGGAGGGATTTTCAGATGGTACAACAAAAGTATGTAAATTACAAAAAAGTTTGTATGGACTGAAACAGGCTCCGAGATGTTGGAATAGATGTTTTATAAACTTTTTGACCAGGTATGGCTTACAAGAAAGTTATGCTGATCCTTGTTTGTATGTTTGTTTGGAAAATGGTATGAAACTTATTGTAACTGTATGTTGATGATGGTTTGGTGGTTGCATCTAATGAAGAAAATACTAAAGACTTTTTGCAGAATTTACAGAAGGAATTTAAGGCAAGAATAACAGAACACGTGACAAATTATTTGGGTATTGAAATCCATCAGAAACCAGATAAGTCAATCTTCATAAATCAAGCAGCTTATTGTCGGAAAATTCTTCAAAAATTTAGTATGAGTCAAATGCAGTTTGCACTCCGATTGAAAAAGGATGGATATGTCAAAGTTCGGACATCGTTGAAGGCAAAATCCCATACCGTGAAGCAGTTGGTGCTTTAATATATTTACAAGTCGTGTCTCGTCCTGATATTGCGTTTGCAACCAGTATTGCTTCAAGAGCTCTAGATAAACCAACTTCAGCACATTGGCAACTAGTCAAGAGAATTTTTAGATATCTGAAAGGAACACAAAATAAGGGTTTGTATTATAAAGGTACAGATTCTTTTGAGCGTTACAGCGACGCAGACTTTGCCAGTGATGAAGAAACCAGAAAATCTCCGAGTGGCATCGTTTGCAAGTACAGTGGAGCAGCCATTGTCTGGCACAGCAAGAAACAGCAGTGCGTTGCCCAGTCTACAACAGAGGCAGAGTATGTTGCGGCGGCGACAGCAGCAAAAGAAATAGTATGGCTAGTTCGTCTGTTCAAAGATATAGGAGTAGAAGTCGATCACCCTGCACTGAACGTAGGCAATATTAGTGCAATTAAAGTAGTCAAGAACCCGGAGTTTCATCAACGGTCCAAACATATAGACATTAGGTTTCATTTTATACGTGATTTGTATAAAAAAGGTGAATTAAATATTCAATACGTAAACAGTGATAATCAAATAGCTGATATATTCACAAAAGCTTTGCCAAACTGTAAGTTTATTAAAATGTGTGAAATATTAGGACTGACTATGAATGTAATTGATTAGTTTACGGAAAGTTAAGTTTAAGGGAGAGTGTTAAGATTTTGAAATCTAGTAAACTTAACTTTTACGCAAAGTAATCAAGTAGTAAGTAACTTTCAGTTGTTCATACACATATATATTTCCTTTTGATGTGACATATTCATAATTTTGTATCTTATGTTCAAATACATTCTATTATACCTATTCCACTCAATTCTTTAACAACAACGACATAAGATTATTTTCGAAAAACCAAGTTCTCAGTTATTCCGGAAACTTTTGAATCCACCCTCATATATATGTTAGAATATTGACATTCATTCGTTTGATATAATCGAGTCGTTGATCATGTTTTTCACCTACACGTGACAAGTCTGATATATCAAATACGTTTTATACATTTTTATTATACGTCTATCATAATCCCTCTTAAAAACACGCAAAAGCGTGCGTAAATCGACCATAAAAGCAAGCTAAATTTTTGAGTTACCTAGGTAACGAAAAATGACAATAAATATGAATAACAACAAAAACAATAATTATTATTGGTTTTTATTTAAATTTATATAAAAAATACAATTTTTGTTCTCAGAAATATGGAAATTACAGGTTTTAGTTGGGTATTTCTAGTTTCGCTGTCTCCGTTTGCTGGAATGTCTATATTATCTTTTAATATAGTTTGTATATGTGTACTGGTAAGTGCCTCTGCAATGCGTTTCGTGACTGATATATTGTACTGTATGGATTCTTCAATATATTCACTCGCTACCGTTGATGATTTCCATCCTACTTGGTGCTTCAGTTCATCCACACTCATTCTGCTGTTTGCCATGATTGTGGCAGAACTGCGCCTAAACGCGTGTCCGGTATACTTTGTAGCGTCAGGAAGATTTTAGAAACGCGCCAGAAGAGAAGGACATTTTCCAAAAGTATTAATTCCAACGACTTATTTAATGCATTTTCCATTGGTGTATTTCAAAAACACTCTATCCGTAGATATATTTGCTGCACGTAGAGATATGTAGGTATTTGTTAAATAATTTGACATATTATTATGATTCTGACGATGTGAATCTGTCACAAGTTTTGCGGATTAAATAGTTCAAAGCCGTGTAACTCAGCCCTCATTAATCCACGAACAATAGTTATATGGAAAGGAACTTAATATACATAATTTCAAATTAATAAAAATAACATTGTAAAACAAAAATTGTAGAGAGAACAATAGTTATATGGAAAGGAATTTAATATACATAATTTCTAGCATTAGTAAATATGCAGGTATGTAATTAAATAAAAGAATATATAAATATATTTTCACAGCATATTACCCATTGCTGGGTGTGTTACTCTGCTTTGTACACAGATTTCAGTAATGATAGTGATATATTTATATCGTGCGGGCGTTTACTAAGCGTCGCCTCATTGCTGGTGTGGAGAGTGCAACACAGAGGACAATTTTTTGCCATTTAAAATTCGAAATATTTAGCGTTGATCGGGATCGAATCGGGTTCCCCAGATTCGCAAACAGACATCAGGCACGCGACAACGAGACCCAACAGGTATGTATTTAAATTAATAAAAATTAAATGGCGGGAGGTATTGTGTTGGTCACGTCAGATTTTTTTATTAGTGCATACGAGTATGTTTCAATTGAAATATCCTGTTAGTGTAAGTTGCACCTAGAATGAATTTGATATCTATTGCTTAGTTTTCATATAGGTAGGTACTAAAAATTTTAATATTTAAAAGGTTCAAATAAATCATGAGAAAATGTAATAATGTGGCATGTGATGCGATTGAACGAAATCGGAGGATACAGGGGCTAAATTTTGTTAAGTCAGCAGAAACGCGTAGCTAAACTCTCTTGCAGTTCGGGAGACAAGCAGTTAGCCGAGAACAATCTCTTGGAAAATTCACGCTTGATGTCATTTGTGACCACGCGTTTATTGTTTATACACACGCACTTAGTATAAGTATTTCGCTTATTGTATTTATTCAACTCTATATATCTCTTTAAATTACCCGATGTTGGTATTGCTTTAAAATAAAACCTATAACTAGTGTACTGTAGTGGTGATCACACAGATTCAGCCATTTCGCCCAGCAGTTTCGAGTCATTGCCCTGGCACGGGGGGTAAGTACCATTAACCATATTTCGCCCGATCCCATT
The DNA here is from genome assembly GCA_951394225.1 of Harpalus rufipes. Lineage (NCBI taxonomy): Eukaryota > Metazoa > Arthropoda > Insecta > Coleoptera > Carabidae > Harpalus > Harpalus rufipes. The sequence goes on from OX596280.1 coordinate 19,216,777, forward strand.
TCAGTTCAACCTTGCAGGCCACGCTATAGTTGGTTCCAGAAAAACCCGTTCTTTTCGCTTACCAGTAATAATCTTTCCCTTTGCTAAATTGGACAGTCAGTAAGATTTTACCCTGCTATATTATACAGCAGTCCACATTAGGATTATTCCTGCTGCTGTTACATTTGGCAATCGGTAGAATTGCATGCCTTTGTTACATTGACGGCAGACCGCAGGAGGTTATTGCACTGTTATAATAAAAATGAAAATAAATAATATTGTGAGCAGAGAATTAAAATGAACATTTTCAAATTTAAGCCTATAAAAGTATTCACTGTTCATTTCTTTATTTACTGTTATTACAATTTTCAGTCTAGCTGCAATCAATATTAATTGAAAGTCAGAATTTAATTGAAATTCATCTAGGCATTCCTTTGTGCGCTCTGCATAAAGAATAAAGAAGTGTCGAGGAGATATTTAGTTAGCGAGATGAGACCGTCGCCTGCCGTATTGATGAAATAAATTATAGATGTGTAACAATGAGGGCGCAGAAAAAGACGAATCACAGGAGCGAATACCAAATGAAACTCCCAAGATATCTCCGCGTTATAGCATCATTTCATTTGATGTTATTTGCCATGTTAAATATTCATTTGCTCGTATTTATTTTTGCAGAGGAGCAACGTTTGCTCAATCAAGTAATTTCTGAAACACTTTTTTTGTTAAATTGAAAAAGTTCGCAACTGTCAGACGCGAGCAGATTATTCATTTGAATTTTTGCTTTATTTCGCTGACTGTAGTGTAATGCGGTAACAAGTTTGATATATTTCCCTCCGTTCTTCAAAAGGATTCTTCTTGCTCTGTATTGCTTTCTACATCGCTCGCAAATGGTCGGAATTATAATCGAGTTTACAATCAATTTTCCCTTCTTACATTGACAAGTACTCCGTACTACTCTACATACGTCTACTCGGCATTTTCTTGAAATTGAAACTACTCAAATAAACGCGAATCTCCGATATCACACAGCTTTCCATGCCATTTATATGCGTAGAAAATCCTAATAAACCTTCTCATCCAACATATTTTCTTTTTCCGTAAAGGTAATGCAATTAAAAAAAATCAGTTGTGGCCAGCACAATACCTCTCGCCAATTCGCCATTTCCATTTTATGTTACATATGTAACGAATTTAACATTTCTTGTGCACATAAATAATTCTAATTGTATATATTTTTCATTCTATGGGAAATTTTGTTCTATTCGTCTAATATGTTCAAAATTCTTCAAATTCATTGCCGGTATTAGCGGTATTTTTTGAAAGATATATGGAATATTATTATACCTATAATTTTCAGTACATATGTAATTAATAATATAAGATATATGATATATTGAATGTATACGGACCTCCTGGAAAAATATTTCAGTAATATCAGTAAAACTGCTGATTTTTGACACTGACATTTTACATTTATCTGTCAATTACAAACATGTACATATCTCAATTGGTTTCCATCGGAATACCCCAATGATACCAGAACCTTATCAGCTCTTTCCATTAATGTTATATTGAGGAATCCGTAATTAAATATGGTTTAAGTCTTGTAGTATTTGAGGAACCGTCCTTCCAACATCCACACACACACACACACACACACACACACACACACACATACACACGCACAGATACACACACACACACACACACGGACATCATTGTAAATATGTTATAATCGGATTCTAGGGACCTTAAACAGTGCTTATTCACTAAAATCTGAGTATGCGATTTTTAACATGAATTCAATATCTCTCTTCGCGAGAGGTAAAAATAGAATTCACGAATTGTTAAAAATAAGTTATTGTGTAACAAGTACAGAAAGAAAACCCCATGCGTAGAAAATACTTATGCAATTGTTTCTATACGGAGTGACACACTCCACAATTTCTACAATCGCGCTTCTTGGTTATTATTATTATTAGTTAATTTCTACTATAATTTATCGAAGAATGATATATCTAGCTCCTAGATGAAAATAACTAATATAAATATATGTAACGTATATACAGGATGTATCACGGAAAGTGAAACATAGACGTTTAACATGGGAAATAAGTTTTTTCGTGCGCATTGCTCCCCTAAGTATTTTAGACAAAAAGATTCGAATGGATGTTGTAAAGCAAAAATTTCTACATCCGAATCAACAAAAAAAATTATTTTGGCTACTTCATAACTGCAGAAAATAACATTTGAAAATTCACGGAATTAGAAACAAGAGACGAACAAAATCGTAACGTTTTATTACGTCAGTGTCAGAATAATGATTTTCAACATAAATACTAACAATTTGAGGTATAAAATGTTAAGCTTTTGTTCGTCTCTCGTTTATAATTCCATGGCTAATATACTATTAAATTGTAATTTCGTGAAATTTCAAATTTTATTTCTGCAGTTATGAAGTTGCCAAAATGTTTTTTTTTTATGAAGAAATTTTTGCTTTACAACATCTATGTAAAACTTTTTGTCTAAAATAATTAGGGGAGCAATGCGCACGGAAAAGTGATTTCCCATGTTAAACGCCTATGTTTCACTTTCCGTGATACATTCTTGTATATACACGGTGCATCAAGGTAATGGAAGAGTGTATTTTATTCATGTATATGAAAAGTTACTCAAAAAAGTGATTATGATATTTTTTAATGCATAGAGACGGACACATTTTGGCATAACCATTATTATGTTAGTATTTCATCTCTATTTTAAATTTTTTAAGTAGGTTTTGCAAACATTTAATCATTAAATCAAAAGAAAATTATCTGCTATTTTCGTATTTCATTGTTATCCATTATTATTATAATTAAGGTAATTTTTGTTACCTTTGTAATAATTAATTTAATAATGGCAGCAGATTCAACAAATACCGATTTTATTTATTGATGCAAGACCCATCAAAATGCATTTCTAACATGCAATTTATTTGCAGAAAAAAATTCGAAAAAATAATATAATACGTAACAATGACATACAAAAATGACAAATAATTTTCTTTTGTTTTAATAGTTGAATGTTTGTTTAGCCTACTTAAAAAAAATACTAATTTTGAATTAATTTTTATCAAAATTTTCGCAATATAAGGGTATGATATTATTATATTGTTGAATTCAGAAGAAAATTTGGTATTTAATGAGTAAATAAAAAAAATTTGATATATATATATATATATATATATATATATATTACGTATAGAAAGAATTTAAAAAAAAATTGTCACAATTTTAAACTACAAATTTAATTTAGACATCACTAACTACTTACTTCTGTTAAAACATTTTAATATGCACTCGTTGGAAAATAGAAGAATACAAGATGACATGTTGTTTTTATACAAGTTAATCAATAACATAATAAATTCACGCTCAATAACATTTACATTAAGATTTTCTGTAAACACAAAGAGTACGCGGTCGACTGATCTTTTTTCATTACAAGCAATTAATTCTTAAAATTACAAAAATTCGCCAATAAATAGAATCATGTCAAATTATAATTCAAGGTTTGTGCATATTGACTTGTTTCACGTAGCACTTATATATCTTTAAAAAGCAGGTGATACATGTTTTCTCCTAGTGATAACACTGATTTCTTTATTTATTGATTTATTATATTTTGTATTGAACTTAATTTAATCACTTAGATACAATTTATGTACTATTTTTGTATTACTCAAACCGTGGAAACCTGTTAATGGTATATGTATACTGTTGGTTTCCCTTACATTCACCATTCCTTAATCATGAGTTGATTTACAGATTAACGCTGATCCTAAATCAATCCAATTCACCATTAAAAATCAAGCTAATCTACTAATCAAAATCAATGGATTCATCATATTCCATGAATCAAGGATTGATCACATCTTTGAATCCTAATTTTGACGATTATAGCTATGTTAGGATTTTGGCTGTTGTACCCATGTGTAACTTTGCGTCATCCTTCTTCTTTATCTTTATTTAGAACCGCATTGGTTTTATTATATTTACCTATACTTTTACATCTTTCATTTTCACTATATTTAAAAACACTCCTTTATTGGAATCAGTGTAATTTCTACCTATATCATAATAAAAATATAACATTATTATAGGAAAATTATAAAATATATTTTATAAATAAATGAAAAACTTACATATCAATACCTTTTTAACGGAAAGTACAATTACCACGAATAAAATTCCATGACAGTTACATTAACTGTCAAAAACTAAAACAAAACTGTGAATCAGTTGATCATGATTCCTTGATTCAGAAATCAAGTTGATGAATTAGAACATACGTTGATCTACAGATCAGCTTGATTCCTTAATCAACTGATTATTAATCAACGGATTAATGGTGAATTCGGCCGTTAATAATATAAATAAATAAATTTGTTTAACTACGTATTTTTCAATCGGACATTACTGGGAAGAGCTGAAATGGTTTTGGAAATAATTGGACAACCGGAAGTAGCAGATTCTTATAAATATTTTTCTAAATATTATTTTTTGATAATTTTTGTTCTTGCTAGTAAAAGAAGAGTAAATTCTCTATCAGCTACATATAAATATTTTATATATCTTTTATAGATTTAGAGATAAAGAAATATAAGATATATTATAATCATCTGTTGTAATAAATCTCACAGCACAAATAATGTCATGGAAACCAATTGAAAAATTAAAATGTTTGTAACGGCCACATTACTGAAGACTTTTTCTGGGAAGTACATACTATATCTTATTGAATTAATAGTTAAATATTTAAAATTATAGGTCTATTACATACACCCTTCAAAAATAATGTCATTCCTGACAATGAATTGGAAATATTTCAAAAATTCGAAGGGTAGAACAAAATTTCTTCATAGAATGAATTTGAAATTAAAAAATCTTAATTAAAGAATAGATATAGGTAAGTAAAATTTAGAAAATCTTGAAACTTTAAATGAAAAATTCTGACATTTGACATTTACGTACATAATTATTAATTGTTATTCTGACACGGGCCCCCGTATCTGCTTGTCACTATAATAAGCAACATTAAAAGATACGAAATGGGCCTTCCACAGAACAGATCTCTTTTAAAAATATCGAAGAAAATAGAAGAAAAAATATATAGAGGGGTAACAAGTTCTGAAAGTAACGTATATCGTAGAAAATGTAGAAGATGAAATTCAAATAACACAACAAACTCAGCCGCAAGAAAGGAGGACACCTACACACATAAAAACACAATGTCAAACAAGATTATACAATATTTGGAAGAATAAATCTATGCACGGACAAAAATTTAGACAAATGGAAAATTTAAACATAGACAAAGAACAATCGTACAAATGGTTAACAAGTGGTACTATTAAAGGTGAAACTGAGATTCTTATAACAGCAGCTCAGGAACAGGCATTAACTACAAGGTATATTGCAAATAAATTACATCGCAATAGACAAGATAAATATTGTAGAGTATGCAAAAAGGATGATGAAACTATACATCACATAATATCTTCATGTTCGGAACTTGCTAAAAATGAATACGTTAAAAGACATAATAAAATTTGCACTCTCATTCATTATAATTTATACAAACATTATAAATGTCCAAACTTAACAGAAAAATTATTTTAAATATTTTCGAAACAATTTTCAAACGAAGTCCATTTTATATTAAAATGTCTTTAAATTTTAATATAGGTCTTTCTACAGGGTTTTCATTTTTATCGGTTTCTTCTTTTTTAATAACTCGATTATTTTAAATATTTTCGAAACAATTTTCAAACGAAGTCCATTTTATATCAAAATGTCTATAAATTTTAGTATAGGTTTTTCTACAGGGTTTCTATTTTTATGCAATGGGATGTAACTTTATATTTTCAAATGGAACACTCTACAGGGTGTTAATAAAAAAACTTTACACACTTTAACAGGTGATAGTAGAGATGAAAACAAGAAAAAAATTCTAATACACTTAGGTCCAATACTCATTGGTTTTTAGAAAATTTATGTATGGAATTTGTACATAATACACAGGATTGACGGAAGGTATTGTGCTGGCCACATCAGATTTAACAACTAAGGACTCTAGGTGTTTACGATCAATTGTAAACAAAGTTGCAGCCGTCGTCGAAGAGACTCACGCACTTGATCGTAAAAACCTAAAGTCCTTATTTGTTAAATCTGATGTGGCCAGCACAATACCTTCCGTCAATCCTGTGTATTATGTACAAATTCCATACATAAATTTTCTAAAAACCAATGAGTATTGGACCTAAGTGTATTAGAATTTTTTTCTTGTTTTCATCTCTACTATCACCTGCTAAAGTGTGTAAAGTTTTTTTATTAACACCCTGTATATTCTTATTCAAATTTGAAAAATATATGAAATTTACCATTCAGTAGTATAGAAATAATAGCATGTTATATTATTATAATACAATGACGAATGATGTAAATGTTACATTTTTATTAAATAAAGAAGGCTTTGCAATATATTATTTTACATTACACCTTTCATATTTAAAAAAAAAAAAACTAGTTAATAAAATATTTCATCTATTTCAATGCTATATTTCATTTATTACACCTGTTACTTAATATTATCAGAAATATCTAATTCAAAAAATAGTATTTCAAAACTACTGTATTTAATAAAAATGTAATATATAAATCATTCGCCATTGAATTTTTTAATAATATAACATTGTTTTTATAATATTGAATAGCAAATTTCATATCCTTTTTAAATTTGGCTAAATATATAGAGTGTTTCATTTAAAAATATAAAGTTATATAAAATAAACTTCGTTTGAAACATGTTCCTATAATATATAAAGTACTCGCAGCGGTAATATTAAACAAGGGTTAAGTTCAGAATAGCTTCTTTTTAACACAGGAATAGCTATTCCTAGTTCATCATGAGCTTAACCCACAAATGTATAATAATAAACATGGAATGAGGCTTAACTCTAGAATAAGCGCCTCATAAACGTCATTTTAACACAGGGTTAAGAGATGTTCTCGGAATACCTAATCTGGAAATAGGAAATTATTAATTTTTACCGCTGTCGATTTATTAAAAAAGAACAAACCGATGAATCGCCCTACTTCATTATATCTTAATACAATAAACATTAATGGACATAATGCACATATTTTACAAATTTTCAATATTTTACCAAGCGTTTATTACAAATAAAGTGCTATTAATTTTAATGTAATCAATGAAAATTCAATATATCTTACTCGTTTAGAGTAAAACTTATTTTTAATACATATACGAGTATTAATTATGTAGTAGAAAATATTATTGAGCTTCATTATTGATAGGTTTTTGAATATTTCATATATTTCGTAATTGTTATTTTTCTCGGAAATTATAGATTTCAAATAAATATTTCTGACACGATGATGTCTGCGTGTATGTATGTAAATATGTATGTATGTATGTATGTATGTATGTATGTATGTATGTATGTATGTGTATGTGTGTGTGTGTGTGTGCGTGCGTGTGTGTGTGTGTGTGTGTGTGTGTGTGTGTGTGTGTGTGTGAATCCTCTTTACGCTCTAACTAAAATACATTCAAAAAGTTTTGAAACCATGTATTTGTACCTTATTCTAATATGGAAAGAAGCTATTACATTTTGGTGGCAATCGGATAATCGGAAATGGCAGTTTACTTGAAGCTCAAATACCTTTAAATATTTTTTTTTCGCAATTTGTTATTATAAAAATTAAAGATTATTCCATTTTCTACAGGTTTGTTTTAATACTTTTTCTATATACACTGACCGGCACGGAAAACGGGCCATTTTTTTTTAAGAAATAAATGCTAATTTCTTTTTATTTGAGTACGTATTACAAAATGTTACCATTGCTATATGTTTATTAGGCTTCCTTGAAGTCACATCCATTACAAACTATTACAAACATTAGTAATTTACTCAAATATTCCTATTATTTCCGTATCACAACGAAATAATGAAATTCATAAAATGCGTAATTGGCGTTTATACTGGTTTTATTTGCTTCAATCATTTGTTTTATTACTTGTTTGTCATTTTAATGCGTTCGAAATGTCATTAAGCGCAGAAACTGTAGCTTCTATTGTCGCATTACTTGAAGATGGAAGAAATCAACATTACGTTGCTAACACATACAACGTAGCACGAAGTACTGTTCAGCGCGTTTACTCGCGTTTTTTGGAAACTGGATTGTACTGTAGAAGACCTGGATAAGGTCCTCGAAGACGCACCACTAATCGAGACGACCGTTTTATTGTTTCGACAACACTCCGAAATCGCCATGCAACTGCTGTGGAGACCCGAAACACACTACAAGAAGTACGAAATGTCAATGTAAGTGAACGTACTATTGGAAGAAGATTGGAAGAAGCAGGACTTCGAGCAAGGCAGCTCGCTAAGGGACCAGAAGTCCTCCGACAACACCGAGTAGCTCGATTGCAATTTGCTAGAGATCACATAAATTGGTATGAAGGCGATTGGAGTCGATTATTATTTACGGACGGATCAAGATTTTGCTTGAGGTCTTCAGATGGACGTGAAAGAGTGTGGCGACGAAGTGGAGAACGTTACGCACCGTGTACTTTCAGCAACACGGTTAATTTCCAAGGAGGATCAGTTATGGTGTGGGCTGGGATATCTATTGAGTCCTGAACGGATTTATACATTGTACCTAGGGGATCACTGACCGCCGATAGGTACATTAGAGAAATTCTAGACGAATATGTAGTCCCATATGCTCCTTTTATAGGTGATAATTTCATACTATTGCATGATAATGCGCGTCCACATGCCACTGCAATCGTGAACGACTACTTAAATGACGTTAACATCCATCGTAAGGTATGGCCAGCGCGGAGTCCGGATCTGAATCCAACTGAACATTTGTGGGATATACTCGGCAGAAAAAATTGGAATCGTGTGCCTGCTCCCAGCATCTTGTAACAACTTCAGAAAGCACTTTTACAAGAGTGGAATGATATTCCTCAAGAGGACATTAGGCAGCTCATCTGTAGTATGCCTCGACAAATAACTGAGGTTATACAGGTTCGCGGGGGCAATACGCGTTATTAGTTTGTAATTTTAACATTTATTATGTCTTTATTCATTATTATTCAACACATTATTTAAAGAATTAAAATTGTAAATTTGGCCTAAATTTGTGTTTTTTGATAATAAACAACGTTTAGATACCTAAAACTATCTTTTAATAATGCGAATTATACTTTACCATACTCTAATTAAAAATAATACATAATTATACAAACTAAAGGAGGGATATAATTAAAAAAAAAATGGCCCGTTTTTCGTGCCGGTCAGTGTATTTTATGGATAAATTTATAAAATAATATAAAAATTATATCTCGAAGCTTATACTTTAAACATTTTTCCATGGTTGCATAGTTCAGCTTAAATGTATGTAACTGACAGATAAATGTCACTATCAAAATATAATCATTTCTAATTAATAATAGTAACGTTTTAAAAGGAATATTGTAAATAGAACAATAGTTCTATGGAAAGGAACTTAATATGCATCATTTCTGGCATTAGTAAATATGCAGGAATGTATTTAAATAAAGAAATAAATAAATATATTATCACGGCATATTATCCATTGCTGGGTGTGCTAATCTGATTTGTACACAATGATGATGACATATGTGTATTGTGCGGGCGTTTACCACAAGGCTTAATTATATACCATTTAAAATTCGAATTATTTGGCGTTGATCGGGATCGAATCGGATTCCCCAGATTCGCGACCAGACATCAGGCACGCGGCAACGAGACCCCATAGGTAAATGGCGGGAGGTATTGTGTTGGTCACATCAGATTTTTTTATTTAAAAGGCGCAAAATAAAAAGTAATAGTAGAAAGAACTCATTTCATAATTGTTAATTATTTTGTCCAAAGGGTTGGACAACAATTATGACATTCGTTCCTTAATATACTATCATATAATTTTAATTTACCTATTTCTTCTAACCTATTAAAATTTATTTTTGTAATTTTTGAATCATCTATATCCCAGTTCCATATATCTACTGCTATAGACGTGACACCCGATTCAAGTTTGAGTAAAAAAAAATGTAGTGTAACGTTTATATATAAGGGTGAAGTGTAAACATCAGAGAAATATTATTTACAATAATATGTTTAATAAACGATAAATAATTAGAATATGATAAATATTATTAAGATAATAAAAGTAACTAACACTATGATTAAATAATTATAAACACTAATAATATTATTAAATACTTAAACACTAAGATTATTTATTTAAACAATATTTATATCACTATATTTATTTATATAACTACATTTATTTATGTTCACCAATCACCCACTGTTCATTGCTCTTTGCTTCTATATAACAGACTGTGTTCACTGGTTTTGGCGACGGAATTATATAGCACGATGTCCTTCTAGAAATTTCCGACGCCACAGTGATATTGAATACAAAGGATCAGTTCACCGGATATAATTAAACCAATCTAGACGCGTAAGGAAATTACGTCATCGCTCGGAAATATTCTACCAGTTGCAGCGCTCGCATACTCTTAAGTCAGGGGCGCACGTTACAGTAGTATTTCTTGGACAGAAAAAAAATGATTTTAAATAATTAAGTTGATACTTTTCTAAACATTGTACTAAGTCCTTAATTTGCGATGCATAAAGAACTGTGGTGTTCACTACTGTTTTCATAAGCTTTAATTTTTATGCCCAGCCTGAGGATTTTCTTTTAGCCAAAATGATTTTAGTTTTTCGTATTGCGACTAACCCTTTTATAACATTATCTAAAGCTGTTATTGAAGCAACCAGACATGCAAAAGGTTATTCCGAGATAATTAAAGATTTAACTAGTTTTTTACCTTCCGTCACCTATAGGTAAGGAAGGTGTTGTCTGGTCAAAAAATTCGGTGGTGAGTTTTCATTGGATGATGTCTGTATGTGTGTGTGTGTGTGTGTGTGTGTGTGTGTGTGTGTGTGTGTGTGTGTGTATGTGTGTGTGTGTGTGTGTGTGTGTGCGTGCGTGTATGTGACCGCGGTTTCGTCAACGATATCTCCAATTCCAAAAATTACAATTCTTGCGTATTCCTCTTCCTTACAACCATATGCAGACTTGATTAGATTTTGGTTATAATTGGTCAACCGGAAGTACCCTTATTTGAAGATTTTAACAGTTTTTCTTGAAAAACTCAGTTAAATGTTATTTTAGCTTAAAGAATATATTATTCTCTATACGATTTGATCGCATTTTATATTTCATATTCAACATAATAGAGTTAAAGAATAATAAAGATAAAAAATTTCATATAAATTTCATAATTCAGCCAGCTATGCTAACTTAACCATGGAAACTGCTAATATATTCAGGTAATTCAAATTGACAGATGTCAGTATCAATAAAAAGCAAGTAATTGAATGAAAGAATAAGGGAAGTAACTCTAGTGTTAGAAGTTTTTAGATATAATAGAGACGATTACATTGATTTGAACATGTCAGGACGAGAGATGACTATATTAATAGAAGGTGGAAGAAACATAGGAAGACCAAATATAAAGCCTGGAATACATCTGACAAACGTTGCCATTCATTCGCATTCGTTTGCATTGCTATCATTGCTGCACATACGCAGGCAATTCTCGGCAACGTTTCTGGGTAGCATAACACATCTGAACGAATGACTGGCAATTTACATTCGCTAGCATTCCCACCATTTGCACCCATTCGTTGGCGTTGTCTGTACATCCTTGTGAAATTTTTAAAAAATGTTTCATTTAAGTCTGACAATAAGTTCATACAGTCATATCTATATCTCCTTCTATATAATTCATGCATCCAAATAATTCTTTGTTTTCTCTTCTTTTTCTCTTTTCGTCGTTTTAAAATTCTATTTATTACAATATACGCGGCACTGGCTATAACAACTTGATTTCCACTCATATTAATTCTGTAAGAATCAACCTTCCTCGTCAAATGGTTGCGAACGACTGCAACTGATTTTCAACACGTCCACATAGCAACGTTTCCAGACATTCGTGGCAAACATTTCCTTTTGATCTCTTCATTTTTACCGACAGCCGATGGAAAGCATTCGTTCGCGCTGCAGCCATTCGCTCCGCACTTAATTCGTTGCAAACGACCGTCTACACTTGACGCACGCATGAGAATAAATCTTCGGCAACGCGAACGAATGGCAACGTTTGTCAGATGTATTCCAGGCTTAAGATGAAAAGACTGTATTGCAGAAGACTTGAGAGAAAAGGAACTGAATGAGGACGACATGAAAAACAAAAATGAGTGGAAGAAGAAAATAAAAAATAGCGACCCCTTAACGAATGGAAAAAACTAAAGAAAAAGATGTCAGTGTCAAGTGCAATTTGCATAGTTTGTTTATGAAATAACTTTACTGGAAACATAGGATCTTTTCCAAATAAATTATGTATAGGACGCGTGCAGTGACATGTCTTTGCTGCCTTTGGCAAGCAGATATGGGGACCCGTATCAAAATGACAGCAATTAATTATGTCCATAACTGACAAGTGTCATAATTTTTCATTCAAAATTTCATGATTTTTCTTATTTCATGTGGTTTGTTTGTTATCAGGAGTATGGAATTCAGTTGCCGAGAAAGGGAATCATAAAATACCAAAAATTTAGAATCTTTTGCAAGAAAATTTATGTATGGAATTTGTACATAATACACAGGATTGACGGAAGGTATTGTGCTGGCCACATCAGATTTTTTATTGTTGTTCTCGATTTATCGCTTTTATGAAAAATCATTATTTTAATTTTGTCTGTATTGACGTGTATCTTATTTTCCTCGCAATATTTATACAGTATTTGCAACTTTTTTCTGATGTTAATAACTGAATGATTTCGACTTCAGATTGTCAGCATAAGCTAATATCATTAGATTATTTTTGTTGGGTATACTAACTCCATAAAGTCCATTTGACCTAAAATAATTTTCTGTATTATTAATGAACACCGCAAATAAAAGTGGGCTTAACAATTAATCTTCACTTATCTTTATTGTTTCGGAAAATTATTTTGAATTTTTATTTGTAATTCCGCTGTATTACATACATCGACTGTAAAATTCTTATAATTTTGATAGAAATACCAGAAGTGTATAATTTTTGCTATTGTGACGTGCGCCTCTGTGAGAATAGTACACGAGCCTCGCCACTGAAAGAATGTACCAGAGCGATGACGTAATCCCGGAATTTCCCAGATGTTGAAATCCCCGCGACGCGCCGGCTAGAGGTTAACTACGCCGTGACCCAATTCTTTTGTATACAGGTCATTGTCGCCTCATAGGGTTCTAGAATGATATGAGCTGTATAAATACCGGCCGAAAGAAAGCGGAGGGAGTCTGATATAAATATATAAGCAACGAGCAATGAACTTGGTGATATAAATATACAGTTTACCAGTTGTTAACATAAATAAATGTAGTTATATAAATAAGTGTAGTGATATAAATATTGTATAGATAAATAATCGTAGTGTTTAAGCATTTAATAATATTCTTTTAGTTAATAATATTTGTCTGTGTTTTACACTTCACCCATATAAATAAAAACGTTACACTATGGAATATTGTGGATTATGGAGTCGACAGTATGACGATAGCCTACAAAAACGGTATATACACTCTTTTTACTTTTTCTAATGTGCGTATGGATTATATGTAGAACACAGAAAATATTATCGGTTGTACCCCTCCCTTTTCTAAAGCTTATCTGATTTTTCTTTAATATATTATCCCCTTCTATGAAAATTGTAATCTATTATGAATAATACGTGTTAACAATTTACATACACAATTTATTAATACAATGCGTCTATTGTTTAGCGGGTATTTTTCCGTCACCTTTTTCACCTTCCGTCGTCTTTAGGTAAGGAAGGTATTGTCTTTGGTCAAAAAAATTGATGGTGAGTTTTTAGTGAATAAGCACGTTTCAGGGTCCCCAGAATACGAATTTACCATTTTTACGATGATGTCTGTGTGTGTGTGTGTTTGTGTGTATATGTGTAACGATTTTTTCATAGACGATAACTCCAACACTGCAATTCTAAAAATTATAATTCTTTCGTATTTTTTTCTTTAGATCCATATGAAGAGCTGATTAGATTTTAGTTATAATTGGTCAACCGGAAATACCATCATTTTAAGATTCTAACAGTTTTTGTTGAAAAATCATAATTATTTTAGAATATTCTATTATTTATGCAATATGAATGATTTGATTTCATTTTATACTTCACATTCAATGGATAGGGAGTTAAAATATTTAATGTCATAAATCAGCCAGCTATGTTATAACGATGGAAACAGCTACTATATTAAAAAAAATCTGTTGTGGCCATCACAATACCTCTCGCGCCTTTCCCATTGTGACATATATAAGTATTGTATTTAACATATCTTGTACACACAAAAAATTCTAATTATACCTAATCTTTACATTTACAAATTTTCTATAATTTTAAATTCATTCTATGAGCAAGTTTTCTCCATTTCTTCTAAATGTTCGAGGTTTTTCCAATTCATAAACGGGATTGGTGGTATTTCTGAAGGGTTCATGTAATATGCCTATAATTATATATATATATATTAATAATACAATAAGAAATATTAAATATCGTTCACAGAAATAGCCTTCAGTACTAACTCTGAATTTTTGACACTGACACTAGTGACATTTATCTGTCTATTACAGACATTTTTATTTCTCAAGTAATTACCATGGAGATGTTTGGGCTGTGAGCAGGCTGTGAGATTTATTACAACAGATTATTTTATAGATTATATATTTATATCTTTAAATCTATAGAAGGTATAATAAAAATTTCAAATGTGTCGGATAGAGAATTTTGTTTTTTAATATTTGTAGTAACATAAATTTTCAAAATATAATATTTAGAAGATTTTTGTTAAAATACAACTACTTCCGGTTATCCAATTGTTATCAGAATCTATTCAACTCTTCCCATTACTGTTAGATTGAGGAATCCGTAGTTACACAGGTCTTTAATCTTATAAAATTTGAGAAATCGTGCCTCCAACAACCTCACACACACACACACATCCACACACACACACACACACACACACACACACACACACACACAGACATCGTAAAAATGTTATTATCGGATTCTAGGGACCTTAAAACGTACTTATTCATTAAAATCTGGGTATGCGATTTTTAGCATGATTCCAATACCTCTCTTAGCAAGAGGTAAAAAATTGATAGATATCAGTGTCAATAATAAGAAAATTAATATGGCAGAGAGAGAGTAGGATATTAAGATGGATTTTGGAGAAAACACGGAATGATAGGGTAAGGAATGGGAGGACAATGAAAATGGCTCGTGTGTTAGAAGTTTCTAGACAGATACAAGAGAGACTATTATATTGGTTTGTACACGTCATGAGGAGAGATGAATAATATATTGAAAGAAGAATGAACAGCTTAGTAATAGTAGAAGAAAAATACGAAGATCAAAGAGAATATGGGGTACTGCATTGCGAAAGACGAGAGAAAAGGAAATGAATGAGGACGACAAGTAAAATAAAAATGAGTGGAAGAAGAAAATCAAGAAGAGCGGCCCGTAACGAATGGGGAATGCTAAACTCAGTGTTAAGTGTAATTTACATAGTTTGTTTATGAAATGATTTTACTGGAAATATAGAATATTTTTCAAGAAAATTTTAGTATGGAATTTGTACATAATAACAAAGAATTGACGGAAGGTAATGTGCTGTCCACATCAGATTTTTACAGTAAAGTGAATTGTAATAATGTCTATTGTTTAGGTGTTATAGCTTGTCAATATTTCATTAAACATGTTTAAGACATAATATCTCCAATTTGCTTAAGGGCATATAGTACTGACCAATATGAGTAAAAAAGCTTAATCAACATAGGTCTGATCTTTAACGGTTTTCGAGATACCGGCCATTTTGTATTCGTACCGAATATAAACTGACGAATATAGTGATCGAATAACATTTTGTCTGTCAATAAATAGATTATAAAAAACCACTAAAATTGTGTATGAAACATTTTTTTTCAATTTCTAATAGTTACGAAATTATTTGAAAATTAAATATTGGCCAAGGTCACCACCATATCTAATTTAGTACAATTATTTGTTAAAAAACAAAAGCACATTTAAGATGACCTCTCAAAAGTAAACAAAAAGTTTCATTTAATTCAAGTCGTAAAACCTCATTTTTCACTACCTCGAAAACTATTGAAGATCAAACTCGTGTTGATTAAACTCATTTTGGTTATCACTGTTACCAGATTATAGATATAGTGCAAAGACTTTTAGGTATCCTTTATAGCATGTCATTACCACAGAATTATCCCTAGTTTAAACACGGGCACATATTCTAATACTTTTAATTGGTTACAATGTTTATTATACAAAACATTGAAAATATACAACAAAAATAAATTTCTTATGGATCAAAATATAAGTAAAAACTACTTAACTAAATATCATATGGTTAATATTGCTCTCAAAAACTAACATAAAGTTAACATACACTGTAAAGTTTTGACGTAGCTGCAACTACCTTTTCGGGTTGAAACTGTATGCAACCCCAAGGTTTAACAATCCTTCCTTTTTAAAAGATCGATGCACCAATCTCTGTTTATGATAGGAAAAAATGCCTCACTGTCAGGTAGACGCGAAGCGACCCTTCATATAGTGGGATGCAAATGCCTAGAGTGGTTTATAAAAATGCTTTAAAGTGATTTGGAATTTCCGTACCACAAGTTACCTGTAAATGCCCGTATGGTTGTTAAAAATGCTTGAAAAGTATATTATTACTACTAGGATTCAGGAAAAATAATAAATTATATGCAATAATAAATTTATTTGCGTAATTAAACAATCTATATATATATATATATATATATATATATATATATATATATATATATATATATATATAAATGAGATAACGTATATTGTACGGTACATAGTATGTTTCATCTTAGAGAAGACGCCTGGTAAATGCTTACACGATATCTGTGAACAAAGCAGATTGGCACATCCATCAATGGGTAGTATGCCGTGATGATATGTTTATTCTATTTATTTATAAAATAAAGTATGTTTTTAAAAAATCTGACGTTCACTGGCTATTGTTCCAATTTGTGTAGGTCCTGGGGGAATATCTTCACTTTCTTTTTTCTTTGGATCCTCTTGTAGCTTGTAGCAGCCAAGCCAAAATTAGTATTGCTGTGTTAAATAAACATCTGCGAACAAAAGAGTTATTTATTAAAGTTTCGTACAAAACTTTATTAGTTTTACAATGTTTATTTTCTTGTAATTTAATAATAATATTTTATTAACACGAAAATAAGTAATATTAAATGATAATTCATCAGATGTAAAATTTCGAGATTAGGTATAGCATACGGAAAAATAAAGATATATTAATTTCAAAAGTATGTAAATAAAAAGAAAATGAAACAAAATAAAGAAAATTGCTATGTTTCTCTACAATCGACAAAATCTTCTTTATTTTTTTTGTAGAAATAGTGTAATAATAATAATAACAAATCTACATGTATGCTGTTTTGTATTGCACTAAATCAAGAAGGAGCTAAAAAATAGAAGGAAATTAGTTTTTATAATTAAAATACAACATAATATATCTGAACCTAAGTTCAATTGTGGTCATTACGTCTGTCGACAAAAGAATAACAAATGAGACAAAATATCTCATACGCTGTCTTCTCCTTCCAATCCCTAAAATTGCGGTATATATATATATATATATATATATATATATATATATATATATATATATATATATATATATATATATAAATACCGTTTCTATGACCTTCGGGAAAAGCCGTAGTCGTTTTAACAAACACAATTTCTGAGAAATACGAAAGTTTCATTCTGTAACCACCCCTAACACAGGTTATTGTAAACTAATGCAACCACTTTGTAACCCGCCTTCAGACGGCGGGATAGGCAGACTATTTTGTTTCTACGTCGAGAGATGGCCCGACAAGCAGCTTCAAGGGCAGGGTAACTTAGTTTGATTTATAGCATTACAGACAAATAGAAATTCGTCTGCTCCAATATTCCCCTTCCACCAAACGATAAATATTCCCTGTTGATTTTATTTCTACGCGAGTGAAGACAAGACTGAAGTATTCAAATTGTTATTTTTCTGTTTTGTGTTTTACTTTGATATTTCTTTAGTACTTTTAAACAGTTCTTTTTGCTTTAAAGTATTAAAAAAATATTTGTCCTTAACTTTTGGTTTTGATATTTCATAATTTTTGTTCACCCGTTATTTCGGTTGTTTTTATTTGTATCGTTTTCGTTAGAATTTTTATTATAAATGTGAAAACACGTTTTTACGAAGTGCTATTTTCTAAAAATGGGAAACAAACAAAATGTGTAACGTAAATAATAAACGTACGAATAACGGAAAATTAATTAGAAAAATTCTTATATGGCCAGCACAATACATCCCGTCTTTAATGTTTCTTAATTTAAATATGTACCTATCTATACTATTGCTGACAAGGCATCTGTATTAAGGTCGCCGTCGAATACAGTCCAATCGTAATTACGTTCGTTTGATTGAAGGAATTCATTAAAACAAACGCAGTTTTGTTTATTGACTTTGGGAAATGTGAATCTAATGGTTGAACTTATATTCAATTTTTTATTAACAATAATAATATTGTTTATAACATTAAATCGCGTAATAAAAGAAAAAAATGGGTTCAAAGTATGTTCATCATATGCAGACATTTTTTTTATAATGAATAATGAAAAAAAATATTTAATGCAATAAGTAATTGTTATAAACTAATGGAATTAGGATATTGCCCTATACTGTAATGTAAATTTAGTTCAGCGTTTTGTCGGAGCGCACTACTGGAGCTCTGCCGTCGTTCTCTCAGTTCTCTCTACACCGCGCTCGCCACCACCCCTCCTCAGGTCATACCCACAAGCTATAGAGAGGAGAGAAAAATATTTTGCATGAAATCTTGTTGGCTCGGTCCGAATAGAGGCTAGCATCAGTTTTGAAATTTTATGCGCT
This sequence comes from Harpalus rufipes, assembly GCA_951394225.1. Classification (NCBI taxonomy): domain Eukaryota; kingdom Metazoa; phylum Arthropoda; class Insecta; order Coleoptera; family Carabidae; genus Harpalus; species Harpalus rufipes. The sequence goes on from OX596280.1 coordinate 19,235,925, forward strand.
AAGTTTATATACTCTTATTATAAAATGGTTAAAATTAAAAATTCAAAACAAAACAGACCTTCAAGATCAAAGAAACGAACGGCGACTACTTTAAAGAGACGAAAAAATGCTCTTCTTCAACAAAAGAACTTGCAAACAAATATAAATTTGGCCAAAAAAGCAACTAGAAGAATTTTGTTGGATTCGTATGATGTTCCCAATCAAACTCCACAAAATTCTGAAGTACTAATTAGTTTTGAAGATGGTACACATAATTCAGATGATTTAATTAATTTTGAAGATGTTTGGTGCCCAAAAAATGTATACGAAAGGTTTGTTAATACTCCTTTTGTAAATGTTTATGAATATAGTTTATATAATGTAGGGTTGGCAGATATGTACCAATAAAATGTTCTAAATGTTGACCAATTATAACCAAAATCTAATCAGCTCTTCATATGGATATAAATAAAAGGAATACGAAATAATTATTTTTAGAATTTGTAGTGTTCGTGTTATCGTCACACACACACACACACACACATGCACGCACTCACATACACACGCACATATAATCGTAAAAAATGCTAAAATCGTACGCTACGGACCCTAAAACGTGACGGAAGGTGAAAACTACTCTGATATTTACGGTTCTAATAAATAATTTATTTTTAATATAAAAAATTATAAATTATGTATTGCAAGTGATCCTAATCCTACGAGTGAATTTGCTTTTGAGAAAACCATAACAGGTAATAGAATTGTGAAATTAGGATATGTTCTAAAATGGGCTATGAAATTACAACTGGATCATTCTAAAATTTGCACTATGGGTCACTTATATCCGCAACCTGCAGAGGATTAGGTCTAGTAAGCCTAACATGCTTCAAATGGTCAATGTATGATATTGAAATTTCTAAATACACCGAAGAATCAAATAAAGAACAATCAGAAATAAATATTGGTTGCGTATGGGACAATATAGCAACTGGTAGTACAAATTCGCACAAAGAAGAATTGCTTTCTATCATGAACATTAAATATCTGAATAAGGATACAATTTACAAAATTGAACATGATCTTGAAAAGGTATATCCACCTCCTAATAAATTCACTAATAAATTTATTTAGCTGATTAATAAAAAATATCTCGGAAACATAAACTTCTGTCACATATATCATAACATTGCTTTCATAAACGATATTTTATAAGCTATGCCTAGCCTCCCAGCGTCGGTATCGGTATTAATCCCGGTTTTCTAATTATGTCTTAGCCAGATTTTAAAATTAACCAAATTATAAAACACCTATGCATTTCACAATATGGATAGACGTTTTAATAAACGAAGAATAGCTTTCATACAAGCTAAGTGCACACGACTAGCCAGATTGTAAATCATTGTAGTCAACGAATATTTGACATTGTGGCGGTACTTTACAACCTCGCCACTTTTTATTTAGAATGCATGTTACCGGAAATCATGAACAGGAAAGTTTCAAATTGGTTATTCTGCAAAAGAGAAATAAGTCACTTGAGGAAATTACATTTAGAATAAATTCAGAATAAAATTATCTATCGTTCTAGGTAAAAATATATGTTTCCATGTTAAAAAATATACGTATTCAAACTTAAAGAACTATTTTCTTTTATAAGTAGCTGTCACTTTTGGCTCCTACAACTTTATTATTTACATATATGCTTTTGCTCTTAAAGAACTTGCAAAAAATACCATAGTAAATAAAGCAAAAAAAAAATATGTTGCAAAATTTTATAGTCAGTCATATGACATAATTTTCTGGGGCTGTTCTCCCAATGCCGTTTTTTATAATACAGAAACAAGCTACATATTAAAATATTTATAACCTTAGCTACAGAAGTATAGTTCATCCAGAGATCATGTTCCGAAGACTCGTTATCGTTTTATTACGGCAGTACAATAGAGGGTCCCAATAGCCTGGCATGTGCCAGGGCTGTAATGAAAAATTTGAGTAGGGGTTTGAAATATTTCATTTCACACATTTTACTTTTCAAAACAGTAAAATTAATTTAACAAAACAAAAAACACTTTCAGCCTTCGTACACTAGTTAGGAGGTACAAATGACAAGTGAAAATAATTAAACTCACCACCTATTTATATACCTACATAGCCACAAATAACGGTTTTATAATCCTTTGGAGACAAGTTCACAGACCTTATAATAAGCTATAAGAAAATTAGGGAAATTCTAAGTTCAAAAGATTAACGCATTAAAATTTTAAATATTAGCAAATACAGCCCTGGTAATCGGTTTACAAAATTTGTAAAGTGCAGTCTTGGTCTACAGTCGAATACTGGGCGTAAAATATATACCAGTATTGCAAATACTGAACTGGTCGACTGTACGGACCGAAATATTTTGGCATTGCGGTTTTAGCTATTGTGAACCCATAATAAAACGATAACGAGTCTTCGGAACATGATCTCTGGATGAACTATACCTGTAAACATAGTTTTATAAAAGAAAAGTTTCTTACTCTACCATGTTTGTATATTTTCAATGTCATTTTATTTATTAGAAAAAATAAAAATCAAATTTTAAAATATAAGAATTGTCATAGTTATAATACTAGAGATAAAGAGAATTTCGTGCTTCCAAAACAAGTGAAATTTAATTCTAAATAATCCTTTTGTAATAGTAATCAAATTATATAACCATTAACAAAACATATAAAGAACATTGATTCGTTTAATTTATTTAAAAGGTAACTAAAATATTTATTAATTGATAAATGTTACTACATTAATGAATATTATACGGATAATTTTAAGTAGGTAGGTACTTTGTTTGAAATATCATGAACACTATATTTGTGACATGTATGTGTTTTTGACATTCCATATACCGATGCAATTTTGGTCTTACTTGAAGAATAAATTGTTATTATTGTTATTACTATTATTATTATTATTATTATTATTATTATTATATAATTATTTTTTAACTTGAATAATAGAGAAATTATAGGGAGCCGCGTTTTTTTCTAGATATGTTCTTTATGTACTCATAGTATAAATATAAACCCTAATTATATTTATAAAAATACAATTTTTCTTGAAACCAAAATTAAATACTTTTAGTTCTTGAAGTATGAAAGAATAAAAATACTGCAGTGTAGAGATATTTTCCGGCCAGTACGTACTAAACTAGCCTCCAAGCAAGGTATTATCGCTCGCGCTAGCCGTAATTTTTAAATCTTGCTCTTTGAGATTTTGGCGCCTCTCCTTGCGATTGTAGCGCTAGAGATCCGCAGCGGATTAGTTTGTCAAGCCCAATTCGACGGCGACCTTAAGTTCCTTTGCATATAACCATAGACCCAAACTATTATATAATAGTTTGGGTCTATGATATAACATAACTATTGTTACAATTTTTAATCTATTATCAATATTTTCTTCTCTAGAATATTAATGTAATTTTAATTCAATTTTATTTTATGATTGATACTCATAATTTTTTTTCAGTTAGAAATATTTGTTTATTCATTGATTAGATTTTTATAAATTCATATTTTAATATTTTCTTCGTAAAATACAGGCATTGGTTAGTTTTTTTTTTACAGTGAGATTTATTTGTCAGTTTTTGAGAAAAGAACTGTTTTACTAATGAATTGTGATTATTATCTTATATGTAGTATACTCGTATGCTCTGGGATTTATATAATAGATTACTGGTATTTTACAAATTTATCCGTAAGATATATGGAAAAAGTATTAATGTATACCTGTAGAACATGTAGTAATCTTCAATTTATATAACATAAGTCGCGAAACACTGGTGTATAACAATAATGTCCTAAGAATTAAGAAAAACTATTTAGAGCTTCAATAAGTACAACTTTCGGATGGGTTATCCGATCGTAACCAAAACCTAATGACTTTTTTCCATGTTAGAATATAGTAGGAATGCAAGATTTCAATTTTTTTCCTAAATGATAGTATTTGTTCCAAAGAGGTAACCGGGTCTATGCACACCACAGACATCATCGTGAAAATGTTAAAATTGGATTCTAGTGAGCTAAAAGCGTGTGTATTTACCAAAATTTCGATATATGATGTTTAGCAGGAACTTTATACCTCTCTTACCTTCATTGACGAGGTAAAAAAGTTCTAAAAGGGTAATAAAATATTATATACCGCGTCAGGAACGGGGCGGACCGAGGCAGCTATAAGGGAGAGGATGGAATAAGCATTCCTGCGTTGTGTGTTTTATACTATTTGATTAATAATAATCAATTAGTAATAATTGAGTTTTAAACATTTTTTTACAGTTGTATTATAATTTGTTTAATTTGCTTTATCATATAGATCTATGAGGATGTTGCGAGATAACATGATAAAAATGTTTATTTATAATCAAGTATAGTTGCCGTCAAATAAGTATGAAGTGGAGATTTCTACATGGATAATGTTGAAAATGCTAAGTTATGAAGAAACGGCAACACCGTAGGGCAAGGGACAGAATGCGAAGAAGGGGAAACATAAGTCCATACTTATTTGACGGCAACTGTAGTAATACGTGCGATTCTACCCTACCAAACAATTGTTTCTCATTGTCTATTCAATCAGCATTATTTTGCATTTTTCACAAATATTTTGTAATATGACATATGTATATTGTTGAATTCAGAAAAAATACTGAATCGAATAAGCGAATAAAAAATAGGTTCTCATTTAAAATTAGCAAGTTGTATTCCGTATTTTGAGAACCACTAGTAGAAAAAAATATTTTTTTGCTCATTGTAATAGTCTAGTAAAATAGAAATTGGTCGCCAATTTAACCGTCCTCGTAACTCTGTAGTTCTCAAGATAGCAACACTGGACAAAATAAAATGAACATCCTGTATTTTTGAAATTTATGTGAAATGGATAAATATACAGTAATTTTTTTAAAGATGGCTGATCATGGTCATCAACGAATTGTATGAATTAAAATTTTAGCTCCGCCCATTCCGACAAGTTCATTAGTGTCATTTACTTAGTTTTTGTGAGGGTACATAAGATACTACTGCTATTTTATAAAAATTTATGTTACAGTAAAAGCATTCAAAATTCAAAACTATTTTTTTAATTTTTAATAGTTACGAAGTTATTTGGAAATTAAATATTGGCCCAGGTCGCCACAACATTTAACAGCCCAATTATTTGACTTTTTTTGAAAAACAAAAGCACATCTAAGATGATCCCTGAAAGGTAAAGAAAAGTCTCATTTAATCGAAGTCGTAACTTTTATAGTTTTCGAGGTAGCAGAGTTAAACCCCATAAAAAATCATTCTTCATTGCCTTATACGATATCTTGGAAAATATTGAAGATCGAACCCATATTGATTAAGCTTTTTTACTCATTTTGGACAGTACCATATGCCCCATTTAAAATAAAAAAGTTAGGTACTAATTTTGAGAATCACTCATCGAAAAAAATCTTCATTACATAGTTTGGTAAAATAAAAAAATATTTGCCAATTTAACTTTTTTTTGTAGGACTAATAGTTCTCGAGATAGTAATGGTGGCCCATTTAAAAATGAACAGCCTATGTATTAAATTTTAAAATTGTTATGTAAGTGTATTGCTAGTTCAATTATTTTTACATTGTGTGAGTTACTTTTGATATGTAAATAAATATTCGGACGATGCTATTTTTAATATAACTTTCCAATAAAAAAGTTATGTTTTTACCTCGCTTATTTGATGCTCAAATAAACAAATACATATCTTTAATTTTGTAGCTTTTTAATATTTTTCTATTCCTTGAAATAGAAAAGATAGCAGTGATAGAAAACTTATTTTGGACACCGAAAATATGAACAAACAGAAAATAGCAAATTTTCTTGTATAACATAAATCATTCAAATTTCGCGCTGACGTCTTCAGTCACAGTATATGATAATAAATATTGGCCATTGGCATTTCTTGCTAAGGCTAGTTTTTAAAATACGAAACACTAAATACGAACGTAAATGTGTGTTTTTCCTATCTCCCCGCCTTAAGTGATGAGTTACAAATAATATTTAATGTGAGTTCTTGCCATCCGGGAGGTACAATTAAGTAGTGTTTTAAATAATAATAAAAGTATTACTTACTTTTGATGCTGATTGCCTGAAATACTTGACTATCGTAGTAATAAAAGATGGTTTGGTTATCAAGATATAAAATAACAAATATATTTAATAATAAAAGATACATGATTTTACACTACGCATTATAGGGTTTCCTCCTTCATTAGACCAGTCTACAGTATATAGTTACGACCCATGTACCCACTATACGGGTCCACTTACTTAGTATATCTTTCACGTATAAACTAACTATATAATATTGCTTTTATATTACCGTAAAGATATAAACTAATTATGAAACAATAATATTACTATTGCTTACCCTGCAATATTTGGAAATACTTATACAAACTATTATAACCTCAATTGTGTGGTGACCTTAGTTTACATACCTCCTTTCTTTAAAAAATTGCTTCCTTTGGGACACAATTTTTCTTAAAGCTACCTTTAAGAGTCCCTTCGTTGACCACAAATTTGTCTTTTCATGAAACACTGCATTACTCTTTTCCACTGATGTCCTTGAACTTGATGGTGTATCTATTTCTTCAGATAAGTTTGAAGGTAGACGACTGACAGTTGACCACAGCATCTCTGTTATAATTTAAAATTTCGGCCCATGATGCTGGATTACAGATTTCCTCACCATTGTCCGTTGATTCGTAGAATGGAAGGAAACCTGAACAATTACTTGGGTTAGAGTTTGTTGTACAAACTTGGCTTGTGATGTGGATTCCAATGTTTTCCTCAATTTTTGAGGCATTTTTGTGGCCTTCTTAGCATAAATAAACAACATTCATATTTCTATAATTATTTTATAACAACAAAAGTTTTAGAAATGAATAACACATTTTATTTTAGTCTTTACTTAAAATTAGAAGTATAATTGTCTACAAAAAGTGCGACAGAATACCTTTGAAAACAAAAAAATAAAAAATTGTTACAGTAAAATCTATTCGCTTACATTTGATAAGATTACTTCTAATTTTTAATGCAAAAAACTCAATTTATTATAAAAAAAATATTCCCAAACAAATAACAAATGATGATATAACACCTAAACATAGCCACTTACTAAAGATTGATAGTCATTTATCTTGGTGCTAAATATTGCTTGCACTTTAGTTTTATTAAATATGCTGTTTAATTCGTGTTCACTATAGATCAAAAATAATATATAAAAAATCTGTTGTGGCCAGCACAATACCTTCCGTCAATCCTGTGTATAATGTATAAATTCCATACATAATTTTTCTTGGAAAAGATTCTAAATTTCCAGTAAAATTATTTCATAAACAAACTATTCAAATTGCACTTGACACTGACATCTTCTTCCTCTTTAGCTTTTCCCATTCGTTAGGAGTCGATATTTTTGCGTGTCGTTCTCATTCGGTTCTTTTTCTCTCAAGTCTTCCGCAATACAATCCTTCCATCTTATCTTTGGTCTTTCTCTGCTTCTTCAACCTCCCATTACTAAACTACTCATTCTTGTTCAAATATAATTCTTCATTTCTCCTCATGACATGTTCAAACCAACGTCTTTCTTGTATCTTTCTAGAAAATTGTAACACTAGAGTTATTTTCTTACCGTATCTTTCCGTGTTTCCCCAACATCTACTTAAACATCCTCATCTCTGCCACATTAATTTACTTTTTACTCATACTGACATCTGTCAATTTGAATTATATGAATATATTAGCAGTTTCCATAGCTGACTGAATTATAAAATTTAATTTCTTTAAAATTCTTTAACTCTGTATCTATTAAATATGAAGTATAAAATGTAATCAAATCGTATAGAGAATAATATATTCTTTAAGTTATAATAATATTAAATGTCAATAAATCAAATTTAACTGTTAAATCTTCAAATGTGGCAACTTCCGGTTCACCAATTATATCCAAAATCTAATCACTTGTTCTTCTGGATGTAAACTTGAGGAATACGAAAAAATTATAATTTTTGGAATCGTAGTATTGAAGTTATGGGATCCGGAACTTTTGTCACACACACACAGACACACACACAGACACACATACATACAGACATCAGGCATCATCGTAAAAATGGTAAAATCGTATTATAGGGACCCTAAAACATGCTTATTCAGTAAAAACTTATCACTGAATTTTTTGACCAAAGACAATATCTTCCTTACCTAAAGGTGACGGAAGGTAAAAAATAAACTAAATTTTCCATTTATTTAAATAATTTTTTCCACTCTAAATACATAGAATTGAAATTGAAACGACACAAAAGTTGAAACAATTGTTAACCCTTGATCTATAGTGAACACAAATTAAACACCCATATTTAATAAAACTAAAGACCGAGCAATATTTAACATCTTGATAAATGATAATCAATGTTTAGTATGTAGCTATATTTAGGTGTTGTATCGTCAGTTGTTATTTGTTGTAGATGTAGAATTACAAACACACATATGAAATACAGAGGTTTCATACTTTTGAAATACATAGTTTTTTTTTCTGGCGTTCGTCTAATTTTATCGGTGTGTGTAGTTGTTGTTATGGAGTTATTAATGACAGTTTCATACGTCATTTAATAAATGCATGTAAAAAATATTCAAATTTGATGCATAATTATCTTATAGAGAAATATAATACACAAGATTATAACATTGCATCAAAATATTAGCTTGTATAATGTAATTATATAATTATTTATTAGTGAGTGTAACATCCACATGAACCGTTATATAGGAAGTTTCGTTAATTAATGAATAAATAAACGAACAGGAATATATTTTGCTATGTGTTCCTCCACCTTAGTAGTTCTAGAGTTACGTACTTGTGCTTACAAGATGTCTATGCGATGTAATGTTTGAATAGACATGTAGGTAGTGCACTCCAGTTTCACGTGTAACTAATACACGTTTTGTGCCTGTAATTAACCTATTCAATCTGTTGACATTAATACTAATTAGATAGATTAGTAATAACGCCATTAGGTTACACAGAACGTAGAGAACAGAACGTGAACGTATCAACGCGTCGTTCATTTGCTGTTTGAAGTATTTATATGCGCCGTACCCGTACAACGCTATCATCGACATTACTTGAATAATGCATCAGCCTATTTTATGTTCAAATCCCCGGAATATTTACGCTAGTGTTTTAACTATACTTTGCGTATTTGCATTTCTTCTCGAATAGTTTATGAAGTCTGCAGGATCTTATTTACATTTTTATGCACTAAGGAAGAAATAAGTTAAACAAACAAGTAAATAATAAATAACTTCCTCAATTATGTTACCTTTTCTTATTAGAAAAGGTAGATTACTCAGTAATCTAACGAGTCACATGAAAGCCAAGTTTTTTTAAAAATTTTCATACATATGTACAGATTCAAATTCTTTGAACGTGTGCATGTTCAATAAGTATAAACTCATTAAGCCCATAAAAACAAACTGTACAATTAACTGATATAATAATATGTATTCCAAAGCAAATTAGAAAATTTAAAGGCCAGGGCCTGATTACCGCATAGGCCGACGAGTACCTACTTTATTTCTAACATTACCAATAGAATTTATAATTCATTCGAATTTCATTTCCCAGGCTCATTAGTGGATAACGAATAATTTATTGGGATGAGTTACCTCTTATTAAAATAAAATCTGTGAGTATTTCACATCAGTTTGTACACTCGGTGCGATTCTCTATATAATTGACCAGTTTTACCTAGAATACATCCTTAACAGAGTTTATATAAAATCTTTATAAGTTTAGATTTCAGACAAAATTAAATGCTTTCTCTGTTCATTACATTAAATGCTAAGAAGCACGTTAATTGACTGTAATAATTTAATAAAGGAATTTACGGCACAAAAATCTCAAACAATCGCTTTTGTGGGTAATTTTATTTTTGCCGATTGAAAATAAAAGTGCGATATTTTTGACAGGTAACAGTCTGTAAAATGTCACTTTTACTGCAAAAGTAATATGTTCAACACGGTACACAGATTTACAGCTTCGGCAGCCTCTACTGTAAATTTGGTATTTTAATGCCTATAGTTAAACAAATAACTATTTTATTTGTGTAATATGTATATCAGTGTACTTATCTATTGTCCTTATTTTTCCTTTAATTACCTAATAAACTATTTGTAAATTTATAAAAAAAATATATAAAATTTTACTGTAAAGGAGAAGGGGGCTCGCAAAATATATTCGGCCTAGGGCCCGAAAATTTGATAAAAAAGGCTCTATTAAAGGCTGTTTTAAAGGTGTTTACTCGAAATTTCAGTCATAAAACATGTATTCGTACAAATCCACTCGAAATTTCAGTCATAAAACATGTATTCGTACAAAACCGACGTATCGGTATACACTTATACCTTCAGCAGGGTGAACAAGATCTTGCAGAATCATAACCAAATTCATGTACCTATACATAAATATATTTGTTTAAACATTTAGTTTAGCAAACATTGTACAAAAAATTGCCAAAAACTTTTTGAGCGAACTGATGTGTATGCCTATTTGTTTTTTGTAGATTTTTTTACAATCTACATTAACTTTCTTTCGAACTTTATTCAACTGCTTTATACTAATCTGAAAAATCTAAGTACACAGTAATTTTAAAACGAATCCATTTTTTTAGTATATCGCACCCCGGCGAGAAAAGTGACACAAGTCCAAAAAAGTAGTTTTGCGTAAAAATGAGATTAAAGAAGAAAGTTTTTAATTTTGTTTAACAAGAAGAATGTTATTTGATTTCATTACTTAATGTTTTGGGGATTATGTGAACAAATAATGTTTATATAAATGTAGTATATCACAACTTTCATAATTTTATATTTTCACCCCTATTTTGAATTATGTCGTTTTGGATCTGTCTTACGTGGAACAATCTTTTGAATTGTGACATACGACAATATACCAGGTGCGCAAAAAATACAAGTAAATTATGAAATATATTTTTATTAATCATAAAATAAACATGTAACTTACAGGAATACAAAGAAAACATTTATTAACATTAAAATAAACTATAATTAAACAAACTAATGAAATTCCTATAAAGAAGTATAAAAATTGCTGTATGATTTTGGAATATGGTTCGAATTGAGTAAACTCAGTAAATCTGCTTTTTTTTATCCGTTATAGGAATATTTGTTGTATAAGCTTGCTTGAATTCTATAGTTTTCTTTTTTGTCTGTTTAGAAGTTCTTTTCTTTTTTGGCTCAATTTCTGTATATTCTGTGTTTGAATAAGATGTTTTGTAAAAATATTTGTAGGGGTTTTTCTTTTCGATTCTGATTACTTTTATATCACTTATTTTATCTTCAGTCAGTGCTTTAACAAAACTATTGTCATACTGATCACATAAATCTTTTAAATCAAAGAAATCTTCATACCCCATTTCTGTCACATTATAAGGTTTTCCTTTTTTCTTTGCTGTTCGAATTAATGTAATGTATTGTGAAGGTACATGAATTGGTCCACTTCTTAAGGATTTCTTTACAGATTTTTCTATAACAGAATGTACGGAATCTCCTTCATTTTGAGTGTGACCTTTAATTAAAAATTTATGTGTGATAGCTTTAATTTTTAACGTCGCTACTGCATGCATGTAAAGGGTAAAGATAAACCTAAAAAATAAATAAAACAAAATTTCTTGTAACAATATGCACAGAAAGTTAAAGTTATCTATACCTATTTTTTTGCTGGCCGCAACAATTATCTGAATATAAGACGACTTCTAAATCATCTGAGTTTACTGAACTGGAAATTTTTTCCAGGTATTTGTATAGGCATGTTCCTATTTCATTGGCCCCTCGTTTTCCTTCTCCTTCATGCCAAAAATAACATTCCACTCGGTCTGTCTTCATTTCGGAAATCGTAAAATTATATGAGTTTAATTTTGATTTGTAGTAATATACGGAAATTTCTCCTCTAGGAACGGGTAAGACCGCTTGCAAATCATAACATGCAACTATGAAATTTTTGTTGACATTATCTTTATCATTTTGTTTTTCTATACGCGAAAGATTTTTTTCTTGTTGGTGCAGAATATACTTCTCCTGCAATACTTCTTTGTCTTTACCTTCACTATTTTCATAGGCAACGCATAATTCACAACGGTCTTTTTTGGGAACGAAGAAAGAAATATTAAATTCTGAATTGAATATGCGAGAGTACATAATGAGGTTGGCATGTTGAAGACCTTTGGAAATGCATTCGGTCTTGTAATCATTAAACAGATCAGTCAATGTTTTTCCACCGTCAATATATTCACGAGTAGTCTGTTGCCGTAAGTAGTGGCTTTCGATACGAGGGATCGAATTGATGTGCTTACGGACACCATCTTTTATCGCAGGATCTACTTTTTTATGGTGACCATGTTTACCTCTATAATCTTCAGACACAAAACCAGTATCTTTTTTGGCGATAACTGTACGGATAGGACGATCGTTTATGTCCAAAGTAGATTTAAAAAAGAGCTTGCATACTCTGATACGCTGATTTTCTACTTCAAAATAAAATGCATTGTTGCTTCGTCTCCCTGTTTCAGTTTTAGTATAGCGATAACGCGGTTGAATTAAATCCATACTTTTGGAGATAAAGTCACGTTGCCTAGACACATTTTTTAGTCCCCAATATTTATCAAATATGAGCTTCCGTACATCGTCCCCTATTTTTGATGAACATTTTAGTCGACAGTTTTGACCACAAGGTTCACGTAGCTTTCTTGCTTCCATTTTTCTTTGAGTTCGTGACGTTGAAGTATAGGCCTGTCCCGAATCCCGCAACAGTTTTGCTTTCTTTTTTAACCATTCTGTTGGCTTGGCGATCCGTTTTTTTCCTTTGAGTACTTCTGACATGGTATTATGATCATCGTCCTGTGAGTGATTTGCTAATTTTTGTGAAACACTTCCAACGCTTGAAGCAGACGACGAAGAATCGGAACCGGAAGAAGACTCTTCGTAAAGTGGATCTTTGTCGCTATCGTCCACTTCTTCGTCAAAAGATTCCGATTCAGAGTGTAACTCTTGCATGCGTACTAGTTTCAGTTTTTGTCTACCATCTGTAGATTGTACGGGTTCCCATAAATAATTCGTTACTGTTGCCTCTTTTTTTTTATTTTTTCATACTTATCCGTCTGTACTACTTCGTGTTGATTGTCTATTACAATTTCACTTAATAGATCTATGAATTCTTGTGTATTTTCGTTTTCGATATTATTGTCCTTAATATCATCGCATTGTGTTTTGATTTCTTCTATATTGCCTTCGTTTCGAAATTGTACTGTTTGTAAAAATGTTTGATTACTCTGTTCACATTTTACATCTTCTTCTGGCGAGCTTGTATTTATTTTTGCTAAATTTGAATTATGCAATGCCGCCAGCACCATCAACTTTCCTCGTGAAGCCATTGCTTTTACAACTGAAAACGGGAAACAAGAAATTTATTAAATGCTACAATATTAAAACAAAATTCTAAAATAAAAACAACAGATGTTACTCAGGAAAATTGTCATAAACAAAAAAAAAAAACTGTCACAATAAAGAAAACAAAATTTCTCACTTCAGGAATAACGTCACAATTCAACAAAATGTCTAGGCAATATTATAGGTTCAACATAGTACATGCATAAAGAACGACCCAACTTAAAATATAACTATTTACAAGACTAGAATATAACAAAAAACGCTTACCTTAATCACTAAGACTGGCACTTTTTGAGATATGTCGTTTTACTCGTTGGTTTTGAAACTTACACTCTTACACAAAGCAAAGGTGTCACTGTTCTCGAATGTAAAGTGATTTACATTAGCTCGAAACGAAACGACACTAACGCCATCTCTCGAAAAATATAAACATTTGATTTATGTCACTATTTCTGACTATACTTGAAATATTTTTGACCAACATTATCTGTTTAACTTAGAAATTCTAAATTTTGACTTGTGTCACTTTTCTCGCCGGGGTGCGATATCAGGTTGTTTTTATTGGACAAAATTACAATAGGGTAAGAAGTATGTAAATCAAATTAAAAATACGAGAAACTAGTGCTTGGTTGCGAATCTAGGGTCTCGGATCCGATCCCGACCGACGCCAAAATTATTTTGAATTTTAAATGACACACGTAACCCCTGCAGTGCACTCTCTATGCCAGCAATGAGTTTCCGTATGATGAAGCCTGGTAAATGCCCGCACGGTACGAATGTCATATCATCACTATTACCGATATTTGCGCATAAAGCAGATTGACACACCCAGCAATGGGTAATATACGGTGATGATATATATATATATATATATATATATATATATATATATATATATATAAAGTCCGTTTCCACGACTTGATCCCCACGTCATCGTTCGTAACCATATGGTTCAAATCGCCAGGGGGGGGGAGGGAATTGATGACGTCATGTTGTCGGGTGGAATCGGATGAAATCGCGTGATTTCCGAAGTATCCATACAAATCAAAACTGACAACTGACAGTATTATAATATAACCTATACTGTATTGATATTTATTAATTATTCATAAAATTTCGAAGTAAGACATGTATTTTGCAATAATTATGATATAAGTAAACTAAATAAAATATACCTCTTTTATTGTCAAAATAATTGGCAATTTTAGAAACGGCGTCTTTATAATAGCAATATGCACAATATAATTTGAATAAAACTCAACAAAAATATTTTTTACGAAAATAGTGTTAATTTACAAGATTGGATTTATTTAGAACAAAAACCGGAACAAAGCATGGATTTTTTATTGTCATCAGTACGGCAATGTGGCTAAAACGTTAGTTTTGTGATCGGCAATTCCGAGCAGACTAGACAGTACCACAGTAATGATATATTGGATGGGAGACATTCGGCAACAAAAAAGAAATTATCATATCGCGTCACACTGCGGCTCGGTGCGCCTGACATCCTGGGAATACACTTACACCGAACGGTACAAAATGGGATTACCTATTTTTTTTTTTTTTATTGTGGGAATCATAATTGAGAACACAATAATAAGAATATCATAATTAAATAACAATTATTATTAATCGTATATATATAACTAAGTTATTAAAACAAAATATACTGATATAAAATCGTCAATTTTATAATACAATAAGTTACTAAGTGCGTCATTAACTAAGATGGCGAAGACACATCATCTCCAGAAATTCGTCCTTCACGCCTGTGGAAATTCGTCCGCAAAATCCCGAGGGAGAAGTGGTCTAGATAAATTGTATTTTTCTAGAAAAGAGCATAATTTATAGCTGCTGGTGTTGCTTTAGTCGGGTCTTCTTTCGTGCATTTTTCTTCTAGGTTGATACAATCTCTAATTATACATATTTACTTCACACATTCCTACTTGAGTTTGAAGGTTTTATAAAAGCGAATTAAATTTTTATCCAGGTTTATAATTATTATAATCCAAGGTTTTCTATACATACAAAATCCCGGATTTGAAATCTGAGATTAAATTATGTTTATAAAACCGGGCATTAGAGTTTTTTAATTGGTCCATTTTTGGTCATTTCCTGGTGGTAGTTGTTCATCAGGGGGATACCTATTATATCTTCTGGCTTCAAAGTTGTATTCCACTTTAAGCGTTTTGTTGTATTCTTAGATTCTCGTAGAGGATATACAGAGGGGATGGTCTGAGTCGAGTTCGACCAGGTAAATAGCCGAGGATCATGTAACTGTTTGGAGTCCTCTTCCATACTGGCACTGGCCATCGACCGTATAATTTTTGGTGGAACTAGCCCGCTAAACAGGTACAGTTGGTTGACAGGGGCCTGTTTCACGAAAGTTACAAGTTACAAAGCCACAATTTCACAATTACAGGTAACTGTTATAACAAGTTTACAAATACAAGTATTTCATAAAAAAATTAACACTTGTGAAAAATAGTTACAACTGTCAACTTTGACAAAAGTAACAAGTTACAAAGAGAGGTTAAGTATTTCATATATATTTGTCTTTGAGCGTTGAAAGTTGAAATTGAATATGTCTTTAAAAAAATCTGATGTGGCCAGCACAATACCTTCCGTCAATCCTGTGTATTATGTACAAATTCAAAATAATGTTACTGCACGCGCCCATACATAAATTGTCTTGCAAAAGATCCTATATTTCCAGTAAAGTTATTTCATTAACAAACTATGCAAATTGCACTTGACACTGACATTTTCTTCTTCTTCTTTAGTTTTTCCCATTCGTTAGGGGGTCGCCATTTTTTATTTTCTTCTGCCACTCATTTTTGTTTTGCGTGTCATTCCTCATTCAGTTCCTTTTCCCTCAAGTCTTCTACAATACAGTCTTTTCATCTTATATATGGTCTTCCTATGTTTCTTCCACCTTCTATTAATATATTCATCTCTCCTCATGACATGTTCAAACCAATGTAATCGTCTGTCATATATCTAGAAACTTCTAACACTAGAGTTACTTCCCTTATTCTTTCATTGATTTACATTTTATTGATACTGACATCTGTCAATTTGAATTACCTGAAAATATTAGCAGTTTCCATGGTTAAGTTAGCATAGCTGGCTGAATTATGAAATTTATGTGAAATTTATTATTTGTATTCTTCTTTAACTCTATATCTGTTGAATAACAAATATAAAATGCAATCAATCGTATAGATAATAATATATTCTTTAAGTTATAATAACATTTAACTGATTTTTTCAAGAAAAACTGTTAAAATCTTCAAATGAGGGTACTTCCGGCCGACCAATTATAACCAAAATCTAAACAGGTCTGCATATGGTTGTAAGGAAGAGGAATACGCAAGAATTGTAATTTTTGGAATTCTAGTATTGGAGATATCGTCCACGAAAAAGCGGTCACATACACACACACACATACACACACACACACACGCACATACGAACACACACACACACACACATACAGACATCATCGTAAAAATAGTAAAATCGTATTGTAAAGACCCTAAAACGTGCTTATTCAATGAAAACTCACCACCGAATTTTTTGACCAAAGACAATACCTTCCTTACCTAGAGGTGACGGAAGGTAAAAAGAAGGCAAGTTACAATTTTTAAAGGATGTGTTGGCCGCGAAGGCAACCTTGTTTGGGGCTTTCTCCGACAAGTTGACTAAAGAGGACAAATTAAAAGAGTGGAAGAATATTCACGAGAAAGCTTTAGCGTTAGGAATTGTGCCAGCTAACAAGGACTACACCTACACTCGAGACACATATTGGCAAAATCTAAAAAAATACACCGTGGTAAATACCTTTTATATATAATTTATTTTTATGCAATGATGCAGCTATTTATTAATTTTAATTGTGGTTATTACTTTATTTTTAAATATTTATAAATTGCATTAGCACAACATTTATAATGAACAGAAAGTTACCTTGTTAACTATGTACTATATAAAAATTATTGTATAATTACAGATTAATTTGTAAAGTGAATATGATACATTGTGGCATATTTCATCTGCGATTATTCTTTCCAGAAAAAAATTGACAATCGGAAACAAACGGGAAGTGGAGGAGGGCCGGAATGCAAACTAAATGAAACTGACAATTTAATTATTGACATCCTTGGTCGTCATACTCCAATTGTCACAGGACTTCCTTCCAAAGAGACATGGGAAAGTATGCCCTCCTTAGTAAAAGACACAGACACAGAGAATGAAATGAATAAGGCTAATATAAATGAACAAATGCCTAGACAAATGCCCTCAACACCTGCCATAATCAACACACCTAGACCCAAAAAGTCACTATTAACATATCAGACACGCGAACTACTAGATAATGAATCCGAGATGAGAAGAAAAAAACTTAAACTGTCAATTGAGATAATGGAGAGAGTCATATTTAAAAAGCCTAGAAATTTTGAAAATGGAAAGGGAATTGGGGTTGCCGCCCTCAAATTTTACATCAATGTTTCCAGCTACACAAGAAGTAATATATTTAGAAGGTGACACTGGAATCCAATTATAATTATTATTTTGTAAATATATGCATATATGAAGACTGTAGACTTAATAAATAAAACTTATTTGAATTAAATTTATTTGTTTGTTAAAGTTCAAATCACAGCTACTTTTTAGATGGGTTATTGATTTAACTCATAAATAACTAACTAAGCTACTCTCGTAAATGTTTTACTCGTTTATTTCAAAATTTAAAAGTAATGTAAAATCAATTAAGTAAAAACAAAAAACCCTGACATATTTATCTGAAAAAATCTATTAATGCTTGAAGTCTTCTTGCACCTGCTGCAGGATCTGCATCTTCACCATCTACCTCGTCATTTCTTTCATCGGGTTCTGCAGCTAGTGGCTCTAGGACACGTCTAGCATCCTCCTCAGTCCTTGCAATGTTGCACAGAGTGAAGCAACACTTGATTACTTCACAGGAAAAGTTGGTATTCACACGTAGGTAATTAAGACATGGGAATTTCTCCTTCAAAATGCCAAATGAATTTTCTACAATACGCCTAGTGGACTTATGAGTACGATTGAATCGGATGACCGCTGGATTGCCCAGATTGCGGTCTGTTGGAGGGATCAGCCATTCCTTTAATGGATAGGCGGAGTCGCCTAGTATAATGCCATCAGGAATCGGTCTCCAACCATCTTGAAAACGACGATGTAATGAACTGTTTCTATAAACTCGGGCATCATTCACACTGCCTGGCCACCTTGCACTCACGTAGTAAAATTTGCAATCAGGTCCACATACAGCCATAACGTTTAGGGAGTGGTTTCCATGCCTATCTATGAACTGCTCTTCATTCTCTAACGGCGCATCTATATTAATTAGTGTTCCATCAACACAGCCGATAACCAACGGCATTCGAGCTAATCGGGAAAACCTTACAGCAACGTTATGGATGTCGTTTGGCCAGTCAACAATTTGTGCAAATTTGATATCGTTTACAGCCCCCACGACAGCGTGCAATGCTCTACAGACACTGGCTTTTGATATTCCATGCATATCGCCAACTCCATGGTACTGACTTCCATTGCCTAGCCAATGAAGAGCTGCACACAGTTGAACTCTCTCTGATAAAGCCTCACTTCTTCTTGTTGCATGTCGAAGTCTATGCCCTATGTCTCTAAGGAGAGATTACATGTTCACTGATGACATTCGAAATCTCTCATTGAACTCGTAAACGGTGACAAAATCCACATTTGTTCTTACCCTAAATGTTCTAGGTCTTCGGCGACGGTATGGCTCTACACGTAACTCATCGTCAGAGGAAGAATTCCACATAGCAAGTATCAATATAAACCTGCACAAATTAACGTTACATTATAAATTCATTAACAGCGCAAAAGGTTACATACCTCTAGAGCTGGGTGAATTTTTTTGTTATTTTCGCCACAGTTAAATTGTAACTTGTGAAAATGCTTAAAATCACAATAGTGAATCTGTAAAAACGTGACTTGTGAACTTGTGAAAATTCACTAGTTATTGTTAGTCTTGTAACTTTGGCTTTGTGAAACACTTATACTTCCTATTTTTCACAGATTAGTAAAAAAATACTAGTGAATACGTAACATGTAACTTTCGTGAAACAGGCCCCTGGTGTATATTTCAAGCAACCAGTATTTATTCGGCAAGTTTAGGTTAATAAAGAATTCAACCGCTTAGCGTTCCTATACTAAAACAGCATACTCAGCGCATGAGTAGAACAGGGTAAGAGCTGATGTTCTAAAACGTGTCTCAGTAAGTAACTCCCAGATAACATGGAATATTGGCTATCCATTCCCATGTAATTATTAATACAATCGGTTGGTCGTTAATATAAATACTGAAAATGGTGGGTGCTAAAATAAGAAATAATACTGAAAGACATCATGAATAAAGAAATAAATGAAAATAATGAACATTGACAAGTATTTTTTTTTTCAGTTATAACAAATCTTCATCTTCTGTATCCGATTCTTGTAAATGAATTACGACCGGTTGTTGATTTTCAGAGATGTCGAGTTGCATTTCTTCCTGCCATTGCTCGCCAATAATTCTGTCAACATGTGTAACATAATTTTTCCAATTTTGAACAGTTACATTATTGAGAGCCTCATGCCACATGGTAATTACTTCTTCAGCTTTTCCACTGTTCCGCCCATCTCTATTGCATTAAAATGACAATGATATGGTGGCAATCTTAATACCTGATGCCCGTTTAAATAAATTAGTTCGTCTACAAAGTATTTTTTCTCCAAAGGCACATTCTTGGCTTTAAATAATAATTCTGTTTTTAAATCTGTTTCCTGGAATGAAACGTTGTGCTTCCTTCAAAATTCTTTAAAGCATGCTTACTCCATAAATTGTTTGGATTTTTTTCCTTCACTCGTGAGTGGTATGGAGCATTGTCTAAAATTATTAAACTGGGCTCATCTAGTTTTTCCAAAGACAATGTTCCAGCCAATGCTCAAATGTTTCTGCGTTCATTTCACCGTGGTAATCCCCGACGTTGGATTTTGAAGCAAAAACCAAATGTGTGTCAGGAATAAATCCTTTTTCACCACCAGCACTTAATACAATGTATCTAGGAAAATAAGAAAAATATAAGTTATGCAAATAATAGAAATAACAAATAATGCAAAAATAAATATAAATTATACATATAACAAATACTAAAAATCATATTCATGGTATTTATAATTTTAATATTAAATACTTTAAAAATAGACCCACCTTTTTTCCTACAGTGGTGAGCTTTTTCACTGTATATGGGGTATCATCTTGCCAGGAGCGTCTATCGGATCCTTTCGAAAAGATCCAAGTTTCATCTAAGAATACGAGAGGAAGTTGAGTGTGTTTCTTATTTTCCACATATTGTCGCAGAAAATTAATTCTTTTAACAATAACAGAATCAATTTCGCACAATCCTCTTCGGTTATCATCTTTTCTGTATTGAAATCCTAACTGGAACATTGTAAACCTAAGGGCAGTCCTGGATATTTTACATACTTCTTGTTGTATAATCCTGTCTAGTAATGTATCCAAAGTTATATGTTCTCCTAATAATATGCGAACTTTAATAAAAATAAATAAAATTTAAAATAACACGTTTTGTATACATGTCGTAAATAATTCTTGTAATAGCTTCTTTAGAGAAGTCGTCCACATAACTTTTTTGTCTTCTGGATTTTTCTGTTTGTCTTCTTTTCCGTGGGCTTACAGGATCTTCATTCGTCTTTCGATTCCGACCAACTATGCGTTTTACTGTCGCTGTTCCTATTTGTAATGCATTAGCCACTCTCTAAAGAAAGAAATGTAATTATTTAAAAATTAAATAAGTTTCTCAAAAATATATTTACCTCAATCACTGCATTAACTGGTAATAATGGAGCATTATTCTCTTTTTCTTGACAAAAATAATTGTACAAATTAAGTATCATTTTCCGGCTTGCACTTTTAAGTATTGGCTTTTTCCGCCTAACATTCATACCAGAAGTAGAGGCTGCCATTATGGAACACTTTAAATACTAAATATAATCTTACTTTAGATACTAAATATAAACAAATAAGAAATTAAACTACGAACAAAATTGAAAACAAACAACAACAAATTAATATAAAATAACAAGAATTAACAAAACTAGAAACACACAATGAAATACAAATTATTAACGTGAAAATAACCTTAATCACATGAATGACAGGAATGACATGAATATTCAAACAATTAAAATATTTGAAAATGACATTTTTTGTTACCGTGGTTACAATACCGTTTCTATTTCATTTTTAGCCTTTGGTTGAACGGAGATAGAGTTTACCCCCTCTGAAAATCCGACGATAATGAGATATGAGATAGCGAATAAAAATGTCATATATGTCATGTGTGTACGACAAAGATGCAAGATAAATGTTTAGTAATTCTTGCATCGGAAAATGATGACGTGAGGATCAACTGGGAGATATAGAGTGTATATATATATATATATATATATATATATATATATATATATATATATATATATATACATCTCTCTATCAATTTGACTTCCGTACATAGAAACATGCATTTGGCGTCTATGGGAAATACTGGTCCTAGGCGTCTACTTCTTCGAGTATATAGAATGTTTCACCCCACCTAATAATGTGAGCATAAGGATATTTCGAAAAATTCGTATTTAAAGAAAACAATATACACGTATATTTGACTTCCGTACTTTATACGGGTTTTTGCCGTCCCGCGTATATTTTTGTACGTTTTACTGACAATTTGGCCTCCAAAATTAATATACGTTTACAAAAAGCTATCAATCGGGCATCCTGCACTGTTGCCAAATATTATGTACTGTAGCACTAACATGGAATACGAACATAATCGTCTAACATGGGATTATGATTTTTTTTAAATTATATTTTTTACTAATATTTTGAAAACTATTTGTTTAAATTTGATTTACATGCAATTCTTCAATTAAATCAAATAAAACAAAATTCGTTCTGCATGTTTAATAAAATGGGTCTGCAGATATGTATATTTATACGCCTTATGTGCAAAATATTTTAACATTGCTACGTAAATGTCACATTTATTTGTAATTTTATTAAAATAAATAATTTTGTTCTTCCTCTCTGTGATTTTGTTTTTTTATCTTCCGTTACCTTAGGTAAGGAAGGTATTGTCTTTGGTCAAAAATTTCGTTTTACTATTTTTACGATGATGTCTGTATATACTCGTATGTATGTGTGCGCATCTCTCACTCTGTGTGTGTGTGTGTGTTTGATTGTGTATGTGTGTGTGTGTGAAAAAAGTTCTCCGATAACTCCAACAACTACAATTCCAAAAATTATAATTCTTTCATTCTTTTGTACGTCCGTATAAAGACTTAATTAAATTTTGGCTATAATTGGTACACCGGAAGTACTCTTATTTGCAGTTCTTAACAGTTTTTTTTTTATGTTAAATATCTCTTTTTGACATTTTGTTATCACAAATATATGTTATTCTCTGTACGATTTGATTATTTTTTTTCTTTATATTCAAAGTATTTGGAGATGAAAAATTATAAAGAAATTAATATTCATAAATCTTGCAACCTACGTTGCTGTAAGCACAATGTAAATCAAATAGAAACAGTATATTTTAGTAATTGACAGATTTCTGTGTCAAGTATAATTTGCATAGTTTGTGAAATAATTTTACTGGAAATATATAATCTTTTGCAGGACACTACCTTATCTGTGAGTAATTTATATAAAACACATAGAAAAGACAGAAGGTCATGTGTTAGCCACATCAGATTTTATACAAATTTATGTCTGCTTCCGATATATTGAAAATTTGAATTAAAGTAACCAAATGCTTTTAGAATAGGTAAACATACTTGCACTGGGGTTTAGATGATTTAGCATATTTTTTGATTGTTTTACAGCCACAAATTAAATTTTTAGTTTAGGTGTTCCTAAATATATACAAGTTACAAGGTTCCTTTTGAAACAAAGTTTAACCGTAGGCACATGAATTATTAAATAAATATTATGATATAAGGACTATTTAATATATGTATCGCAACATCTGACGCCTAGACCAAAAAAGTATGAAATTGATTTTCTAATAAATTAAAAATATTGACTGGCTCTCTGAGCACCCAACTAAGAAGACTGAAGTACTTATACATTATATTAGCATATTTTCGTAAGTAATCGCTTGTAAAATTGGATGATCGGAATAACAATCATTATTTTTATTTAATAATTACCTACTAGTTTTCTCACATCTTTCATAAACTTGTTTATATGTACCTCAGCGTATAAGATATAAAAGAAATATTTTTTTTTGTTCCATATCTCAAAAACATTATTCACATAGATACATATATGTTTCATTTGCAAGTAAGAAAACTACCATCCATATTTCAAGCATTTTGATCATATTAAATATTTGTTTTGTCAAATTAAGTTTGTCTATCCTATAACAGTATTTTTTAATGAAATGTATATGTGTATCACATGTAATATTTAACGCTGTTTTTGGTACACCTTAACTTATATGATCGCAGTTCAAAAGACAGAAATAAATTTTCAAGTTTATTTTTGATACAAATTACAATACTGATTTTAAATTTTTAAAATACTGAACTTTTTATTTCATTATACACGATGCACCAATAAAATTTAAGCAGGAATAATGTTGCGCAGTGCTATGCACATCTCTACATAGTATAAAACTAGTGATATACCTTGGCTTCACCAAGGAGCAATATTGACTTTACCTCCAAAAGTTTTATTTAACCGAGTTCTTATAACATTTTGCAGAGATAAGTCGGCCAGGGGGCCGCGCTTCCAATAATGTCCCCGAAACTATAAATACCGTATTTTAAATTTTTATATTTACGTAATTTTCAGTTTTTATCCGATAGTGTTCTAAAGTTGTTAACCATTTTTTATATTCTTGTCTATTTTAAATTTATTTTAACCTAATTGTATGTCATTATTTATTTTATCTCATTTATTCTTCTATTCAATTCTGAGGAATGTTATATATATAATTTAATATATTGTGTTTTCTATGTAATGACATCCTAAAGAGACATTGATTAATCTTGAAGATGGGTATTGTAATGACAGAAACGTTGATGTAATATCAATAATTTTTCTTCACTCAGGTTCATAATAATATATAAAAAAATTTGGGCGAGGTTTTTCTTTATCAGTAATAAATGCTTATGATTATTTTTTATAAATGTTTATCGAGATATTTATAAAATCATTGTAGTAGCAGGTATAGATGTATTTTAATACATAATATGTAATAAAAAATAATTTTAAATTTTACAAGTCACGCATTCACAAAATACTTATAACAGTATAATAACGTGCGAATGGGAATGCACGAGCAATACGATATTACTTTCGAGCGAGATATTTTTTAGACGATTATAAAAATAAAGTATTTTCAAGAATTTTGTTTCAATTGACAATACTTACATAAATAAATAAATAAATAAATATTTCATCACGGCATATTACCCATTGCTGGGTGTGCCAATCTGCTTTGTATACAGATATCGGTAATGATGGAATATTTGTACCGTGCGGGCGCTTACCAGGCGTCACCTCACGGGCACTTATAGATGGCGTGGAGAGTGCACCACAGGGGTCAATTTTGTGCCATTAAAATTCGATGTAATTTTTGGCGTCGGTCGGGATCGAACCCGGGTCCCCAGATTCGCGACCAGACACTCAGGCACACGGCCACGAGACCCCATACTTACTATTTTCATTTTTTCAATTAATCTACCATAGCAACAAAGAAAGCAAAGCTACCTGGCTATGATGATTTGGTATTTAAAGTACCTACGTGTGACGAGCTTAAAAGCACGACACGAAGCGTAGTGTTTTTTTTACGTCATTTATGCTTTGTAAGAACTTATGCCCGTATATTATACGCTATTTTCTTATACCTGCATATTTATACCTGATTTGCGAATTCGGACAATAATTTAATCAGTCTAATAATTATTTTACATCTGTTAAACTGAAAAACTCAAAATTACTTTCCAGCATAATGAAAATTAATTAAAAATTGTTTAAATTATTTAGTATTTTTTAAGATCCAAAACTAATTTCCTATTTCGCGTTTACAAAGTTTCATGTACTGAATGAAGAAAATCTAATGTGGTCAACACATTACCTGCCTTCAATTTTATATATTTTTAAATCCTTCTTGCAAAAGATTATATTTTTAGTAAAATTATTTCACGAACATATTTTGACCCTGACATCTGTCAATTAGTATAATTTGAATATCCAAATTGTTTCCATTGTGATGCTGCATGGACTGCAAGATTTATGAAACTTAATTTCTTTATAATTATTTTTCTCTTCCAACTATAGCAAATATAATGAAAAATTGTAATCATGTAATATAATATTCTTTAATGTTTATAATAAAAATTTGGGTACTTCCGGTCGGGTTGACCAATTATAACCAAAATCGAATCAGCTCTTCATAAGGGTATACAAATGAGAAGTACGTAAAAAATTGTAATTTTTGGAGTTTGCAGTTATCGAATAACGATTGTCACACACACACATGTACAGACATCATCGTAAAAGTAGTAAAATTGTATTCTAGGGACTCTAAAATGTGCTTATTCGTTAAAAACGGACTATGAATTTTTTGACCAAAAACAATATCTTTCTTATCTTTCTTATTAACGGAACGTAGAAAAAATAATTCATTTAAAATTTGTCATTGTCATAAAATGTTATTATCAAAGAAGTTATTGCATTCCTATATGATACAGTAACAAAATATCGGAACAATAAATAAATATGAAACTATTTTTCATGTTTTAATGAATAAACTTTCGTCGTTTATATGTGGAAAAGATTTTTTTTAATTGAGAAAATACGAGTTCTCAAAAAATAATTATTTTATAAAAATACATTATTTCTGAAAATTATCTTTATAAAATAAACAAAATAATATGGAAAATAATAGACATCTTTATAATTTTACTCAGTGTTGACTAAATTCTTTAAAAATAATAATTTCTCAATATAATATTTGATTATGGTATCATAACCAAATCAGATTCATATTCTTTAAACAGTTAAAGTGAAGAAATACTGAAAACTAAACGCACGAGTTACACATGCCATGTTGCCAAGTGTATGGACGTCAAATTGGCGGTGATTTTCGGTTTTCAATATACGGCGGCGTATATTATGATGCGACGAAAGCGCCACACACGGAATTTCGATGAACTAAATATACGGCTGTTAACAACAAAACAGTCATTTGGCGTCCAAAATTAAAATTTGCAGGTAGACTCCCCACATCACGTAGATGCTAAAAATGTGAGAAAAACTGATTTATAATTTGGCGTCCATATTCGGACGTCACTTTACGAAGGACGTCAAATTGTTGGGGATCTGGCAATGTACGGACGTTCGGTTGTTAGACTGATGAATATATATATATATATATATATATATATATATATATATATATATATATACATATATACCGTGTATTCCAAGCAAACTTTGAAATACGCGTTTAACATGGGAAAACAATTTTTTACAAATAAAAAGTGTTTAATAAATTCATTTTGACAAGAATATTTGATATAAACAAAACGAAAAACCAAACAATGAACACATTGTTGACACGAAAAGAAAAATCGTACCTCCAACAACCTCACACACACACATCCACACACACACACAGTCATCATCGTAAAAATGATATTGTCGGATTCTAAGGACCTTAAAACGTGCTTATTCACTAAAATCTGGATATGCGATTTTTAGCATGATTCCAATACCTCTCTTAGCGTGAGGTAAAAACGGAGATCCGGGGCCTGGATAATTGATCCCCGGATAATGGAGATACCACTGAATTTCATTAATTTCTAAAAACAGAAAGATATAGGCAAATAAAAAAGTACCAGTATATTTAAATAGATACTAGATAAATACAGGATGGTGGCGGTTAGGTGTAAACATAGAAATTTAACATGGAATTTTATTTTTTTGCAATTTCCTGCTCTCGTATTCATTTTCTGGGTATACAAATTTGTTCAGAATTAAAAATATATGCAAAAATGTATTTAAATATTATATTATGTTATTAGGAGTAGAAAGCGGTCTTTTTGTGCTGAACCTAACTATTGCGGCCGAGGCTAGGCAAGCTGGGTAAATGACAAAAAGGGCGTTCTGCTCCGAATAACATATACTATTTTTTCTTCAAATGTTTCCAAGAAAACTGGGGATTTTTAAAATATTTTTTGGAATTTTTTTAATTGTAGATTTTGCAATTTCAGCCAAAGTTGGCTGTGTACACAACAAAACACAAACGATATAACTGTCAAATAACAATATTCAGTATGGTCTGTGTTCTTGTGACGACTGCTGCCGCCTGCGGTGAACTAAGAAGCTAACATTTTTTTACTAGTACAATAATGAAGACATTGCTGTACTAGTAAGATAATCAATATCTTCTATAGTGTGAGTATAGTAGCATAATATGAACATTATAATACACTTGAAGAAAAAAGAAATTTCAAAATTTGTGTGATTAATAGCAATAGCCATGGAATTTTTCTTTTATTCTGCTTGTCAAAAATTATTTATAAACGTCATCAATCATGCGTTAATTTAACTTACACATTAAATAAGAACAAGCAGTTTTAATTATAGAAATAATTTTTTATTAGGTATATCATTTAATAATAAACCAATTATTCCAAATGTATCATCATTTTCAAAAATAGTTAAAAATTTGAGATCATAACTAATGCACGGTGAAGAAGATAATAATGTAAATAATAATAATAATAATAATATTAATAATAATAATAATAATAATAACATTAATAATAATAATAACATTAATAATAATAATAATAATAATAATAATAGAAAACGTCCCAATAAAAAGAATGAAGAAATAATAATTATAACAACTATTTGTAACAAAATACACAAAGAAAATAATTAAGAAATAATAAATAATAATAAATATTCAAATAAACCACCATTCTCGGCAAAACAATAACCAAGTCTGTTGTAAAAAGAAGCTCTAACATTGGCTAATTGTATTTCAGTAATTTTACTACACTCTTCGAATATAGCTTCTCTTAATAAATCTAAATTCCTATATCTTTTTGCGATAAATTTTACTTTTTAGATGTCCCCACAAAAATAACTCACAAGAAGTGATCTTTCAGGCCAATTTATTTCACTACCTCGGCCAATACTCTCACACATTTAATCTAAAATGAGCCGGACACCCATTCTGCTGGAACCAAATATCTTAATCTAGTTGAGCTGCATTTTCCAATGCAGGACCAACATTAATTTGTAGAAATTCCAAACAACCATTTGAATTCAAATTTCCCGTAATTTCAAATGGCTCTATTATTCGATTGTTAAAAATTCCAGCCCAAATATTTTTTTTTCATGATACTCGGAATTTGTGCAAACATGTGATCGGGGATTTGAAGTTGAAGTTCTTGATGGGTGTGAAATTTATATGATTTATATCCATGCTTTTTAAAAAAATTCAGGACTGTTGAATGGTGAAAACCACATTCTGAAGCAATATGTCTTGTACTATACGTAGAATTTTGATTTATCATAGCCAATACCATTTCTTTATTCACGTCGTTATAACGTCTTCTGTTATTATTATTTCCTTCATTACCTTCGTTCACAGGAACATTAGCAGTGTTCTCAAATTTTTTAACAAGTTTAGATATTGTTGCTAAACTAGGAATTGATGTATTTTCGTACTTTATGGAAAATAAATCACGTGTTCTTCTAAAACTATTTCCACCATAATAACTTTTAATAATGAACACTTGTTCCTCATTCGAATAAACTTTCATTATTGAACTAACTTTTTACAAATAAATTTGACAGAAAATGAATTACATAATTATATTTAAACATTTGAGTCACAATTTGAGTCATAAGTCATGGCTATTGCTACTAATTCAGAGAACTTTTGAAATTTCTTTTTAAAATTGTGAAGAAACCAAAAACATAATAAAAACAGTTTTGCATGTAATTTTTAATTCTGAACAATTTTGTGCTCTACATTTTTTCCCATAAAATGAATAGGAGAGCAGTAAATTGTATTAAACTAAAATCCCCTATTAAATCCCTATGTTCATCCCTAACCGCCACCACCCTGTATATGTATATCATCACACATCATGAGACGACGCCATAGAAAAAAATTTAAACAAGAAAGAAACGAATAAGCGTAACCTATTGGAGCTGGCACAAGACAAGAAAAAATGGAAGAAATTTACAGCGGCCTCGGCCGCAATAGTTGTTCAGCACAAAAAGACCGCTTTCTACTCCTAATAACATAATATATATTTAATACATTTTTGCATATATTTTTAATTCTGAACAAATTTGTATACCCAGAAAATGAATAGGAGAGCAGGAAATTGCAAAAAACTAAAATTCCATGTTAAATTTCTATGTTCACCCCTAACCGCCCCCATCCTGTATTTATTCTAGTATCTATTTAAATATACTGGTACTTTTTTATTTGCCTATATCTTTCTGTTTTTAGAAATTAATGAAATACAGTGGTATCTCCATTATCCGGGGATCAATTATCCAGGCCCCGGATCTCCGTTTTTACCTCACGCTAAGAGAGGTATTGGAATCATGCTAAAAATCGCATATCCAGATTTTAGTGAATAAGCACGTTTTAAGGTCCTTAGAATCCGACAATAACATTTTTACGATGATGACTGTGTGTGTGTGTGTGTGTGTGTGTGTGTGTGTGGATGTGTGTGTGTGAGGTTGTTGGAGGTACGATTTCTCAAATTCTATAAGACTAAAGACCTGTTAACAATTGGACAACCGGAAAAAAAATCTTCTAAATATTTTTTTTTTTAATTTATGTTATTACAAATATTAAAAACCAAAATTCTTTATCCGACACATTTAAAAAAATTATTATACTTTCTATAGATAAAGATATAGATATATAATCTATAAAATATTCTGTTGAAGTAAATCTCACAGCCTGCTCACAGCCCAAACATCTCCATGGTAACTACTTGAGAAATTAAAATGTCTGTTATTGACAGATAAATTTCACTAATGTCAGTGTCAAAAATTCAGAGATAGTACTGGAGGTTTTTTCTGGGAACGATATTTAATATTTCTTATTGTATTATTAATTATATATATTTAAAATTATAGGTATTACATGAACCCTTCAGAAATACCGCCAATCCTGTTAATGAATTGGAAAAACCTCGAACATTTAGAAGAAATGGAGAAAACTTGCTCATAGAATGAATTTAAAGTTATAGAAAATACGTAAATATAAAGATTAGGTGTAATTAGAATTTTTTGTGTGTTCAAGAAATGTTAAATACAATATATATATATATATATATATATATATATATATATATATATATATATACATATATACAGGGTGTAACACGAAAAGCGGGCCATAGGCGTTTAACATGGGAAAACAGTTTTTCCTTGGCCAAAAGTGGCCTATTAATTTTAGACAAAAATTACTTCAAATAAATGTTGTAGAGAATTAAATTCTGCATCCAATTCAATATTCATATTTTATTTTACATGTTTAGTAACCGAGCAAATCGAATTTAATTTTTTACAAAAGTTACTTCTTTACAGTGTTAGCCATGACATTAAAACGAAATCAAACAAATGTAATGACTTTTTACCTGTCAGAAACACTCTGTTTAAATCTAATTATTGAAATTGGAAAATTTATCACTCAAAATAAACTAAATAAACAACAATAGAAACAAAGTTTTCCGAAAACTTTCCCCAGAATAATGCCACTTAATAATTTGTAACTTTTCTGCATGTGAATAACTTTCCATTTTCAATAATTATATTTCTCGACTTAAACAGAGCGTTTCTGACAGGTAAAACGTCATTACTTTTGTTCGATTTTGTTTCAATGTCATGGCTAACAGTATAAAGAAGTAACTTTTGTAAAAAAATTTAATACGATTTGTTCGGTTACTAAACATGCAAAATAAAATATGAATATTGAGTTGGATGCAGAATTTAATTCTGTACAACATTCATTTGAAGCATTTTTGTCTAAAATTAATAGGCCACTTTTGGCCAAGGAAAAACTGTTTTCCCATGTTAAACGCCTATGACCCGCTTTTCGTGTTACACCCTGTATATATATATACCACAATTGTGATGGCCACAACAGAACTTTTTTTAAAGTACACCACAGGAGATACCTACGTCATTTTCTGTATTCAACGTACTATGTACGTATCGATGGCTTAAATTATAAACCTGCTAACTGCATTCTCAATGATTTTACACACTTTTGACTATTGAAACTGATTTAATTAATTGTAAATTACATATCATTAAATGAATTCTTCTTGTTATTAATAAAAGTAATATTTTATAAACATTTCTTCTCAATTATTAACCTTTTAATTAAAGCATTAAAAAAAAAATCGATTAACCGGGGTTTTCGATTTTCCGTGAACCCCCTCACCGTCATTACCCCGGAAATAGAGGTTCCATTGTATAATATTAAATTTAAATAGATACTAAGATTTAATTATTTTATATTTTTTGACATATTTTATATGCTTCTTACTCTTTATCATTTTGCTTGGGCTAGTTAAAAACAATCCGATGGACTCAAACCAAAGAGTAGGATACATTACGAGTATATGTATATTGAGAAAATGTATCATTTAATACCATTACCCCATACTATTATTACAAATATTTGCAAGGGGTTCGTTCCTTTTTTAAAAAATAACATATTTCTTTGTAGTTCATACCATATATTAACGTTAATTTTTTTCTCTGTTTTTAATTAAAAAGGTTTAGAGGTAAAAGTTTCATTACTTGTTCTTGAAAGAAATAATTCCCGAACCGTTCCAGCCTCAATACACCGCTGTTACTGTTACTTTCAAATTGAAATCCACTTGAAGTGGCGCAGTTGTTAGTTGACTTTTTGAAGAAAATAAATATCTACACTTAGTGGGGCGAAGTCAACGCAAAGTAAGAGTTCTTAATTTCTCTCATTTATATCTTGTAAACCGTTGTTGGTGTGTACTTCTTTGTTGCTTTTGTGACAGAATGATTTGGTTGTTGTGTTGCTTTGTTTTTGTTTCACTTCGGAGGAAAGAAAATGGAAAGTGTTTAAGTGTATTGTTTTGAACTACACAATATCTACGTAATTAATAAGAGAAATGTTAATTAAGAGAAGGGTGTAACATGAAAGCTAAGTTTCAGCATCAAAAGAATTCAAAATCTAATTAATGTTGACGCGTACCTGAGCCTACGTTAATTCGCGTTCATGCTACTTGCGATTCTACGCTGTTACTTTAAAAAGAGATTAATGTTTTAAACACCGCTAATGAGAAATATTTGTTTCTTTGCTTTGTTGCAACAAAACTAAAACATGACAGAAGTAATTGCAACCCAATATTACAGAGCAACGAATACACTCTTATTTAAAGTTAAAAACATTGAAGTGCAGTTTTCCTCCTTTTTTACAAACGGTTAAAAAAATAGCTTTAATTTGTTTCCATTGGTAGTTATATTGGTTTTGTGTTAATATAAATATCGATTTCGGTTAAAAATAACGTTTTCGAATTTAATACCGTTTACCGCTTTCTAAAATTTTACTGCCAAATTTACTTTTTTAGTGCCAAAAATGATAGATAACCTGAAATGATAGTTCATTCTTCTTTTTCTGTTAACACTAAACGGAATTAGATAAACCTTATAACTAAATGATAGTAAATAGCTATTTATCTACATCCACCCGCAAGTCGCAAGTGTAGTTTTACTAATGAGATTTCAATACATAAAGGGCTAGTTTTATAAACGTTCAGTTAATTTTACTTTTAACCCTTAAATTCCGGATGGGGGAACGCCCGCCATTGTTTTCTTTGTTGCATTTTTGTAATATGTAACTTTACAACTTTGGCTGCCCTGTTTTTATTTATGCGTCAATTAACCTGTTGAGGTTATATGGGTAAATCTTTTTTAATTTTTTACGTACTTACTCCGATGCTTTTATTATATTTCTATCTCTCGCCAAGAGAGGTATTGGGTTCATGCTAAAAATCTCATAACCAGATTTTAGTGAATAAGCACGTTTTAAGGTCCCTAGAATACGATTTTAATATTTTTACGATAATGTCTGTGTGCGTGTGTATGCGTGTGCATGTGTGTATGTGGGTGTTGGAGAAACGATTTCTTAAATTTTATGCAACTAAAGACCTGTTTAACAACTGATTCCTCAATCCAACATTAATGGGAAGAGATGAATAGGTTTTGGTAATAATTGGACAACCGGAAATAGTGATTTCTTAAAAACATTCTCCCAAATATTATTTTTTGGAAATTTATGTTATTACAAATATTAAAGATCATCAAATTCTCCACTCGAAATATAAATTTTTAATTATATTTCCATACAGTTTTAGAGATAAAAAATAAAATATATAATATAATCTGTTATAAAAAATCTCACAGCCCAAAGAACTCCAAGACGACCATTTGACAAATTTAAATATTTGTAATTAACTGAAAAATGTCAATGTCCAAAACCAAGAGTTATGTGTTTTTATTAACATTACTGAAACACTGAGTAGTAAGTAGGTACATTTAATATTTCTTATCGTATTATTAATTAAGTATTTAAAATTATAAGTATAAATATTACATATATCCTTAAGAAATATCGCTAATCCCGGCAATGAATTGGAGGAATCTTGAACATTTTAGACGAGTAGGACAAAATTCCTCATAGAAAGAAAGAATAGATATAATTAGAATTATGTGTACAAGATATGTTAAATTCGATACTTTTGTAATATAGAATGAAAATGGCGAGAGGTTATGTGCTGGCCACGTCAATTTTTTAATATTTATATAATTCAAAATAACTAATAGGTAATTAAAATATTAGTTGCAAAAGTAATTATTGTACTGATTTATTTATTTATCTTTATTCTTAATATATATATATATATATATATATATATATATATATATATATATATATATATATATATATATATATAAATATTTAAAATTATAGGTATATTACGGACGCTAATATTCCATCATTACCGATATCTGTGTTTGAAGCAGATTGGCACACCCAGCAATGGGTAATATGAAATATTTATTTATCTATTTAATTATTTATATATATATATATATATATATATATATATATATATATATATATATATGCAGTTAAATTATTCCCATTATTGAAAATAGTTCGTAATGTTTTGTTAAATTTGTCTGTTCTTGGTTGTTAATATTTGTACAATTCTACAATTCATTAAAAGCTATACATTGTTTATAAATGCTCCGTTTAAATAATTGTGACAAGTAACAGTACAATTAAAATAGAAATAAATAATGGTTTTAAATATATGCAAACAAAAAATAACAACAGTAACAATAAATAGTAATTATGAAATCATTTTTTCAAACTCTAATTGAAAATAATATAAATGTAATTGTTTGAAGCAAGCATTTTCTGTTGTAGCGCTTACCGTGCAGTGGGAACGGACGGCCAAGGCACCGCGTGGTTCACCGGCAGTAGTGTAGAGAGGGAAAATCGTGCTGTCTCGCTCGCACTTATATATTGCCCATGAGGACAGCATAATTTGGCCTCTTTGTGTAAATTCGCGTGAAAATTACATTATTTGGTTATTTCTCATATTATAGTAACAATAATTGTTTGAGAGTTCATATATTGTAGATTTATATTACTTGAATACATTTTAATGAAAAATAAAAATTTTGAAATGTTTTGAATTTAAAGGTGAGCCCTGGCTTTAACTTAGTCATCGACGCACCACTGTCTGGTATGTTGTGTATGTATTTAAAAATATTTTATAAAGTGATGTACAGAGTGGAACAAATTCGAGTTCCTTTTATGAGAAACTTTCTTATTATGCACACTACAGAAAATTGTTGAAGGTCTTTATGGGCCACCTTTTCGAAACAATTTTAGTAGGCACCACGGTAGTTTTCGATCGTCTCTTGTTTTCGAGCTACAGGTTATTTTTCGTTTATTTTGAAAATACCTCATACCTCGCTTATTATTAGAGATAAAGAAGACATGTTTAGATAATTTTTATCTGGATTTTTACGTAAAATATCGTGGTGTGATTGGATATTTTCTAAACTAAAAACAAATATTGAAAATAGTCTCATCATTTTTCTTATTTTATAAGCTTTTCAACGATGTATAACAAGTTTGCACACTTTTATTTCAAACATGAATAAAAGATTAATTATTAATTTATTGGGGCGAACAAATGGAAAATTATTGAAAAACAAACGAAAAAATCAATTATAGATCATTTGTTTATTTTGATTCTGCCACTATTAATTAAGTTCTCAAAATTATTTTTAGTTAATTATTACCTTCCGTCACCTTTAGGTAAGGAAGGTATTGTCGTTGGTCAAAAAAATTTAAAGTTTTAACAGTTTCTTTTGAAATTATAATTCTTTCATATTCCTCTTTCGTACGTCCATATGAAGAATTGATTACATTTTGGTTACGATTGGTTAATCGGAAGTACCCTAATTTGAAGATTTTAACAGTTTCGAATTAAAGAATTATAAAGGAATAAAGCAGCCAGCTATACTATAACCATGGAAACAGCTACTATATTAAGAAAATTCTAATTGACAGATGTCAGTGTCAATGAAAAGAAAAATAATGTGACAAAGAGATGAGGATGTTGAGATATCTGTGGATGACTATATTTTACACTTGTTATGACATTATCGTTTGTACTTTGATGGATACGAATAAATAAATAAAACAACACATCCTGCACTCAGAAAAATAATGAAAACTCAAATACGATAATTTTGAGTTTCAAACTAAAACTCCTGTACTCATATGGGATGGTGGATGGCCACGGAGACATTGCAAACGATGTCCAAAATCAACACAATTGGCGGCGGCGATGGAAATGACGGCTCAAGTTTGGCTCAACGATTACAAATACACTAGATAAAACTTCATAGCATTTGTTTTGTTTTCGGCTAGAAAGAGACAACTTAGGATTATTAAATAGGATAATAAGTAATAACGTTCTGCTGTCCGTCACAGTCCAAAACACTGAATTGTATTGCTCAATAACTTAATTTTTCACTATCCGAAAGTAGTATTTTTTTAATATACACTTTTTCCGGATACCTTGTTTCGATGTCAAAACTAATACTTAATTATGTACAAAGACGTTTGGACTCACAAAGTGTATTTTACAAACTTTCATTATATCCTGTAGACTGGACTCTAACGATTAATAATATTGTAGGTACAATTAACTACAGGTAGATCATATGTAATCTCTCTAAACGATGTCAATGATTCACCAATTTTGTCGAAATCGTTTTTGTGAATTATTGCGCTTTGGTATTTTTAAAACACTCCATGCAATTTAATTGTAGAACTGTACATGGTACAAATATCGAATTACTTTAATGTTGGCGGTGTTTATAGTCCCTAGTTTGTAATTTTTATTTTTGCTGAATTTTGTACGATACGCGAAGTTATTTCAGTAAAAGGTTTTCCTAATAGGTACTAGTTTGTCCGAATCTGCTATGATCTTTTAATTATTATATATTCCATGGATGTTTTTCGGAGTGTGGATAACAATTTGTATATTTTATATGGAGCGTTCATGCATAAATATTATTTTGCATTTTGTAAACCGTGTTGTATGTTGAAGTTTCTATTCGCTGAATATCTTATCCTTTGTGAATAACTTCATAACTTTCTATTGTGCAATCCATTTCTTTAAATCGTAGAAATGGGCTAAATTGGATCGAGGAGAATTTAAATAAATGAAGAAAGAAATTGTGAAAAATTCATGGACCTCGTTGGGATTTGAACCCAGAGCTTTCCTCTATCTAGTAGGTCGCTGTAACCAACTGATCTACGAGTTCCCATCGAAGACAATGAATATTTCACAAGTCTTGTTACAAATCGTAACAAGTACACTCTTCTAACAGGAAAGATGAAAATTCAGCGAGAACAAGCGCATATATATATATATATATATATATATATATATATATATATATATATATATATATATATATATATATACAGTGTGTTAATTAAAAACCTGGCCATAGGCGTTTAACATGGGAAATCAGTTTTTCCTTGCGCAAAAGTTCCCAAATTATTTTAGACAAAAATACTTTAAATAAATGTTGTACAGAATTAAATTCTGCACCAAAGTTAGTAATAAGATTTTATTTTTGACATTTAATAACCGAGATAATCAATTTTAAAGTTTTTTGAAGATTGCTGATTTATAGCGATATCCATGCAACTCAAACAAAATTTGCCCACCATTTTATAATCTGAAGCTTTTCTTCATGAGAAAACTGTTCCATACTTTCAAAGAAATATGTTATTGAACGAAAATCACAAAACACAAACTTTTTTTGACAGTTAAGATGGCATACAATTGTTCGTAATTTTGTTTGAGTTCCATGGCTACCGCTATAAATCAGGTATCTCCAGAAAATTTTAAAAATGATTTTCTCGGTTATGAAATGTCAATAATCAAATCTTATTACAAATTCGGGTGCAGAATTTAATTCTCTACAACATTTAGTTGAAGTGTTTTTGTCTAAAATAATTTGGGAACTTTTGCGCAAAGAAAAACTGATTTCCCATGTTAAACATCTATGGCCAGGTTTTTAATTAACACACTGTATATATATATATATATATATATATATATATATATATATATATATATATATATATATATATATATATATATATATATATAAATTATGGTGAACTTTAAGCCGTCACACATACGTAGATTATAAATATTTGTGATCCATCCTAAATGTTTAAATCGTAAAAATGGACTAAATTGGATCTAGCAGAATTTAAATTTTTCTGTTAGAAGAAAGTACTCGTTACGATTTGTAAAAAGACTTGTGAAGTATTCACTGACTTCGATGGGAACTCGTAGCTCAGTTGGTTAGAGCATCCTACTAGATATAGAAAGGCCCTAGGTTCAAATCCCAGCGAGGTTTTTCACAATTTCTTTCTTCGTTTATTTAAATTCTCTTCGATCCAACGGGCCATAGGTGCTACATGCTGTAACAAGTAAAAATGCAAGTGTAACGCACCCAAGCTCTACAGAAATGCGACCGCCAGCTTATGAACAGTGGAGTTGGGAGTAAGTTAGTGCGATTTTAAATTATAAAAATAAAACCAAACTAAACAAGTGAAATATATACAGGGCGCCACGATGGTTGTTTAATCCTAAAATGGTATACAACCTCGAAAATATATGGAGGATAAAAAATGTATAATTCAATGAACCAATATAGCTCCGTTTAAACTTAAAATACAAAATATATTAAATATTTTCTTTATGTTAAAATTCCTTGAGGAGTCTCCGTTAAAGTTAAGGAAATTTCTGCAATGTATGTGGTGGTATGCAGAAGTCGGGGAAGAATTTAGCACGCAATTCTCTTATTATTTTCTAATGAACTCTCAATATATCCCTCTGCTACTGTAGAGGACTTCCATCTTCCATGTCTTTTAATTGTAGTAAGATTAGCACCAGAATCTAATAAAAAAGTGACAGAGGAACGACGAAAACAATGTCCAGTATATAATCGAGAATCTGGCAAATTCAAGAATTCTGCAATATCAGTAGGCATCCTCCCAAGCATATTGATTCCTACTGGATTCTTGGTACATCTATTGTTTATATATTTAATAAAAAATCTTTGATGATTAATGTCAGTTGGACGAAGAGCTTTATATTTACTATAAGTATTAACATAACTTTTACCAACAATACTGAAAACTCGTGGTAAGTTTGTTTTTGTATTTGGAATAGCCACTACAAACTGAGTTTCCTAATCTTCAATATTATTTACAGTAATCTGGCATAATTCTTCCCGGCGGCAGGCTCCATACATACCTATAATTGTTACAACCTTTAGCAAAAGGTACATTCATCTTGCGCTTCATTATGAAATTTTTGTATTTGTTCCTGTCAAATTTTTCGATTTTTTTAACGATATCCTTCTTTTCTTTTCAGAAGTACTATAAGCTTAAAATATTTACTTATATCTCTATTATTTTTTATATTTACCATTGTTTGGACGATTTCCATACCTTAGACTTCTCCTCGATGTATGCAAAAAAAATCTCGTGATACTTCCCAGAAACATTTTTAAGTTTGCACCAATCTTGAAAGCGATTGTACGCGATCATACTGCTGCCTCGACTTCGTTGGTAATAAGTCAAAAGTTACTCTATTCGCTGCTTCTTCAAAATCATGCGGAATAAATTATTTTTCTTTTATATCCATTTTAAACGTAATGTGTCAAACTTATTATCACACTGGCCGTGTCAACTATATAGCATGGCCGTGAAACTTTCAGTTAGTTATGTATTACGACACTTAAATATATATTTTGTTCTTTTCTGTTTATTATATCTTTAAGATCCCGAACTATAATATAAATAATTCTTCTATACGTATATTGCTTAAATCTAAAACTTTGCATTCATTAACAATATTATTCACTCATATATTTATTTCAAAGTTTTCGATTTAAACTATATGAATAAAAAATAATAAATATTCTCAAAAGTCTAAATGCGGGTTGCATACTACCCGCCATAATCATTTTAGTTATGTATTACGACACCAAGCGCTAGTGTTGCAGGACATGAATGCCTACCACCTTATCATTGCAGTTGGCTATCTTAATAGTGTCTTTTGTCTGTGTTATCACACAATCTTTTTTGTTTAACTGACAACAAAACAATAGTTGTCCATGAACCATACGACCTTTGAATTAATTATTTTTATTTGTCAGTTGTATTACTTTTTATCTTTTTTAAACTATTTTTAATAGTGTTTGTAGAAAAAATATTGTATGATATTCGTCTTATAAGTGATTTTATTTTGTTCTAAACGTCCTTCTCACAAAATAAAATGACACTTTTAACACTAATATCATAAATAGCTATAATATAGGAAGCTAAAAAATAAAATGGTGTTTTATTGTTATATTATGAGTTCTGAAAGATTTTTTTTCTATAGCAGATTTTAAGGTGTGCTTTGTTCAACTCAACTAAGTGACATTTTAACCGCAAGGGTACATAAAGTAATACTTTAACAGCAAGGGTAGATAAAGAACTTTAATTTGTATTTAAAATTTTTATTTAAATAAAAATAAATTATAAATTTTAGCGATTCATATTAAATACAACTGCAATTTTACAATTAATGTTACCAGAAACATCTATTCAAGGAACAGATCCACAACTTGTATTTTGCTGTACATGTGAGCATCGAGTAATAGGACCATAATGTTGATGGCTGACTTTCTTTGACTTCTGAGACAAATATGCCAGATGTACCATTTCATTCACGCTAATGATAATCGTCGCGCTATTCCATTTTTGAAAGCACTCGTATTCTTTTCATATGTTTTTCGTGATTTTTGAGGCAATAATTTATCTATTGCATCTGATGCTTATTCTTTTACATCAGATGTAAGTTTTTCTTCTTGAAATTCAATTTCTTACCTTTTTGTACACAAAATCACGCAGACAGTATGACAGATAAAATGAATTTTTTTCAAACAAATTCCATAACAACCCACGCTACTGAGATTTTAAAATTGTTCTTAAATAATTTAATTTATAATCGGTTTTTCTAATTTTGCTCTTTGCGCGAAAAATAATTCACTCGCGAAATCGCTCGTCGATAGAATATAATTTTATCGTCTTGTATAAAAATAACTATTAATTACTTATTAAGAACTAATAGTATTTACTTATTACCAATCAGCCCAATTATGTAATAAGTTACTATAGATATTACTACATTTCTACTATATTAATGATTTTTTAAAATACTTAGTACTGTAGCAAATTTAACGAAAAATCTACGATTTAGTATCGTATTAGTAATAAATTAGTATCATACATTATAAGCAAAAGATAGCTAAGTGTTATCTCTCCTTGGTATTTTGAAAATTGATATTACTGCATTTTCGAGTTATGATTGTCAAGAAACACAGTGGGTAGAGTTTTGTCATGTCACGTTTCTCAATTTGTAGTGTTAGGGCACCAAATAGCCATTAATAGTAATGATTTGGAAAAAGTTGGAAGATTTATTAATATCGTCGGTCTCCCCAGTGTCCACAGGAAATAAATTAAAAATAAAAAAGTTGATGTCACATTAGCTAACTATTAGACTTGCTGTTTGGGTGCAGATCTCCAGAGAGTCTGGCGTCTGATATACGGCTGAAAATCCGACAATATTTTACACGAGATAAAGTTTTTTTTATTTTCCTTTTTGACAAATTCTCAGGCATTAGGCAACCGCGGGATTCCGATAAATAATAGCGGCGAACGCATAACTCACGCCATGGTGGCACACGATAGTGCGGACACCTACCACTTTTCATCCCTATTCAAAATTAGAACGCTACGACACTGGACACAACATACCGCCAAAATTAAATTCATATGAGATATATGCTCCCAACACATTCCATTTGTTATGTTTAGATGAATAAAAAGCTTGTAAAAAGGCTTGTAACCGTATATATGAAAACTATAGACTAGTAAAATACATGTTTTAAATAAAAAAATTGCCTATTTAATATTTAGTAATATGGATATTCAGAAATGCAAATAATAAAAAATAATCAAACGTCATTTTAAAAAAATTAATGGTTCAAATACATAATAATAAAAAATTCAATAAAATACCCCCTAATAAATTTTATTTAAAAATATATAGAAAATTGTAAAAATCTTTAAAGGGTGACGTAAATCGTTTCAATGGATACCCTATGCCTATATGACTTATTAATCTAAACAACATGTGGACTAAACGGTTAAATTTTGTTACGCTAGTGCTGAAATAATAAAAATAAAAATATACTAATATAACCGAAAACTTTTATTTTATTATCTCGAGATTGATGCATTTTGTTGAATGCCAAAGTACATTTTTACCTCTCGCTAAGAGAGGTATTGGATTCATGCTAAAAATCGCATATCCAGATTTTATTGAATAAGCACGATTTAAGGTCCATAGAATCCGATTTTAACATTTTTACAATGATGTCTGTGTGTGTGTGTGTGTGTGTGTGTGTATGTGTGTGTGTGTGTGGATGTGTGTGTGTGTGTGTGTGAGGTTGTTGGAGACACGATTTCTCAAATTCTATAAGACTAAAGACCTGTTTGACTACGGATTCCTCAATCTAACAGTAATGGGAAGAGTTGAATAGGTTCTGGTAACAATTGGACAACCGAAAGTGGTAGTTTCTAAAAAAAAACTTTCTGAATATTATTTTTTGAAAATTTGTTACTACAAATATTAAAGATAATTAAATTTTCAAGCTGACACATTTAATTTTTTTATTATATCCCGTATAGGTTTGGAGATGTAGTATATAATAATATAAAATAATCTGTTGTAATAAATCT
This sequence comes from Harpalus rufipes, assembly GCA_951394225.1. Taxonomy (NCBI): domain Eukaryota; kingdom Metazoa; phylum Arthropoda; class Insecta; order Coleoptera; family Carabidae; genus Harpalus; species Harpalus rufipes. The sequence goes on from OX596280.1 coordinate 19,279,022, forward strand.
CGTTGCCCGAAAAACAGTTGCGATATTTAAATTTTTGTAATTGACAAATAAATGCAAAATGTCAGTGTCAGATTTTTCTGGGAGGTATGAGTACATTTAATATATATTATTGTGTTATTAATTAAATATTTATTTAAATTGCAGATATGTTAATATTACATATATCCTTAAAAAATACCGCTAGTACCGGCAATGAATTTGAAGTATTTTAAACATATTAGAATAGTAGGATAAAATTTCTCATAGAACGAAAGAAGAGAAACAATTTCAATTATTTGTGTGTACAAAAAATGTTAATTTCGTTACTTATGGGGCGCGAGCAGCCATGTGACTTTGTTGGTCCTTGGCAAGCAGATATGAGGATCCGTGTCAGAATGACGGCTATAGTAGTTATTTACATAGATGTCATAATTGTCATATATCATCATTTTTCAATCAAAATTTCATAATCTGTTTATTTGTCATCCATTAGTATGGAATATACTTGTCGAGGAAAATAATCCACATGGATTTGGAAAATTATAATGTTTCGAATGAAAACTTATGATACTTGACACCTATGTATATTTCTAGCTGTCATTCTGACACGGGCCCCCATATCTGCTTGCTAAGGCCAACAAAGTCACATAACTGCTCGCGCCCCATGCAAAATAAAATGAAAATGGCTAGAGGTATTGTGCTGGCCACAACAGATTTTTTATTTAGAATTGTAAGGACTTGCAAATGAAGTCAAAAAATTTATTAAACCTTAATAATAAAAAGTTTCCATTGTTTTTATACCCACCACTCCTCAAGAACCAATCAAGGAGTGTTGCGAAAAATCTGAAAAAAATGTATAATAATGTATGATAAAGTAAATATGCGAAGTTTCATAATTTTATCTACAATGGTTTTCAAATTAGAAAGCAAGATTTATACCTGTAGGATCGTCTACATGAGCTTAGAATTCCTATGAGACGAGATTGGGCATATGTTATTAGAAATTTTTGTTTAAAGTTACCCTTAAAATCTGTGGTTAAGCTATGTCCACGTATTTTTAGATATGCCTGCATAATAAAATTTATTTCGCATTATGATATGTAGATGCAGTTATGAAAACTGGAGTTGGACTATGCTCCCTTATTTCCGAAGTATTTTAATTTATCATTTTATTTCTTTTCATTTCATTATTAAAAATATACTTTCACTTTTTTTACTAATTTCTATAGACGGCAAATCATTTTTACCTCTCGCTAAGAGAGGTTTTGGATTCATGCTAAAAATCGCATATCCAGATTTTATTGAATAAGCACGTTTTAAGGTCTCTACAATCCGATTTGAACATTTTTATGATGATGTCTGTGTGTGTGTGTGTGTGTGTGTGTGTGTGTGTGTGTGTGTGTGTGTGTGTGCGTGTGTGCGTGTGTGTGTGTGTGTGTGGATGTATGTGCGTGTGTGTGTATGTGTGTATGTATGTGGGATGTTGGAAGGACGATTACTCAAAAACTATAAGAATTTATATTTGTTTAACTATGTATTTCCCAATCGGACAATCATGGCAAGATCTGAAAAGGTTTTGGTAACAATTGGAAAACCGGAAGTAGAAGATTCTTAACAAAAATCTTCTAAATATTATAAAGAAATATAAAAGAAATATTATATATAAAATAATCTGTTGTAATAAATTTTACAACCGAAAGAATGCCATGAAAAATAGTTGAAAATTTAAAATGTTTGTAACCGACAGATGAATGTCAGTGTCAGAAAGCCGAAGATATTACTGAAGACTTTTTCTGGGAAGTCCATACATTATATTATTTATTAATTAATTAATAGTTAAATATTTAATATTATAGGTATATTACACATACCCCTCAGAAATACTATTACTCCCGACAATGAATTGAAAATATCTCGAAAAATTATAAGAGTAGGACAAAATTTCTTCATAGAATGAATTTAAATTTAAAAAATCTAAATATAAAGACTAGATATAAGTAGAATTTTTGGTGTAGAGCGTAGGTATACAAGAAATGTTAAATTCATTAGGGCGCGAGCAGTCATGTGACTTTATTGGCCTTGACAAGCAGATATAGGGGCCCATGTCAGAATGATAGCTAGTAATTATGTATATAGATGTCAAATATCATAATTTCTCATTCTAAATTTAGTGATTTTTCAATTCCATGTGGTTTATTTTCCTCGATAAGTAAATTCCACACCCCTGGTGACAAATTAACTACGTGAATGTAGAAAATCTTGAAATTTTTTATGAAAAATTCTGACATTTGACATCTATGTACATAATTACTAATTATCATTCTGAAACGGCCAACAATGTAACATGACTTTTCGCGCCCTATACTTATGTAACCAAAAAAGGAAGTGGCGAGAGGTATTATGCTGGCCACAACAGATTTTTTTTATTGCTTTTCATGAAATTTTGCACAAAAATATGACGATTTGAAAACCCGATATGAAAATTCCTTATATTAAGCAACATGATTTTTTTAAAGTTTTACGATGAGTTCGTGACGGCACCGGTGTTTATTTGAAAAATAATTTTGCATGTATTTTTTTACAATACATTGTCATTTATTATTTTGGTTATTAACCGTTTGGAGGAGTAGGGGTTGTAAGACGCTCAAGAATTTTTTTGCCTAGGGGCGCGTTATATGTTAATCCGGCACTGTATCTCACAGATGTCATACTCAAATTCATAAAGAAGTAAACAATAGTAGTAAATGACATAAATTTATAAGCGGTACAATTTTCAATTCAAGTATGAATTAAAGATGCATGGTCTATATCTAAAGAAATAATTATTGTGAAATACCTTTATACTTTCGTAACATTTAAAATCTTCGTTAATTATGATGAAACACTCAAGGATATATTTATCTAGTCTTAAATGCGTAATTTTTTAAATATTAGTAAAGCTACTGCTTTTTCTTAGTGAAATGTGTTTTTTGTGCATGTAAGTAAATCTACATTTCTTTACAGTTTAAAGTTGTTTATAAATATGTTCGTAAGTTTTTGAATATCGAGTATAAGGAAATAGTCCATGAATAAATTTAAAAATATGTCCGAATATAGTAATTTGAGGAGCAGAAAAATGTTATTACAAAATGAAGTATATTATGCATGAAAATCCTCGCGTGGCATTATTTTACAAATTTATTCCGTTCTAGTAAACAAAGCAGAGGCAAAGCAGGTGCGTTGAACACGATCGAGAGCGAAGGAAATGCATACGATCCCTCCACGTCCGCAACCGTGAAGTGCACTGACCTGGACGGAGATGTTAACATGGAAATGGAAAACTGCAAGTCTGTGTTTACTTCATAAAATACCTCATATTCATATTTAAATTATATTGTGAATTTACATGTGAGCACTAGCAATGCAGTTACACAATGCAAGTTGCCATGGAAAGTTTAGCCTGCTGAGAAACACATAGGCCCGTACTACGATGACGGTTTTAACTAAAACGCTGTTTTAAAAAATGTCAAATTCAAATTTCAACATTTAATTTTGCACGTATGTTTGAAGATCGATTTTTTAAAAAATAATTGTTTAAATACAAACTATGTTATGCTTTTAAATCTTATTTTGATAAATTCGATATTATTTATTATTGTTATTAAATAATGATATCTGACACTTCTTAAAACAGCGTTTTAGTTAAAACCGTGATCGTAGTACGGGTCATAGGGATTATTAACACTGTTTATTTCACTGTGACATAACTTACTTAAAAATCTAGTGTCTTAGGACTAACTCTTAACTCCATTTCGTATGTGTAGCATGTTTTAAAGTGACTCTTGCGTTTATCCGCTGTTGTAATATAGATATAAATTTTTCCAATAACTTTGCCGTGTGCCTGAGTGTCTGGTCGCGAATCTGGGGACCCGGGTTTGATTCCGACCGACGCCAAAAATTACATCGCATTTTAATGACAAAAAATTGACCCCTGTGGCGCACTCTCCACGCCAGCAATGAGTGCCCGTGAGGTGACGCCTGGTAAGCGCCCACACGGTACAAATATTCCATCATTACCGGTATCTGTGTATGAAGCAGATTGGCACACCCAGCAATGGGTAATATGCCGTGATGAAATTTTTTATTTATTTATTTATTTTTTATAATAATAATATTTTTTAACTAGAATAGGGGCATCAACTGCTGGGGTTATTAGCCCATATATTATCATGAAGTATTATATAAATATACCGGATAAATATACAGTAAGTATAAGTATAACAACAAAATATCGTATGTAAAAAAAATATTTCGAAAATGTAACATATATAAATAAATATGTATGTATGTACACGAGAACTATTAAACCATATGCATAAAATATAATATTAAAAAATTATTTACGCGTAGTTATGTATTCGTTTAATGGGAAAAATAGAGAAGAATACAGGAATCAAATATAGAAAAAAGGGCTGTGACGCTGCCCCAGTTGCTGGATAGCTTTCTTCGAAGGTAGGTCAGGGTTTGTCTCAGAAAAGCACGTAGTTATCTTAACCAACTAGTTTATTATTCCCAACGTATGCAAAATGTAATATAAATAAATAAGGAATGAAAACCCTTCGTGAAAATTGTAACGGCACTGCGTTTAATCCACTAGCAAATTATGCTCCCGCGATACGGCAATAGCACAGGATTTGACGGCGGTAAGTAAAAATGAAATAACAAATGAAAATATCTAAGAAAAGATAAAGTACAAATGGGCGTAAGGTATCGGATATACGAACGGCGATTTATTTCGGCGAGTGGTGAATTTCAATCAGCAAACTCGAATTAGAACATCGGCGGTACAACTCTACGACTCGGACGTTCTAGACAAGGGGCTCAGTTGCCAAGCTCGACTCGGAAGAACTTATTTCTCTGGGCGATGCACGGCTTTTTAAACACGAGATTTGGCAAATCAGGAAAAATCTCGCATATCTTGAAGAGGGGCGAAACTTTAACAAATAACTGGTGGCGCTGCGAGCGCTCCTTCAACAAAGACTAATTTAATAAAAATCGTAATAATTTCAGGCAGTCATAAAATACATTAAAAGCATAGTACCAGACATTATAAATTAACAATAATTGAGCATGCCATTGACAAACGCTGCTCAATTCTCAGCGGTGAATACATAACCTAAACAACTGACAGTTCTAGTGGTCAAATAACCTAACCTTACCTAACCTAAGCAACTGACAGTTCTAGTGGTCAAATAAATGTGATGAAAAATATATAACAAATCCTATCTACAACCAATAAATAGTATAACAGCAATATACAACAATGTACAAGCTTGGTGTCATGGTTTTACTGTACGTAGGTAAGTCAAAACATCCATTTATTTCTAAATCTCTGAATAGGTTATAATTCCAGCATGTGACGATTCAGTTATGATCTTACATTGTTTGTGGTTGACTAAAAATCTGTTTCAAAACAACAACAATACTGAGACAAGGTACTATCGTCACATGGCATAACTATGTACTAGGGTAACCTAGGTAATAGACGTATCAATACTACTTATGCATTGCATGGTCTATTTCAATATTGTAACATTATTTTTAATTTTTAATGCCATTTTTCTCGAAATAATTGTTATACAAGCCTAAACAATATTTATATTTTTGAAATCAGAAAAAAAATCTCTATCCAATGAACTAAAAAATAATATTGGGTCCCATTTAAAAATAATATAATTTTGTTCTACCATTTGAGAACCTCTGGTTGAATTTTTAGGTTTGTTATTATTGATAAATTAGTCTCTTAACCTTGATCATTTATTTTATATGACATTTTTCTGTAGTCATTAATTCGCCAAAAAAACGTTGATTGTTTTAAAGAAAACACTTGTATATATGTAAGTTTATAAAAGTATTTGGTTAATTCATAGCTTTAACCGTATATCTTGTATGTACTCCAGGGGAGTTGCGTCTAAGATAAAGTGTTACTTATACCAACTTGGCCTATCTCTGTACAAGGCCGTTTATGTCGTACACATAACCCACTATACTCAAGCAAATTTTGATTTAAGTGAGAGTGTAGTTTGTTAGTATAATAAGAAAAATTAATTGTTTTAGGTGTTCGGGTGTTCCAAGCAATTTTTAATATAGCTGTTTAACCTAGCGAAAAGGTTTTTAGATCTTGGAAACTAAGAAATTTCTTAAAAAAATACATTATCACGGCATATTATCCACTGCTGCGTGTGCGTGTGCCAATCTGTTTGTACACTATGTACACAGATATCGGTAATGATGATGACAAACGGGAACTCATTGCTGGCGTGTAGAGAGCATCACAGAGGTCACTACTGCGATCAGTCACTTACACATATATCTACGAGATCCCATGTAAAGTCAAAATATACAGGGTATTCGGTACCCTTCGAAATCCGAATATCCTGTAAATCTAGTAGCCTATGAGAATTTTTGGCAAAACAGAAACTCACCTGAGTTGACCCTCCAAAAGTGCACCAGTCTCATTTAATCGAAGCCGTATTTCTTACAGATTCCAAAATTCTAATGCTGGCTTTTGGATTTGAAAACTATATGATTTTAATTGTACTGGTCAAAAATATTGTACCACTATCTTTTTTTTTGAGCACAGAGTAAAAATATACTTATTCTTGTTTAAGTATTGAACTGACAGTTGGGCAGTTTATAAGGTTAGTACATTTAATATTTTACTGGGTTTCATACGAGAAACAATGTGATACGTAACAGTTAAATCTATGTTTATTTTGTTTTTAATAATTGCATATCAGTTTTATTATTACCGTGGTTTTAAATTAAGTTTACTCGGTTAACAAAGTCGTAAATTAAAAAAAAATAGAAACAAAAACTCAAAATTTTGTTTCAAAATTCTCTGTAAGAAGTACCAATGTTAAATTATTGCTGTGTCAAGGGGGTGGGAAGAATGGTCTTCCCTGCACATGCGCGGAATATAACTTGTAAAGAGGAGCTCATTATATTTTGGTTCACGGAAGACGACTATTCAATGTCACTTGTTCGAAGAAAGAATACACAGCACTTTATACATTAGTAGCTTAGCAACATTTTATGTTAGAAAGAAAAAAGATTATTTGACGTATGTCTATATAGTTTATGTTGTGTGACAGATATACGTAAATGATGACATTACTTTCTAACACATTGCAAATAATAATGACGTATGTCGTAGAATTACAGATACCTGATAATCTACTGCACTGCCCTCTGTCCTAATAGTTACCCAGTGACGTTGACATTTAAATCAAATTATTATTCCACGGTTTTTGTCATTTTTATGTTTTTGGGTTTTGCAAATACATACGTGAAGAACATAAATCCTTGAGAAAGGCATTATTTAAAAAGAAACATAATTTTCAAATAAATTACACTTATTTTTTTTTTTTGTTAAAATGTATCCATAAATATTTCATGTTGCACGTCTATGTATACGAAATGCAGTGAAGTTATCTGCTAGTAATATTATACCATACGGTTAATAAATATCCTTGAATTGTCATCTTTCGTGAACCAAACTATACTTAGCAAATTATAATACACATACTTGCAGTGATAAATTAAAAAAAATGCAGTCATATAATACATGATATCTCTTTGTAACTGTTATGCTTTATTCCATTCAACATTGATAATGATATAATATTTGATAAGACATTATTAACATTAGCTTCCAAGGACTGTCTTGCCACCAGTAATAAATGAATGGTTATGTAAATATCACTGTATTAATTTATACCATTAGTAAGTAAAATGTAACATTTTCTGAGATTCTTGAACTTTCTTGTTAATGAAATAATTAAATTTTATAGCACTTTCTTTTATTCTTCCCATGTTAAAATCTTATCTCTTGTAGCAGATCTGAATTAAATTAGGGTCTTCAATATTTCAGAAAGTTTTAGTTACCTGTTTGGTAATAATTAAAACAAAGCTCGTTTAATTACCATAGCAACGCTTATCTCTGCATGTATATTATTCAGGCATTTGTTAATGTCTTTACAGGTTTCCACTTTCGCGAGTAGCAGAGTTAAAAATGAATGAGACGAAATTTGAAATTATAATTATTTGAATACAACAAAATTAACACAGCTTAATATTGTGCATAAATGCATTATTTTTTTTAAAGATGTCCGATCAATGTCATTTACGGATTGTATGAATTAAGATTTTTGCTCCGCCCATTTTGTCAAATTTAGTAGTGTCGTTTACTTATGTTTTAATGACGGTACATAAAATAATACTGTTCTTTTATTATTATAATAATATATGTTACAGTAAAAGCATTCAAAATTCAAAACTAAGTCAACTGGTGAGTTTATTAGCAAATGTATAACCAAATATGTGAAAAATATGATAGTGACACAGTGTTACTAACACTGAAAAAAAATAACGTTTTCGTATGACTATGATTTAAGATAATATATCTTATTAATCGTGGACGCGTGCCTGAGTGTGTGGTCGCGAGTCTGGAGAACCGGGTTCGATCCCGATCGACGCCAAATATTTCGAATTTGTGGTGCACTCTACATGCCAGCAATGAGTGCCCGTGAAGTGGTAAACGCCTTCACGGTACAAATATGTCATCATCATTGCCGAAATATACGTATAGGAAGAAGATTGGCACACCCAGCAAGGGGTAATATACCGTGATGGTATATTTATTTATTTTATATCGTAATAAATAAACCTACATTGCAGCGAAAGTATTATCAACAACGAACATCGTTTTAAAAAGGAATGTCCTAACTTAGTCAAAAGAACATGAATTTTTGAAAGACAAGCGTGTTATATCCATCCTTATCGCACACGCTTGTAGTCTTTGCAAATAAGAGAGATAAATGTATGCTAATTTGTTAATTCGTTCATGATACAGATGACCTTAATCAGTCATCTTTAGAAAAAATACTGTAGCACTTCATTTGCTAAAAATGTAAACTAATTTCAATTAACTTAACAAAATACTTATATACCGCAGACCAAGACACAATACCAAATTTAAGTCGCCATATTGTAAACAAATCGCAGTGATGTCATCTCCTAAGAATATCAACCTTTTGAAGAATACTCTAAACGAAATTTGAAATCACCGTTATGGACATCACTTGCAGCTTTCCATACGAATAGCACTATCGTATTCTTAACATGCCTTTGGGCGGACTCTCTTCTGACAGGACGCGATCACTAATTTCCTAATAATTTTATGACGATATTCTCTCCTGAATGAATACAAAAACGAAGTGAAATAGACATGTACTATTATTAAAGTTTAAAAGTTTACTTTTTTTGTATTTCAGTTTTATCTTGAAAGCATGCACGTTCCTTCTTTCTTTGCAAAGATATTATGTTCTACCATGATTTTAAATATTGTATCCAATTTACGTTTAAAAAGACACCTCCCTAGGACGGACTAATTTGTATGGTGACGTTGATGTCCGTTTAAGAGAGTTTTTACCGTATCATGTTCTCTAATTTGAAAATTGTCATTAAACTTGATATATTTGCTACTTTTTATAAAAACATTATTGTAATTTTTTGAGATTTTTCAATACACTCCTTGCATACTTAGAAGTAATAGGAGTATAATCAATTTTTTGACTTCATTTGAAAATACCTACTCCTTTTTTTAAAAAAAGTAGTATTATTGAAATTCGATAAAATCCACCGTTTTCGAGATACTTAATGTTAAACACATTTTTCGGTCATATTGGTAATCTTGTAGACAAGATTGATGCTATATACAGGGTGTTTCCTTTAAAACAACCATCGCTTTTTTGGGCGAACTAATGACTTTAGAGAAAAATGTTATATACCTACAAAAAATTATATTTTTTTAAATGGAAACCTATATAAATTTTTTGTCCATTAGATAGAGAATTTTTTTCTGATTTCAACGATATAAATATGATATGGGGTTGTATAACAATTATTTCGAGAAAAATGATATTAAAAATCAGAAATAATTTTACAATATTGAAGTAGGCTTTGCAATAAACAACTATTAATACGACTATTGCCTAGGTTACGATAGTATATTATTTTCTTATATCTAAAATAACTTGTTTTACTAAGAAATTCATAATAACAAATGAACTACATAACGAAGAAATATCAAAATATAATAGTACTAACATAAAAAGAAAAACAATATGATGGAAATTATTTACAAATTTATGCAACGTTAGGTATTTTTGGTATTTTTGCACTTAAGAGTACTAATTTTTATTAATTTGTTAATTCTTGCAACTGCAAAGCCATTTTTTATTAATAAGTAATTAAACAATTACGAAAACAAACACTTAATAACGTAAGTAACAAAACTATCTGTCACCTGTATCATTTGTTTGCATTTTTTTATTGCATAGCCTACTTCAATATTGTAGAATTATTTCTGATTTTTAATATCAGTTTTCTCGAAATAATTGTTATACAACCCTATATCATATTTATATCGTTGAAATAAAAAAAAAACTCTCTATCTAATGGACAAAAAATTTATATAGGTTGCCATTTAAAAAAATATAATTTTATTCTACCGTTTGAGAAGGACTGGTTGAATTTTTTATTTATTATTCCTCATAAATTAAGCCCTTTTTCCTGGTAATTTTTTGTATATAACATTTTTCTCTAAAGTCATTAGTTCGCCCAAAAAAACGCTGTTGTTTTAAAGGAAACACCCTGTATATACTACCACCGTTTTTAGATATTGATTTCATTTCTGATTAAATCAATTATTTTTCTTACAGTGTCTTTTGAAAATCTATATATTTTCATACTCCATCCATCTTTACATCTTTTCAAATATTTTTTAATTATTTAATTAATTTAAACATGCAGTATGCAACATAAGGTTAATACCGCAAGGATGCTTGTGCCGCAGAAAAGCTATAGAAATGGTTCTAAATTTGTATTTTTACCTTCCGTCACCTATAGGTAAGGAAGGTATTGTCTTTGGTCAAAAAATTCGGTGGTGAGTTTTCATTGAATAAGCACGTTTTAGGGTCTTTACAATACGATTTTACTATTTTTACGATGATGTCTGTATGTGTGTGTGTGTGTTCGTATGTGCGTGTGTGTGTATGTGTGTGTGTGTGTGTGGACCGCCGTTTCGTGAACGATATCTCCAATACTAGCATTCCAAAAATTACAATTCTTGTGTATTCCTCTTCCTTACAACCATATGCAGACTTGATTAGATTTTGGTTATAATTGGTCAACCGGAAGTACCCTCATTTGAAGATTTGGCTAAATTCTAGAATAACGAGAATCACGAATTTTGCTTTGATGGTTATATATAGTTGCAAAATCGTTATAAACACTAAATTCCACAAAAATTAGGGCACGGAAAGCTATCCGTATAATAAAAGGCATAATATTTATAGTATTTATGGTGATTTTGGTATTTTTTCTGAAAAAAAGTAAGGTTACATGAAGCACATATTTCTATATTTAATGAGTTACTTACACTTACATACGAATAATACTGTTTCAGATAATGTATATTTGCAAAAATATGTTTAATATCCTTTCTTCGTCTTGTTTTTATTACATTTTTAAATTATAATTTTACGTTCATGTGTCAAAATATTGTCAATAAACTTGAATATAGTGGATATTGAAGTTACAAACAGTGGTACGAAAACTGTTATTTTTTTCGATTCAAAACCCTGCTTTACCGACATTGTTACTTTTGCCGTATTATTTGTTTTTCGAATATTGTTAGACGTCAGTTCTTTGTCATTTGTGTTATTCGATTCGCTATGGAAGTCGTGAATTTGTTGTCACTTCACAAGTTGTGTGAGGACAAGGTGGCTCTTTTGGAGAAGCTGCAAGATTGGAATTTGATTCCATGAATCTTGCAGTGTAAAAAATGTGGGGGCAGCCTTTCGTTGTGTGACGTACCTTGTCTTGGCGAATGGATTTGGAGATGTCAGAACAAATTTTCCCATAATAAACAAAAAACGTGAATAACGCAACCACTCGGCTTTTGCCAAATTGAGTTCTTTGCGTTAGGTATCGTTATTGTCTATATTTTTTTATAAAATCACATAAAAGTGAATAACGCAACCACTCGACTTTTGCCAAATTGAGTTCTTTGCGTTAGGTATCGTTATTGTCTATATTTTTTTATAAAATCACATAAAAGTGAATAACGCAACCACTCAGCTTTTGCCAAATTGAGTTCTTTGCGTTAGGTATCGTTATTGTCTATATTTTTTTATAAAATCACATAAAAGTGAATAACGCAACCACTCGGCTTTTGCCAAATTGAGTTCTTTGTGTTAGGTATCGTTATTGTGTATATTTTTTTATAAAATCACATAAAAGTGAATAACGCAACCACTCGGCTTTTGCCAAATTGAGTTCTTTGCGTTAGGTATCGTTATTATCTATATTTTTTATAAAATCACATAAAAGTGAATAACGCAACCACTCGGCTTTTGCCAAATTGAGTTCTTTGCGTTAGGTATTCTTATTGTCTATATTTTTTTATAAAATCACATAAAAGTGAGTAACGCAACCACTCGACTTTTGCCAAATTAGAGTTCTTTACGTTAGGTATCGTTATTGTCCATATTTTTTTATAAAATAACATAAAAGTGAATAACGCAACCACTCGGCTTTTGCCAAATTGAGTTCTTTGCGTTAGGTATCGTTATTGTCTATATTTTTTTAATAAAATTACAAAAAATGAGTAACGTAACCACTCGGCTTTTGACAAATTGAGTTCTGTGGGTCAGGTTACAGTGACATTAAAGTATTTTTTTAAATTTACAATAGATAGTTTTTTTCAAATAGTTTTCACAAAAACATACAATTTTACAAATAAAGCCACTGTTTTAGTAACACTGGTTTACCCTATATTACCGACTTTCAATTTCAACTATGTTCGTGTTATTTGGTTTGGTAATAATTTTAGGTTAAGTTTTATTTTAGCTAAAATATATATATATAAATAACAACTGTTGTACCCCATATTTATGTTTTAATATGATATTTTATCGAAACGTATACTGTGTCTTAAAAACAAGCATTTCTAGTGTTCATTCAGTGAAAAAAACATAACTCTACAATAGGTAAAATCTGACTTTCTTTTTACAAAAAAGTATATAAATACCTCGTTCCGTTCACTCATTTTGTGCTTCCGTCCACTAATTTTGTGTTTCCTTGTTATTTTTTAGCTAAAACAACACATTGCTAAACAAAAATTGCAATTTTAAGATTCTCGTCTTTCTAGAATCCAGCCGAAGATTTTAACAGTTTTTCTTGAAAAACTCAGTTAAATGTTATTATAACTTAAAGAATATATTATTCTCTATACGATTTGATTGCATTTTATATTTCATATTCAACAGATATAGAGTTAAACAATTATAAAAATAATAAATTTTATAATTCAGCCAGCTATGCTAACATAACCATGGAAACTGCTAATATATTCAGGTAAATTAAATTGACAGATGTCAGTATCAATAAATAGTAAATGTATGAAAGAGTAAGGGAAATAACTGTAGTGTTGAACGTTTCTAGAAAGATATAAGAGAGAAGATTACATTGGTTTGAACATGTCGTGAGGAGAGATGAGTACATTGGAAGAATGAATAGCTTATAACAGAAGGTGGAAGAAACATAGAAAGACCAAATATAAAATGAAAGAAGAGAAAAGGAACTGAATGAGGACGACACGCAAAACAAAAATTAGTAGAAAAAGAAAATAAAAAATAGAGATCCCCTAACAAATGGAAAAAAAAAACTAAAGAAGAAGAAGATGTTAGTGTCAAGTGCAATTCGCATAGTTTTATTAAATAATTTAACTGGAAATATTCGCACCCTTGCTTCAAAAGTGACACAATCGTTAGTTGTGCTCTGAACTTGAAGAAAAGCGGTTGCTTCTCGAAGATCAAAACAGCATTATTTTGAGTTGTGTCGTTTTTAAAGATCGAAACTAAAAACCTACATTGAAAGAATTTGAGTTGATACAGTTTTGTAAACTGATATTTGCAGACGACAGTGGATTAATTTGAATTGTGTCATTTAAGAAAATTAAGGTAAGTGACTCTGTTATTTATATTTTAAGTTGCGTCACTTTTGACGAATTATTTGTTTGGAAAGTATCATTAAGCTAAACTTGGGATTTTCCGCCGCGGCGGTTATGCTCTGTTGTTTTTACATCGGATTATTTTTATTTTTCTAGAAACGATGGATCAATCACAAGGAAGGACCGCTAATATTTTAAAACTGGCAGCTGAAAAATTGAAAGAGCGTGAATGCTGTACCACGATATCTAAATATTCAGACAATAAAGAAATCGTAGGTTTTGAAAAATCATCTTCAATCGCCAGTGACCTACAATGCAGTGCCGTCGCTGAAAATGCCACAAAAGATAAGGAAACCTCAGAGTTTGCCATTCCATCACCAAATCAAATTTTGGTTGAGAATTTGATTGAAAACAGCAGTATTAACAAAACCTTAAGTGTCAATGTGTCGTGTAATTCTGAGCGCCCGACTCTCCTACGTTTTAAAAAACTCGGTAAAAACAACTATTACATCTCACCTAAACAAAGTGGTGAAAGCGACATAGACGATTCAGATGCTGATCCACATTACAGTAAGAGTCCTAGCAGTTCCTCTGACAGTGAAGTGGAACTCGTTGAGGATGAAAATTTAGTTGAGGAAGAAGCCGGTACAGTTCAGCATGAAAATTTAGCAGATGAAGAAGGGCCAAAGAGTAAAAAAAGAAAAGTAAACCCCGACAAGTGGAATGTTAAGAAAAGTAAATATCGAAGGAATTGTGGGAAGGCTTATGTATCCTCTTCAAAAACTAAAAAAGAATTCCCAGCAAGAAGATTACGTCCTTCTTGTGGGGATAAGTGCAGATTGAAGTGCAGCGCAAAAATAGACGAGACAGCCAGAGAAAACCTGTTTTCTAGTTACTGGAAACTAGGAGATGTACAACGGCAAAGAGAATTCATCGTTGCCCACGCTGAAACTATAAAACCAAAATATAGGTATTCAAGTACGCAAGATTTTCGAAGCATGAACTCGGCTTTCTATTTTACCATCAACGATAATCGTATTACAGTATGCAAGACATTTTTTAAGGCGACTCTGGATGTAAATGATCGACCGATTAGAACAGCTTTAATGAAGAAAACTGAAAGTGGCTTCTTGGACAATGACCAAAGGGGAAGACATGGAAACCAGCCTAAGGTTGATCCTGCAATCAAAGATGGTGTAAGAAATTTTATCAATGCTATACCGAGAATAGAATCACATTATTTAAGGGCCCAAACCACTCGTGAATACATTGAGGGTAGTAAAAGTTTAGCTGATCTGTACCGTGACTATAAAGAAGATTGTGAAACGCGGCAGCTTCCTTCTGCGAATTCGGTGATGTTTAATCGCATATTCAATGGTGAGTTCAACATCTCTTTTTTTTCACCAAAAAAGGATCAGTGCGACGTCTGTGAATCCTTTAAAAATGCAGATGAACAAGGAAAAGCGAATTTGGTAGATGCGTATAAGCTTCACCTAAAAGAAAAAGAGCTTTCTCGAGAAGAAAAAGAAGTCGATAAAATAAATGCGAATGGTACCCATGTTGCAGTATACGATTTACAAGCCGTCATGCCAGTTCCCAGAGGTGAAGTGTCGTCGTTTTACTACAAAAGCAAACTTAACTGTTACAACTTCACCATAAGCGACCTAAATGCCAAAAATGTAAACTGTTATTTCTGGAATGAAACAGAAGGGAAACGCGGTGCAATAGAAATAGGTAGTTGTGTACTTAAATACATGCAGGGTGTAACGGAAACATCCGAAACAACTTCAAATATTGTCTTTTATTCAGACAATTGCTGCGGACAGCAGAAAAATAAGTATTTACTTGCTACATACTTATACGCAGTGACAACATTGAATATTGACACTATCACACACAAATATCTGATACATGGACATTCTCAAAACGAAGGAGATAATGTTCATAGTGTGATCGAAAAGCAGGTAAAGAGGCATTTAAAATCGAATCCAATCTACGTGCCAGAGCAATATACTACATTGATCCGAACAGCAAAAAAAAATGGCCCTGCTTATCGCTTGCATGACATGACATTTGAAGATTTTTATGATCTAAAAACACTACAAGAAGAAATGGGTAACAATTTTTCAACAAACACTGAAAATATAAAAGTAAAGTGGCATGATATAAAAGTACTTAAAGTAGAGAAGCAAAGCCTACAACTTTTTTCTACAAAACGTCGTATGAAGATGAAACTTTCAAGATGGTAAATATAAGAAAACAAAAGCAAACGAGGTCGAAACAAACTGGACAAACAATAGAATCTGAAACGCGTCTAGTGCGGGCTTATGTCAATAAATTACAACTAAGTGACAATAAAAAAAAGGACTTAAAAGAACTTGTTGACAAAAACATAATTCCGAAATTTTATTACAACTCTTACTTTAAAAATATTCTTGATTAAAAAATTTGAATATTTTATAGCATTGTTATAATACTTAAATCATTCATAATTATTATTGTTTAAGTTCAATCGATAACTTTAGGATACATTATTTTTATTTTCTTTTTAGTAAAAATTTGGTTTTTCTGTTTAAGTCAATGAATACATTTTTTAGTTTGGACTATTGAACTTTGTTTTTTATTTGACAGGTACTCAGTAGGTATAGGTACATAAAAATGTAGGTATTTAGTTTGGCTGTGCCGTACGGTTTAGTTTTCTCTGTACGTTGAAGATGAACAATAAAACAATTTTTACTTTTGAATTAGCTACTTTGTTTACTATAAATCATAAATATTATTGGTATTTTATTTACGGTGTCTATTGGAAATGACTATGTCACAACTTAAAACGTTTTGTGTTTAATAGCCGAACCAAAACTTCAAAAATGTCACTTTTTTATAAAAATACGTTAAAAGTGACACAACTCAAAATAATTCAGTTATTTATACGAATAAACATCATCAAAACCGTCACAACTCAAAAGGGGTGGTTTTAAGGATTGTAAAATGGATTAAACAGAAAATTCAAGTAATTTTGCCACCTTTACACTGTTATTTAACTGGTTCCTTTTTTGGATCGATTCAAAAATCTGTAACTATTCAAATACTAGTTTTTTGCGATTTCTGAAAATATAAGTTTTTTGAGTTGTGTCACTTTTGAAGCAAGGGTGCGAATATGATCTTTTATATGTAGGGCGCGTGCAGTACCGTGACTTTACTGACTTTGGCAAGCAGATACAAATGTGGACTCGTGTCAAAATGACAGCTAATAATTACGTCCATAACTGACAACTGTAATTTTTCATTAAAAATTTCATGATTTTCTTATTTCATGTGGTTTATTTATTATCAGGGGTGTGGAATTCAGTTGCCGAGAAAAGGAATCATAAAATACCAAAAAATGAAATTTTGAATGAAAAATTTTGACGTGAGGATGACCCGCAAAACAGAAATGAATGGAAGAAGAAAATAAAAAAGCGACCCCTAATGAATGGGAAAAGCTAAAGAAGAAGAAGATGTCAGTGTCAAGTGCCATTTGCATGAAATAATATTACTGGAAATTTATAATCTTTTGCAAGAAAATTTATGTATGGAATTTGTACATAATACACAGGATTGACGGAAGGTGTTGTGCTGGCCACATCAGATTTTTTATTATTATTGTAAGATTTTCATTTATTTAATTGGATTTATTAATTTATATCTAGTGCGTATTTACTTAATTTATTTTGAACACACTTATATTTACACTATACATACGAGCCCAAACTCATAATAGTTCGGCCGGTTTACATTTTGAATTATGAAACACACAAATAGTTAGAAATTTCTACAAAATTGTTTCGGCTACTTAAAACTTAAAAAAAATCTGATGTGACCAACACAAAACCTCCCGCCATTTAGTTTTTATTAATTTAAATACATATACCTATGGGGTCTTATGGCCGCGTGTCTGAGTGCTTGGTCGCGAATCTCGGGAACCGGATTCAATTCCTACTATCAAATATTTCGAATTTTAAATGGCACAAAACGACCCCTGTGATGCACTCTCCACGCCAAAAATGAGTACCCGTGAAGTGACGCATGGTAAACGCTCGCACGATACAAATATGTCATCATCATTACCAAAATCTGTGTACAAATCAGATTAGCTCACCCCATCAATGGGTAATATGACGTGATAATATATTTATTTATTTTCTTATTTAAATACATACCTGCATATTTACTAATACTAGAAATTATGTATCTTAAGTTTCTTTCCATATAACTATTTTTTTATTTACAATTTTCGTTTTAAAACTTTATTATTATAATTTGAAATTATGTATATTAAGTTCCTTTCCATGTAACTATTGTTCTATTTACAATTTTCTTTTGAAAACGTTACTGTTATTAATTTGAAATGATTATTTTTTTGACAGTGACATTTACCTGTCAGTTACATACATTTGAGCTGAACGTGTAACCATGGAGTTGTGTGCATAAGCTCCGAGATATAATTTTTATATTCTTTTATAAATTTATCTATAGAATATATAGAAAAATCTGTTGTGGCCAGCACAATACCTCTCGCCATTTTCATTTTATGTTGCATAGGGCGTGAGTAGTCATGTGACTTTGTTGGCCTTGACAAGCAGATATGGGGGCCCGTGTTAGAATGACATCCAGTAATAATGTACATAAGTGTCAAGTATCATAATTTTTCATTTAAAACATCATGATTTTTCAAATCCATGTGGATTATTTTCCTAGAAAAGTATATTCCATACTATTGAAGACAAATAAACATCAGAATATTTTGAAATTTTAAATGAAAAATTATGACAAATGTGACATTTACGTAAATAACTACTAGCCGTCATTCTGACACGAATCCTCTTATCTGCGTGCCAAGGCCAACAAAGTCACATGACTGCTCGCGCCCTATAAGTAACGAACTTAACATTTCTTGTACACACAGATAATTGAAATTGTATCTCTTCTTGCGTTCTATGAGGAATTTTGTCCTACTCTTCTAATATGTTTAAAATTCTTCAAATTCATTGACAGTATTAACGGTATTTCTTAAGGATATATGTAATATTAACATACCTATAATTGAAAAACATATTTAATTAATGATACAATAATATATATTAAATGTACTCGTACCTCCCAGAAAAATCTGATTTTTGACACTGACATTTTGCATTTATCTGTCAATTATAAACGTAAGCGCCCGCACGGTACAAATATTCCATCATTACCGACATCTGCGTATGAAGCAGATTGGCACACCCAGCAATGGGTAATATGCCGTGATGAAATATTTATTTATTTATTTATTTATTATAAACATTTAAATATCTCAACTGGTTTTTAGGCAACGAGATTATTTTTTCACAACAGATTATTCTATATTATTATATAGGTACTATATCTCCAAACCTATACAATATATAATAAAAAAATTAAATGTGTCAGATTGAGAATTTAATTTTCTTTAATATTTCCAAGAAAAAATTCCAAAAATAGTATTTAGAAGATTTTTTTTCAAGAATCTGCTACTACTGGTTGTCCAATTGTTACCAAAACCTTATCAGATCTTCTCATGAATGTCCGATTGGGAAATATGTAGTTAAACAAATATTAAGTCTTATAGTTTTTGAGTAATCATCCTTCCAACATCCCACACATATACACACACACACACACAAACACACACACACACACACACGCACGCACACACACACATACACACACACATACAAACATACACACAGACATCATCGTGAAAATGTTAAAAATGGATACTAAGGACCTTAAAAAACGTGGTCATTTACCAAAATCTCGATATGCGATTTTTAGCACGATCCCTATACCTCCTTTACTAACGGTAGCGGGAGATAAAAAACTATTGACCAAATGTCTGAAATGAAAAATAACTTTATCAAAATCCATTGCGTAGAGTAAAACCTACCTTGCAGACATATGAGATAATACTCACAGAATAATATTCAGGGCTTAGGGATACAATGTCTAATAGAATTAAAGCTGGTATTGCTAATAAAGGCGGTATAACCCAAAATTAAATGGCGGAATAATTGAATAACATATTCCAGTTTTTGATAGTTTAAAATATATATTTTAAAATAGTGGGAACCATCTACCAAACATAACTAGCATATACACTGCCGAAATATATAGTATAATGAAGACCGTTCAATATATAAAACGAACCAAAGAGGGCACAAAGTATGTAATATGCACAGATTCACTTACCGCACTGCATACCTTACAAAAAATATGCAAAGCATACCCAATGATACAAAACATCCTTGAAAATATTCACTCTGTCCATGTCCAGAACATTAGTATATCCTTCCGCTGGATTCCTTCCCACTGCGGAATACTTGTAAATGAAGAAGCCGACAAAGAAGCTAGAAAAGCCATCGAAGACGACATACTAGATGCACCAGTCATACCAACCGACCTAACGAAGCATATAAAATCAAAGATACAATACAAGTGGAAAGAAGAATGGAAAAATATCAAGGACAATAAATTAAGAGAACTTAAAGAAACAACTAAGCCATGGCCATCAGGTAGTCATGACGAGACTACGCATCGGACACACCCTAATTACACACGGATATCTACTCCAAAGGACTGACCCACCAAATTTCGAAACGTGCAACACGACCCTGACAGTGAAACATCTCCTCCAATGTCAAAGGTACAACAGAGAAAGACAGCACCATAATCATAGGCGTGCGCACGGTGGGTGCCATGGGTGCCACGGCACCCCCTAATATATTAATAATGATAAAAAAATAAAACTGTCAAAATGAAGTACATATTTACATACAAAAAATTGCCGACGACGAAAAGAAAAAAATATATTTATTATTCTCATTAATCATAGAATTTGTTACTTTGTCAGTTTTCTATTTGTCATGTAGTCTTTGAGAATATTAATTTGTATTACCGCCAAGTTTTCTAAGATCGTGATTGTGCTGTTACAATATGAGCCGTGTTCCTTCGGGCCGTGATTGTGACTTTGTTAATTCTGATTAGTATAATCGCGATCCTTTTGAATCATGTTTTAAAAATTATATCAAAAAAACAACTTGAATAATATAAACATCACCTAGCGTCCAATGTCATATACAGACTAATGTAAACTAACTTATTCTATATCTGGCAATTTATTTTTGTACATGAAAGGGGAAAACCATGAATTTGCACATCCCTTGAAAAAATGTAACATTCAATTATGTCATTTGACCTTGAATGAAAAAAAAAATTCGCCTGCGGCGCATTTTTTTCTGAATTCCTTTTTTATTGTTATAAAAATTCATTTTGGCACCCCCAAAAGAAAAGTTCTGCGCACGCCTATGACCATAATATACCAACTACAATCCAAGAAGCACTGACTAATAACGAAAACACTAACAATATTATATCATACCTACAAAATACTAATCTATTAAATCAAATATAAAACAACTATGTTCCCCAATGTAAAAAATTATACCTATGTAAACAACACAACATAATGTATTATATCTAATATAAGCCTGATGTACCGGAGCCTAAATAACCTCTGAAGTTAAAAGGCTCCCTAAATATGTCAATAAAAAAAAAATAGTGGGAAGAAATTTGTACAAAATTTTCACTATTTGCGTAGATTTTATAATTTGATATGAAAATATAAACCGACCAAAATATTATGGATTTAGGCTCGTATACACATAAAAATATAAAAATTACTATTTTTAACAATAAACACAACAATGATAACAATTGAAGGGATCGGTGCAATAACCGGCTAAACACCACATCGGGCAAATTTTAGTTTCCTGTTATTATGGATAATCTGCACCGTTTGGTGCAAGAATCATTTACGTAGCACGCATAGAAACGATATTTTATTTCACATAGTCTGGGTTTTATCTCAACGTTGTTGAAAATCAGAATATCACAAATATTCGGAGGCAAGATATTATGACAAAAGTGGTGTGTAAGATATACCTACCTTTATTAGACAAAAACGAAGGGAGTGAGGTCGAAAACGCAATTGTGGCCAGTTCTACGCCCGACTTTACTAATCTTAGTGAAGTGAAAATAAATCCAGCAAAAGAAATCTGTTGTGGCCAGCACAATACCTCTCGCCATTTTCGTTTTATGTTGCATAGGGCCCGAGCAGTCATGTGACTTTGTTGGCCTTGGCAAGCAGATATGGGGGCCCGTGTCGGAATGACAGCTAGTAATAATGTACATCGATGTCAAGTATCATAATTTTTCATTCAAAACATCATGATTTTACTAATCCATGTGCATTATTTTCCTCGACAAGTATATTCCATACTATTGTTGACATATAAACATCAGAATATTTTGAAATTTTGAATGACAAATTATGACATATGACAATTGTAACATCTATGTAAATTACTACTAGACGTCATTCTGACACGGATCCTCATATCTGCTTGCCAAGGCCAACAGTCACATGATTGCTCGCGCCCTATAAGTAACGAATTTAACATTTCTTGTACACACAAATAATTGAAATTGTATCTCTTCTTTCGTTCTATGAGATATAATAAAAAATTTAAATGTGTCAGACTGACAATTTAATTATCTTTATTATTTGTAGTAACAAATTTAAAAAAAAAAAATATTTAGAATTTTTTTTTTTAGAATCTACCACTTCCGTTTGTCCAATTGTTACTAGAACCTATTTCAACTCTTCTCATTACTGATAGATTGAGGAATCCGTAGTTACACAGGCCTTTAATCTTATAGAATTTGAAAAATCGTACCTACAACGTCCTCTCTCACACACACACATCCACACACACACACACATATACACACACACACACACACACACACACACACACAGACAGACATCATCGTAAAAAATGTTATAATCGGATTCTAGGGGCTTTAAAGCGTGCTTATTTACTAAAATCTGGATATGCGATTTTTAGCATGAATTCAATACCTCTCTTAGCGAGAGGTAAAAATGAGGATTAACTTTAGTATAGGCCTCAATTACTATTTTAGGTGTCATCCCTAGACAAGGAATAGTTCTGAGTAGGGCTTTCAGACAAAGAAAACAGATAACGGAAATAGAAGTGGAGTTTATTATAGTCAAAAAAAAAGTTTTTTTTTTTTACTTACACTAGAAAAGTAGACTTAGAAGTCCCACTGAGCCTTAATATAGCTATCTTTCTGGCCAATTTCCTGCTGCAAAACCTGGCCCCTGTCGCCCGAACAATTCTGCCCTAGTTCGTTTCTGCGAAGTCATCGTACGGGCGGATTCTAATGACCGGGTAGCTACCAACTGGAGCTCGAAGATACTCTAAAGTGGGATAATGGGTACACTTTTTAGGAAGGTCGAGAATAAGATAGGCGGAGGCCGCATTGCATATTGCATGCCTCGGATGATACTATTTTTAACATCGTACGAGGACGCATTAGGCATACCTCGTCACTGTTCCATGTATTCCCCTTGTTCGCCAATATTAATAAAGAAATAAGATGTTATAATTAAAATAATTAAAACGAAAAAGAAAAATAACAAGCGTGGTCACAATTAATTATATTTGCAGAGATATAAATTACATAACAAAACAATACATATTTACTAAATAATCTTTTAGCTGATAAAAGTAATGACAAATTTAATTATTTTGCTTGAATGCCGGAACAATATTTTACGTTTCCTTTAAATTCTATCACAAATAGGATATTCAAAATACAACTTTTTTCTGTTGTGTTATTTTTCTGTAATGAAATATTTCAAATTCGAATTTTTTTCATAAAAATCTATTGTGGCCAGCACAATACCTCTCGCCACGTCCGTTTTCGGTTACATATGTATAGGGCGCGAGCAGTCATGTGACTTTGTAGGCCTTAACAAGCAGATATGGGGGTCTGCGTCAGAATGAGAACTAGCAATTATGTACATAGATGTCAAATTTTAGAATTATTATTCAAAATTTCAAGATTTTCTAAGTTCACGTAGTTAATTTGTCACTAGGAGTGTGGAATTTACTTGTCTAGGAAAATAAACAGCATGGAATTGGAAAATCACGAAATTTAGAATGAAAAATTATGATATTTGACACCTATGTACATAATTACTAGCTATCATTCTGACACGGGCCCCCATATCTGCTTGTCAAGGACAAAAATGTCACATGACTGCTCGCACTCTATTGTATTTAACATATTTTTTAATCCTGCACACTCTACACCAAAAATTCTACTTATACCTATTCTTTATATTTAGATTTTTAAAATTTAAATTCATTCTATGAAGAAACTTTGTCCTACTCTTCTAATTTTTCGATATGTGTTCCAACTCACTGTCGGGATTGACAGTATTTGTGAAGGGTATACCTATAATTTTAAATATTTAACTATTAATATAATAAGAAATAATTATGTATGTACTTCCCAGAAAAAGTCTCAGAAATGTATCCGGATTTCTGACACTGACATTTATCTGTTCATTACAAACATTTTAATTTTTCAATTGTTTTCCATGGCATGATTTGGGCAGTGAGATTTATTACAACAGATTATTTTATATATTATATTCTTTTATCTCTAAATCAATAAAAGATATAATAAAATATTTAATTAGATAGAGAATTTAATCTACTTTAATATTTGCAGGAACAAAAATTTTCAAAAAATAATATTTAGAAGATTTTTTTTAAGAATCTCCTACTTCCGGTTGTCATTGCTACCAAAACATTTTCAACTCTTCCCATTAATATCCGATTGAGAAATATGTAGTTAAACAGACATTACGTGTCCTTCCAACATCCACACACACATGCACACACATTGTAGGGACCTTAAAATTTGCTTATTGATTAAAATCTGAATATCCGGTTTTTAACGTGAATCCAATACCTCTTTTAGCGAGAGGTAAAAACTAAGAAAATACAAAAATTACTTGTAGGGGAAACCGTAGTGTAGATGGGACATAAATTTGTTTGCTGGGAGCTGTAAATTTCAGAGCAACACCCAAAAAAATATAGTCCAAAAAACAATAAAAAAAAATGCTCCAAAAATTTATAATGATGACTAAACAAAACCCCGGGTCTAAAACGCGTAGCAGAAAATTTATCAAAAAATTAAACCCAATAAATTGTCGCTACCACAGAAAATAGAACCCGAAAACGTTGGGTTACAAAAGACGGAACGGGTTTGAAACCGTATGTCTAGTAAAAACAAAAATTCCACATTTCGAATATTCACACAACAAGGGTTGGTCCTCAAGAAACCCATAACGCAGAAGTAGTTCACCCCAAAATTATTTTTTACTTCTCGCTAAGAGAGGTATTGCATTCATGCTAAAAATCGCATATTCAGATTTAAAGAATAAACACGTTTTAAGGTCCCCACAATCCGATTTTAACATTTTTACGATGATGTCTGTGTGTTTGTGTGTGTGTGTATATGTGTGGATGTATGTGTGTGTGTATATGTGTGTGGGATGTTGGAAGGACGATTACTTAAAAACTATAAGACTTGGCATTTGTTTAACTACGTATTTCCCAATCGGACATTCATGGGAAGAGCTGAAAAGGTTTTGGTAACAATTGGACAACCAGAAGTAGCAGTTCTTGAAAAACAATCTTCTAAATATTATTTTTTGAAAAATTTTCCTGGTAATATTAAAGAAAATTAAATTCTCAATCTGACACTTTTTACCTTCCGTCACCTATAGGTAAAGAAGGTATTGTCTTTGGTCAAAAAATTCGGTGGTGAGTTTTCATTGAATAAGCACGTTTTAGGGTCTTTACAATACCATTTTACTATTTTTACGATGATGTCTGTATGTGTGTGTGTGTGTGTTAGTGTGTGTGTGTGTGTGTGTGTGTATGTGTGTGTATGTGACCGCGGTTTCGTCAACAATATCTCCAATACTAGAATTCAAAAAATTACAATTCTTGCGTATTTCTCTTCCTTACAACCATATGCAGACTTGATTAGATTTTGGTTATAATTGGTCAACCAGAAGTATCCTCATTTGAAGATTTTAACAGTTTTTCTTGAAAAACTCAGTTAAATTTTATTATAACTTAAAGAATATATTATTCTCTATACGATTTGATTGCATTTTATATTTCATATTCAACAGATGTAGAGTTATAAAATTATAAAGATTGTAATAATTATAAAATTTCATATATCAGCCAGCTGTGCTAACTTAACCATGGAAACTGCTAATATATTCAGATAATTCAAATTGACAGATGTCAATATCAATAAAAAGTAAATGATGAAAGAATAAGGGAAATAACTCTAGTGTTGCGCGTTTCTAGAAAGATATAAGAGAGACGATTACATTGGTTTGAACATGTCATGAGGAGAGATGAGTATATTGGAAGAATGAATAGCTTATAACAGAAGGTGGAAGAAACATAGGAAGACCAAATATAATATGAAAGGAGAGAAAAGGAACTGAATGAGGACGACATACAAAACAAAAATTAGTGGAAGAAAAAATAAAAAATAGCGACCCCCTAACGAATGGGAAAAACTACAGAAGAAAAATATGTTAGTGTCAAGTGCAATTCGCATAGTTTGTTTATGAAATTATTTAACTGGAAATATAGGATCTTTTGCAAAAAAAATTATGTGTAGGGCGCGTGCAGTGACGTGACTTTGCTGACTTTGGCAAGCAGATATTTGGACCCGTGTCAATATGACAGCTATTAATTACGTCCATAACTTACAAATGCCATAATTTTTCATTCAAAGTTTATGATTTTCTTATTTCATGTGGTTTATTTATTATCAGGGATGTGGAATTCAGTTGCCGAGAAAAGGAATAATAAAATACCAAAAAAAGAAATTTTGAATGAAAAATTTTGACGTGAGGATAACCCGCAAAATAGAAATGAATGGAAGAAAAAATAAAAAAATTGCAACCCCTAACGAATGGGAAAAACTAAAGAAGAAGAAAATGTCAGTGTCAAGTGCCATTTGCATGAAATAATATTACTGGAAATTTATAATCTTTTGGCAAGAAAATATATGTATGGAATTTGTACATAATACACAGGATTGACGGAAGGTATTGTGCTGGCCACATCAGATTTTTTTTTTATTATATCTCGTATAGGTTTTTTGATATAGTATATATAATAATATAGAATAATATGCTGTAAAAAATCCCGTTGCCCAAAAAACAGTTGAGATATGTAAATATTTGTTGTAATTGACAGATAAATGCAAAATGTCAGTGTCAAAAATCAGATTTTTCTGGGAGGTACGAGTACATTTAATATATATTATTGTATTATTAATTAAATATGTATTTAAATTACAGATATGTTTATATTACATATATCCTTAAGAAATACCGCTAATACTGTTAATGAATTTGAATTATTTTGAACACATTAAGCTGCGTACACACTTGAGCACGAATGCGAATGAGGCAGATCGAGGCTGAACAGAATGCCCCGTGTGGGATAAATGTTTTCCCACATAGGAGCGCATGAGGCATGCCGCGGCAGTGCTCCAGTGTTGTGCGGCGAATAGGCGAAATGTCGAATGAACACTTACTACCCGTGGCTTGTATCAGTGTTTTTTATTAAATGACATACGTACTGCGAAGATTTTGGCAAATTTAAAAATTTCACCAGAATGTCAAAAGAAGATTTTAATTTTCTTTTAAATGGTATTAAAAGTAAAATAAACGATACAAGATTCAGAACCTTTTAAACTATCCATTTTTTTTCTTTATTTCTTCTACATTTTTTTCAAGAGATGCTGCTATTTCTGCCCACGCATCTTCTTTTCTTAAGTATTGTACAAATTGGAATCCCGAGGGTTCCATAATACTTCCTTCTTTCTATATTTATTTATAAGATCGAAACATAACCTTTGAGTCCACTCCATTTTTACAATGTATTCAAAATCATGTGTTCAAATGTTTTGAACACGTCCACACTGAGCACGAATCCCTTTGATAGACCGACAGCAGTTGGCTCGTTCCGAACTGTTCGGTGAACAGTTCGTCGTGCCTCGGGACAACGTCCACACTGCATGCCTCGTACGGTCGCGGCCTGCCTCATTTGTATTCGTGCTCAAGTGTGTACGCAGCTTTAGAATAGTAGGACAAAATTTGTCATAGAACGAAAGAAGAAATACAATTTCAATTATTTATTCGTTACTTATAGGTCACGAGCAGTCATGTGACTTTGTTGGCCTTGGCAAGCAGATGAGGATCCATGTCAGAATGACGGCTAGCAGTTATTTACAAAGATGTCACAATTGTCATTTCATTCAAAATTTTAAAATATTCTGATGTTTATTTGTCATCAGTAGTATGGAATATACTCGTCGAGGAAAATAATCCATATGGATTTGAAAAATCATAATGTTTTGAATGAAAATTTATGATACTTGACACCTGTACATTACTAGCTGTCATTTTGATACGGGCCCTCATATCTGCTTGTCAAGGCCAACCAAACACATGACTGTTCGCGCCCTATAAGTAACGAATAAATAATTGAAATTGCATTTCTTCTTTCGTTATATGTAACATAAAATAAAAAGGGCGAGAGGTATTGTGCTGGCCACAACAGATTATTTTAGTATTGTTACTATGCCTAGAAATGAAATTTGTAAAAAGTATTTTAATGTCTGACGCATTTCAACTCTCAGCTCTGATTTACATAAAAGAAATAAAAACTGTAATAATTATCAAACAACAAAAAATCACTTGTCCATGCATTCTCTGCCCCAAACCGTCTAAATGCTAAAAAAAATACAGTTGAATGTCCTCTTCTCCGGGAATAGCACACACATACGTCAGCGAGGCAGGAATGCGAACGTGAGTTTACGCACGTTTTTGCAGTGCTATAAATCTGCGACGCAACACGAAAAATACATTTAAATGAACTTTCAATTTCGCCCGCAGCGGGGCGCTGCGGTCGTCGGCTCTGGTACAGACCCGAAGTCGTCGCTACGGACTCAGGGCGCTCCGGTTAATTGATGGCGACTGCAATACCGGCCAGACATGAGGTTTTACGTTGGTTTAACTGTACTTGTTATGGATGGAACTAGGGTTTTTTTAGCCTCGGATAATGAAAGGGAATAAATAAATATATCATCAAGTTATTTAGTCCGATTTACAAAAGGGTGAAATGGAGTATAGAGCTAATTTGTATTACTTTATCAACAATGCAATGATTTTAATATGAAGAGTTTTTGTTCTATTGTTCTTTATAATCAACAATGGATTAACATATAGCTGTCCAACGAAACGCAAAACGTGAATCCTTTTTACACTCTAACTCAAATACTATCATTCTGAAAATTTTGAAACTATATTTCTTGCTCTACTTTAATTTGGAAAGATCCCATTATATTTTGGCGTAAATCAGATAACCGGAAATGAAGCTCAAAACAGTTTTTCTTCAAAAAATACATTTAAATTGCTACAGAAAAGCATTAATACTTTTTCTATATATTTTGACTAAATTTATAAAGTATTTATTTTATAAATCCCGGAGTCTTTGCTTTAAAAATAAACATATCTCCTTGCTTACACATTTCAAATCTCAAATGTCACTATGTATAAATTATCCATTTCAAATTAAAAATCGTAGTATTTTAAGCAAAAAATATTAACTTATGAATTTATCAAAATCAATAAATTCATTTTCACATGTTTGTAATTGAAAAGAAATTAACGTTATCACAAAGTAAAATAACGGTAAAAATTTAGAGAAGGAAATATGGATAATACATAACAAATTTAAACAATAGTTATATTATATCATACATAGAAACTTAATGCTGTTGCCAGCATTAATAAATAATGTAAGTATTTAAGTTATGAAAAATTAAATGGCGGAAGGTATTATGCTGGCTACATTAGATTTTTACTTTTAAAAAGGATTAATTTAAAGCAATAGAATATTTGTAGCACTATATATTTAGAAAATAAAATATATTTTCGTCAAAATCAGATAACAATGAAAATAAAAAAAATCTGATGTGGCCAGCACATTATTGTTCCAATAAAAAGAGAAGTCTAATACGAAATTTTGTTTTATGTTAAGGGCTCCAAGGTTTACCATGTCACATCTAATATGTTGTTTCCAATCATATATGAGTTTTAATACCAAATTTTAGGAGTTTTGGATCATATTTTAATATAATTTTTCGAAAATTTGTAAAGTACCACTTTTGGTTTATAAATTTTAGCCAAAATCTAATATGATGTTTCCATGTGTCTTAAACCCCTCCGGGGACCGTCTGCGGCAAAAAGCCGCAAATTTACATTTTACTGTTATAACTAAGATATGGGCAGCCCTGTAATAATGTGCGTCTAGGTATTCCTCCTTTATGTTATTAACTCCGCCTAACGACAAACTTGGTGTCATATGCCATCCCCGTTCAGTTGTTACATTGAATCTAATTCAAAGCCGATTAAATTTGCGGTGTGTTGCCCGCAGCGCGCCCAGTCCTGTATATTTTATTTATTACCAATTTTTTTATAATTTTGTAAGTTTGTACAATTTATATGCATGCGTGCTTGTATTATTATTTATAGTAACTAGTAATGCCGCGATATCTTGCATTTACGGGATCTAGTCTCAAATTTCTCGAATTTTCAAGACGAGATTAATCTTATATGCTCGTCTCAAAATATCGGGACGAGACGAAAGTAATGTCCTCGAGATTTTCTCGAGACGTGAGTATAAATTCGAGATCTCGATTTTTTTATATTATCTACGAGTATTTAATATACAAAATATTAATCGGTATAAGTAAATATTTGAACAGCTTCTTCATTTACATTCATATTTATTTATTCATTTTAGATATATTGGGTTTTAGTAAAAAAAATGCACAAAAGTCACACCTATGGTGTACTCAATGCCAGCTTCAAGTACCCGCACTATATGAATATATAATTATCCTAACCAATGTCTGCGTACAAAACAGATTAACACGCACTGCAACGGGTAATAAGCCATATATTTTTTTAATAAAATGACTAAGCATGGTATATTTGTGTTATTTTATTAGATAGAATATATTTTCTTTGTCATTTTTGAGCTAGAAACGTGAAGATCTGAATGCCGTGTAAATGCCGCGGCGCGCCCGCTCCTGTAATTCTAAAAAGCGCGCCCTCCGGAGGGTTAAATACTACAACTGAAAAGTTTAGGATTATATTTTAATGTTGATTTTTATTAACTATTCTGGGTTTCAAGTGAAGTAAGTATAGTTCGTCTAGGGATCATTTTCCGAAGACTCGATATCGTTTTATTACGGCAGTACAATAGAGGGCCCCAATAGCCTGGCATGTGCCAGGGCTGTAATGAAAAATTTGAGTAGGGGTTTAAAATATTTCATTTCACACATTTTACTTTCCAAAGTAGTAAAAAAAAAATTGTTTAATATTCAACTGTTTTAAAAAATATATTGTATAATCAGATTTCCGTGACCACCCAGGAGGTACTAATTGCGGACCGTTAATCTTTGTTTATAGTGGCGATTTCCCCAAGAGGCCTATAACCACATGTCATTTAAAAAAAATATATGAATATTTATTCGGACATAGTGCACTCGTCCTCGTCTTCAGAATTGTTATCGGACATATCTGAATCCCTTAAAGATATAATTAATGGATTCACGTCTTTGTAAAGTGATACAAATTTATTTTCTTCTTTTATAATATGTGAATACAGTTATTCCATTGTTGCTGGCCAATATTTTCAACTTCTTCCCTGATTAATTGAACTACACTAGAATTTAATTGTGGTGATACATTTTTTGATCTAACATTGTTTTTTAGTTGGCTCCAAATTAACTCAATCGGATTGAATATGCAATAATAAGGTGGTAAACGTAATATTTTATGCCCTGCCTATTGTGTCTATAACGTAAGACTTATCAAAATTCTGCTCTTTTATAATTTTAAGTAAATCATTTTTTGTTGCCCTTTCTGGTATTGGCATATTTTCCTTTACTAAAAAATCTATTATTTCAGCCTTTCTTGTTGATGTCGTCGGAATTTTATTCTCTTATCGCGAATGGTAGGTGGCAGTATCCATGACTATTACTGAATTTGGTGCAATAATAGGAAGTAAATTATTTTCAAACCAACGTTCGAAGAGTTCAGCCGACATATTTTCATGATAGTCTGCAAAAGATGTTTTGAAATCTTTTGCTGATAACAAAAGTCCATTTTTAATCCAGCCGTTCTCGTCACCAGCGTGTAAAATAATTATCCGTCGTCCCTTCGATACAGGTGCATTTAGCGAACATTTACCTTTATCATTAACCCATCCTTTCTCAACAACATCATGCGTGTCATACCATGTTTCATCTAGATAGACAATATTTTTCCCTGCTTCGCGGTACGATTTAATTTTATTTAAATATTTGTGCCGTAACTCAACTATTCGCGGTTGTTCTAGTACTGCTTGTCTTTGATCTAATTTTTTGTAAACAAAGCCCATTTTCTTTAAACACTGATGTAGGCATACTCGAGAAGGTACAAAAGAAATATCTTTTCTTAACGTTGCATGTAAAGATAATAATGTGTGAACAATATTATTAGCATAAGAATTATGTATTGTTCGTACTATATATTGTTTCGTAAAATCATCTATTTTGTCAGTACCTGAATCTTTTCGAACTCTTTTAGGTACCGGACCACCTATTCTGATAATTTTTTTAACAGTTTTATCACATACCTTTGTTAGTTGGCAAGTTTTCTTAAGAGCAACTGATTCTTCATATTCCTCCAAAAGTCCATTGTAAACATTCAACACGATTTGTTGTCCATGTTCGTGCAAAAAAGGTTTAAATATATTAAGCGATGGTAACACACTTTTACTAGCACTTTCTAATTCTTCGTTTTGTTCCCACGGGCGAAACATTGTTAACGTTGTTGACTGTTGAATTTAATTTAACAAAACAAAAAACACTTTCAGCCTACCTACACTAGTTAGGAGGTACAAATGACAAGTGAAAATAATTAAACTCACCACCTATTTATATACCTACATAGCCACAAATAACGGTTTTATAATACAGCCCTGGTAATCGGTTTAGAAAATCTGGAAAGTGCAGTCTTGGTCTACAGTCGAATACTGGGCGTAAAATATATGCCAGCTTTGCAAATACTGAACTGGTCGACTGTACGGACCGAAATATTTTGGCATTGCGGTTTTAGCTATTGTGCACCCATAATAAAACGATAACGAGTCTTCTGAAAATGATCCGTAGATGAACTATACCACTTTCGATTGTCCAATTTTACCCAAAATCTAATCAACTGTACATGAATGTATAAAGCTTAAATACGGAATATAGAATTTTTTGGAAGTTTGATATGAGTTATTGCGGAAGAAAAAAATCTGGTGTGGACACCACACGACTTCCTTGTACAATTACAAAATATTAATTTTAACTTCAAAACAGTAGCGACCATAATCTAACCCGGTTCTTTTTAAAGAGAGTTTTGATTACAACAAAGAAATATTTGATTACAACAATGAATATGACTAATTTCACAATAAAAATATAATATTTGTTATTGTACGAATCATATAATTGCATGTATTTAACGTAATTTGACATGAACATTTTTTTTTTATGTTTTTGTCCTAATCTATAGCAAGCTTTATTACAAAAACAAAAAAGTATATAATTTTTAAATTTACATATCTCGCTTATACAAAGGGTTAATTTAATAATACTTGATGTGCTAGACGCAGAAATTAATTCTCTAAAACTTTTATTTGAAGCATTTATTTCTAAAATAAAAATAAAATCCGAATTTTTTTGCGATTACAATACTTCCTTTACGTACAAGGAAGTAAAAAGTAACATGATAATTTGTATACCGGATTAAACTATTTTCACTACAAGTTTCAATTAAAAATATATAAGTTTGTGTTATATCTCGAGAATTATTAAGTTTTCAAAAATTACGCCATTTTATTTTACGCAAAAAACGGTCTAAATAATTTTTCTCTAACAATCATAATAAATAAGATATGAGATATTTTCAAAATTAGCGAAAAACGAGTTTTGCTGTAGCTCAGAAACAAAAGAAAATCAAAAATTCCTATCGCGACTATTAAACTTTTCTCGAAAAGTTGATCCTGGAATGTCCAAATGGTTTTGATCTATCGTTAATAGTTAATATTACCCACGGTACCTTAAAAAAATCTGATGTGGCCAGCACAATACCTTCCGTCAATCCTGTGTATTATGTACAAATTCCATACACAAATTTTCTTGCAAAAGATTCTAAATTTCCAGTAATATTATTTCATGCAAATGGCACTTGGACACTGACATTTTCTTCTTCTTTAGCTTTTCCCATTCGTTACGGGCAAAGACCATCTACACTATCAGACTTGCCAACTCTATAGTAAATATAAAAACACAGTTCGCAGCGCCTATGGTTTTGCAGGGATGAACTAAACTAAAAAGCGGGAAAATGGAATGTTAGATTCAAATAATTCAAATTTAAAATTCTGTTATATTCTGTAACACAATATTTAATTTTTATATATCGATAACACTTTTGACAAGTGAAATTTTAAAATAGTTTTGTCAGGTATTTTTTATTATAGAAAAATTATCGATAGATAAAAATTAAACTATTTTGTTACAGAATATATTAATACTTAAATATAGAAAATCTGAAAGTAATTAATAAAAGAAAACATCTTTCTACTTCTATGCTTTAATATACTTATTAAATATGTAATACGTACTAGAATGACACTCATGATACAATTTTTCATTTCGATACAGATTATCATTATGATACATATTTTGTTTTCATTTCGATACAAATTATCATTATGTATGATACAGATTAACTTATTATATCGATACAGATAATCATTGATAGATTTTGTTATCATTTCGTCACCGATTATCATTATGATACAATGAATTTTATAAACAATTTATTGGTTTCGAAAAACTAATGTATGCAACTCCACGTCTGGCTCGTATCTCAAACTTCATGCTTGTGTATTAATAGCTATCATTATAATAAATTTGTAAATAAATATTTCATACGTAAATAATGTTTCATGCAACGAGCATAATATATTATTTACGTATGAAACATTTGTTTATAAATATTTTCTTAAAAATATATCAACAGTGTTATTTAATAACACTAAACATAATAATTTGGTAACTTTTTGGGCCAGCAGAACGTTTACGTGTTTTCGGTGTCCCTTCGATATCAGGCATATTATTAGCAAGAACTTCAAATACTGGTTCCTCTACCTCTATCATTTTTGAAGTAGCAACTAAAAAATAATAATAAATTATTAGTTATTTCTGAAACAGTTTTAATAAAGAAATAAAACCTTCATGGAAATACGAAAACAGCAAAGTTTAATAATCTTACGTAAAGAAATATTTCGTATTTCGGCAGTTATGCATTACTTAACGTATAAATTCAAAGCAATTTTAGTATAAAAGAAAATCTTACCAGAACTAAAAACGGCCATAGATATTTCATGACGATTCAAATTCTTTTTTTCCGGTGTCCGAAATTGCTTATCAGTAAAATGAAGTCGACAGACACGAAATATTTGCTGGTACGACAATTCGAGTAGATCAAGACAACCCATCCGGATGATCCATTCCCGCCGTAGGCTTCCCAATCTTGGAAAACAAAACATGGCACGTTCCTCGACAGGGAGACTGTTTGTAATGCATTTATGATGGACACATGTTGGTTTCTGGAAAAAATCACATTATTTTATTTTAATATAACAATATAACACATAAACTTATGATCAAGGCTAAGAATGTAATCAAATTTTAAATGTTTATATGTTAAGCCCACTTAACAGAACACAATTCACTGCTAGTAACTGCACAACTAAATTGCACAAAATGGTTTAAAAAGCATTGACTTAAATCAGAAGATTCTGACAACTTTCAGATCAAATTCAAACGTGACAAACGAACCGGCCCAGTTGCCTGGTTACGATATTAGCACAGATACTAGCGCTTTTCTGCGGACTGGTTTTGCAGGGATGAACTATTGCTTTGCAATTAGAAAACAATTGAGGTGTCAGCCGCCTGGTTACGGGTCGCTAATTTTTATTTTTTTCTTCCATTCATTTGTTTTGTCATCCTCATGTCAAAATTTTTCATTCCAAATTTCATTTTTTGGTATTTTATGATTCCTTTTCTCGGCAACTGAATTTCACACCC
The DNA here is from genome assembly GCA_951394225.1 of Harpalus rufipes. Lineage (NCBI taxonomy): Eukaryota > Metazoa > Arthropoda > Insecta > Coleoptera > Carabidae > Harpalus > Harpalus rufipes. The sequence goes on from OX596280.1 coordinate 19,315,290, forward strand.
CTGATACTAAATAAACCACATGAAATTTTGAATGAAAAATTATGACATTTCTCAGTTATGGACGTAATTAATAGCTGTCATTTTGACACGAGTCCACATTCGTATCTGCTTAGTCAGTAAAGTTACGTCACTGCACGCGCCCTACACATATAAGATCCTATATTTCCAGTTAAATTATTTAATAAAACTATGCGAATTGCACTTGACACTAACATCTTCTTCTTTAGTTTTTCCCATTCGTTAGGGGATCGCTATTTTTTATTTTCTTTTTCCACTAATTTTTGTTTTGCGTGTCGTCCTCATTCAGTTCCTTTTCTCTTCTTTCATCTTATATTTGGTCTTTCTATGTTTCTTCCACCTTCTGTTATAAGCTATTCATTCTTCCAATATACTCATCTCTCCTCATGACATGTTCAAACCACTGTAATCTTCTCTTATATCTTTCTAGAAACGTTCAACACTACAGTTATTTCCCTTACTTACCTTACTTCATACATTTACTATTTATTGATACTGACGTCTGTCAATTTGAATTACCTGAATATATTAGCAGTTTCCATGGTTAAGTTAGCATAACTGGCTGAATTATAAAATTTATTATCTTTATAATTCTTTAACACTATATCTGTTGAATATGAAATATAAAATGCAATCAAATCGTATAGAGAATAATATATTCTTTAAGTTATAATAACATTTAACTGAGTTTTTCAAAACAAAAAAACTGTTAAAATCTTCAAATGAGCGTACTTCCGGTTGATCAATTATAACCAAAATCTAATCAAGTCTGCATATGGTTGTAAGGAAGAGGAATACGCAAGAATTGTAATTTTTGGAATTCTAGTATTGGAGATAACGTGCACGAAACGGCGGTCCACACTCACACATATACAAACACACACACACACGCACACTCAAACACACACACACACACATACAGACATCATCGTAAAAATAGTAAAATCGTATTGTAAAGACCCTAAAACGTACTTATTCAATGAAAACTCACCACCGAATTTTTTGACCAAAGACAATACCTTCCTTACCTATAGGTGATGGAAGGTAAAAACATAGAAAATGAGACAGCCCCAGTACGTAAGGGGAAGGCATATTTTAACTCAATATTCAGCGTACAGGTTGCCCAAATTTCATTGGAATCTCGGAAACTATAAGAGATACTTGTTCAGTTAAATTTTCATAGGCTATTAGATACTGAGTAAAACCTAATTTTGATCCAATTATTTATTTTCAAATAACTCTTAAACACAGTAATTTAAAAAAAAGTTTCAAATAAAAATTAGATATTTTTATTGTTCCAGCGACGTTTAAATAGTTATTTACAATACAAGTACGTAAAGATGCTTTAAATACATATATCTTACAATATTTTATATACGATAGAATCTAATAACCCAATAAATATAAAAAAAATTATGAATTAAGAACACAATATTTAATGAGAAGTTTTCCATGGTAACAAAATATTTACCCTGGTTTTGCCAATTTGCTAGTTTAAAAATTTTATTCACTCGTTGTTGGGAAACCCGTGACTAATGAATCCTTATTATTAAACAACCGTTTTACAAACTTAAAATTGATAACTAAAACTCAATTTTATGTACTATTGTAGAGGAAATAATTTTTCTGTCGGTAAATTTTCGAGATAACACAATCTCAATCAATTTTGAGTCATTATCTAGTAGCTTATTATTATCATTATTATTATTAATATTATTATTTTTGCAAAACAAAAGAATATCTAAGATGGCACCCAAAGCCACACCAAATGCCAAATGATGGTTAACCAAGAATAACTTGTATTATACCCACGAGATGACAAGGCTGTACGCGTACTAACGGCCGAAGTCGTTATACTCTCAGAACTAAGGGTAATATTTGTTATGCTTGAGCCCAGGAATAATAATGTCAAAACTAACACTGGACTTGTTCTCGGGAAATCACTGGTAATACTAGTTGGAACAATGAAATTAAAGTTTTATCCTGTTGTATTTAAAAGAAGAACAATTTTAGAAGAATTCTTGGCAGTATCCTCGAATATTCTAACTGTAAAGGCCAAAGGAAACACCTCACAGGAAATCACGGATACGTTAATCAACCAAATAACAACGTCGTTTCACGAATTGACCGTCGACGAGAGAACCAAGGTAAAGAATTTAATTGGAAAGTTTTAAGATGTATTCCAATTCAACAAGAAATCCAAAGGGAGAACTAATGTAGTTCACCATAAAATAGACACCGGAGACACAAGGTTCATCCGGAAACCAGCAAGAAGGCTGCCATTGGCGAAGCGTGAAGAAACGGAAAAAAATATTGAGTATTTGAAGGTGAAAGGTGTAGAAGGATAGGTACCCGCTACCTCGAATAGACGATATACTGGCAAGTAGATTTTAATCCAAAAGATAAGGAAAAGACAGCATTCTCCATCGGTACCGGTTTCTGGTAAATTACCGAAATGCCATTTGGGCATGCCCCTGCAACGTTTTCACGACTCATGGAAACAGTATTGACTGGGTTATATTGGAAAACATATTTATTTTATCTCGACGAGATGAAGAATTCACACAAGGTTTTCTAACGATTAAGGAAGGCTAATCTTAAGTTCAGTCCAAAGAAGTGTCACCTGTTCCATTACCTTGGACACGTGTTTTCTGGTAAACTTATTGCAATTGACTAAGAGAAAATAAGGGCTGTGAAAGACTGCCCAATACCTAGAGACAAACAAGAACTTAGAAGTTTCCTTGATTTATATACTTACTATCGACGATATGTACTGGATTCGCCAACATAGCTAAGCCACTGACAAGGTTTACCGAAGAAAGAAAGAGATTTATCTGGTATATGGATTGTAAAGTTGCATTTAATTAACTGAAAAAACTGTCCTAAGTTATCCATAAAAGCATGCCAAGATGAGTGGCAGACTGGAAGAGATACATTCCACCGTCGCCAGGAGAAAAGTAATCGAGGATAATTGTCAGCCATTGGACTACGCAAAGACTAGGAAAATAACGCGACTTAGAAAATTTTACTGGAATGGAAAATCAAAGGAAAGCTAGCCAGTATGGGAAGATGATGCACGGCACTCACAAAGTTGAAAATGAGACTCCATGGTAGTTGTGGATGGCTTCTTAAAGTGTGTGGTAGAAAATGTTAATGGAACTGAAAAGAGAACTCATTTCGTTCCAGATGTGCTGAAAAAGATTCATGACGAATCTGGAGGATACTATTTTCGAGTAAATAGAACTATAGAAAGATTTCGCCAGCAATTTTACTGGGTTAAATGTACGGAAGATGTTAAAGACTGGTGCAAGAAATGTGTGATTTGCGCTGGAAGTAACGGTCCGCCTAGGTGATGAAGAGTTCCAATACGTCAATACAACCATTTACAGAAACTGATGACGGAAATAAATAAACCGTGGTTGTCATGGACTGCTTCACTAAGTTGGTTGAAACATATCTAATACCCAATCAGGAAGCCACTATGGTTGCTGAAATTTTAGTCAAAGAATGTATATACCGAACTGGTGTACCAAGTGAACTTCATTCCGACCAGGGATTTTTTGTGGAGTCTGCCGTTTTCCAAAATATCTGTTAGTTATTAGGCATTAATAAAACAAAAAACAATTGCATCACATCCGCAGTTTGATGGCATTGTAGAATGAACAGAACGATCACCTGATATTTGTCGATGGTAGTATCCAACCACCAATGAAACATCTTTATCTGTTCTTGATGGCTTATCGTTCATCCGTGCAAGAAACAACGGGGCAAACTACTGCGAAGAATAATCCTGGGAAAGACCAGCTTACGAAGAAGAATGGACGACATTCATGAACATGCCCGTACGAACATTCAAACTGCCAGCGACCGAATGAAGAACCAATATAACATCAAGGCTGAAAAAGGTGGATATCAACCTATGGATTTAGTGTGGCTTTACAATCCACAAAGCGTCGCGGTCTAACATCAAAGATGCAAAGAAATTGGGGAGGCTCTTATGAGGTCGTTAAATGGATAAACGACGTGGTATATAGAGTTAGGAAATCACCTTCCGGCAAGCCGAGAGCAGTACACTTTACGGGTTACGCCTTTTGCCCGTGACAACCATGAGCAACGATTTGTCGGATCATGGCTCAGAAACCGATTATTAAAACCTCCATGAAGAACTATTCCTCTGGCTACAAGGCGCGCTTTGGCATGATGAACAAAGAATACCGAGATCTGTTCAATGTGTTTCAGATTATTCTCTTCCTCGGCCACTGCATAGCAGAAGACTTAAAGATGTTCCGCGACATAACTTCAGTCTTTAAGACGAAATTTAGACGACTACAAGAACTGTCCAACCTACGTCCATCCGTCGGGAAAATGAGGACGAAGGGTAACAATGCAGTACGTCAGCGGTACATTTACTACGTGGTTATAAAACAACGCTCGTGCCTGAAGCCGTCGTATCAAAGTCTAATGAACTCGCTGTGTGAGTTGAAGGATAATTTGCTAGAGAATGACATATTGAAGCTAGCAGTACTGTATTTAGACTGTCGACTGGTTGTTATGGACTGGAGGATTGTTAGGAAATCTTTTTCGCTTTACCGGCGTTGAAATTCTCGCCTGCAGCTTTAACCCTAACGAACAGAAAAACTCCAACGGACCATCGACTGTTACTTCTTTCAGACATCTAAATGTGCCAAGGGTGATATATGTAGATTTTGTCATCACGAATTGTTTCCGGATAAAAACATCTTACGGATATGGCAGTGTGCCGTGCGTGCACCCGACACTACTGACCGCTACGAGCTCGCAACCGACACCACTGGTTCAACAGGTTTAAATCAGTAGGAAGCGTAATTATGGAACGTGCAGCTGAGTAAACAGGCATCGCGATAAAATTAGTTACTTTCTCTTGCCTGAACCTTCTGCATTCGATGTCGTTATCGTGTCTTAGGTTCAGAAACATAGGCGCTGACTTTTCTATAACCCAGGGGGGGGGGCATTTTTTTTTTAAATAAAAAAAATTAATTATTATTTTCATATATTTTATATCTTATTAATTACGGAAAAATTGAATAAAATACAGTTTAGTTTAATTACCTATGAATATTGTGTTTTTTTATATTATTTTAAACATTTTACGCCTATATACAGTGTGTTTGAAAAAGTGGTTACATCCATTTATTTGGCTTATTATTACAGATATGCTTATTGCTTATAGGGCATAATTTATTCAATACTATATCTGTGATTATTTTATATGAAAAGTGTAATTCTGGGACTTCCGATATAACCGGAAGTGATATCAACTTTGTTAATTTAAATACAACCTATACAAGTTTTTTATAAATTTAGATTGTATTTTTTATTCTCTTTACGACCATACCAAATTTCTTAGTATTTACCATATTCATTTGTTAAAAATAAATACTTATCATTAATGGATGTAATTTAATATGCGAGAATGCTACGACAGCAATTGTTTTATGATAATCTGTAATAAATAATATGAAATTCAAAATTTACAAGTAATAAAATCTTTATTCAATATGTCCCCCATTTAACACATAACGCATAACACTATTAAGCTCTCTTCTGTCAATTTTTTGCACCGCTTCACGAATTCTGTTTTTTAATTCTTCGAAGTTGTTCGGTCTATTGAAGTAAACCAAATTTTTAATACGTCCCCAAAAATAAAAGTCGAAAGGGGTCAGATCTGGTGATCTAGCTGGCCAATGTATTGGCCAGTGACGACCAATCCATTTTTGCCCGAAACTGTTGTTTAACCAGTTAGTTATTGGTCGAGCAGAATGAGCTGGTGCTCCGTCTAATTGAAAATAAAGTTGTCTTCTTATATCTAATGGCAAATCATCTAAATAATTATCAACTTCATTATTAAAAAAAAATTAAAAATTCAATAGTATTTAAACTGTTTAAAAATACGGGTCCAATGCTTTGTAAACTTGATCTTGGATGAAGGTGAACATAGGCTAAGATATCAATTTCATTATTCTGGTTACACATCAAATTTTCGTTATTTTCTTTGCAAACTGGTCCAGTATTTTTAAAACGCCGAAAATGTTTTCCTACCATAGCATAAAATAAATTTCGCCTAGGATGTCTTGTATTAAATTCTTCTGCCGCTTCTATGTAACTTCTGTTACTATCTCCTACTAATAATACGATCTCCACTTTATCTTCCATTGTCAGCACCATTGTAATTAATATTATTATTTATTAATAACAAACGAGAAAGGTATGACAGTTCTAATTAGAATATCATGAAAACAATCGAGAAAACAATTGCTGTCGTAGCCTCTCACATATTAAATTACATCCATTAATGATAAGTATTTATTATTAATAAATGAATATGGTAAATACTAAGAAATTTGGTATGATCGTAAAAAGAATAAAAAATACAATCTAAATTTATAAAAAAAACTAGTATAGGTTGTTTTTAAATTAATAAAGTTGATATCACTTCCGGTTATACCGGAAGTCCCAGAATTACACTTTTCATATAAAATAATCGCAGATATTGTATTGAATAAATTATGTCCTATAAGCAATAAGCGTATTTGCGATAATAAGCCAGATAAATGGGTGTAACCACTTTTTCAAACACACTGTATATATATTTGAAAAAAAAGCTATTTGAAATTGTATTTAATTCGAGCTCATTTTTAATTTTTGCATGACTAAAGAGAGACTAAAATTAGAGTCTGGACACGAGGTGGCAAGTTTTGATTGGATGGGGGATACGTCGGCTATGTTTATGAGCGTCCCGCCATTATTTAAATTCGAATATCTGACAAATTATAAAAAATGAAATGTAAAGTCTATTAAAGTACTGCAAATAATCATCAACTTTATTTACTGAAATATGTCATTATATTGTCGCAAAATACTTATATACATATTTCATTTTCTCAAAATATCTTCTTCTGGTGGAGTTATTACAAAATTTAACTGCAACCGACCATGATTTTATTAATAAATACAACACCAACAAAACCTAGACGGAATTGAAATTAGTCGTTCGAGAAGTACATGAAATTAGCTGTATTTTCTACCCTTGTTACGGTGAAATGAATAAACATGGCGGATATCGAATAAGGTCCAAATGAAACTTGACCAGTGGTGCAATTCATGCAAATGCCGTGATTGAAATATTTTTAAATTAATAAGATCGAAGTTAAAGCGCTAAAAAAATATATATGGGAAGGGGGGGCCAAAACATAGGTTCGCCCCCTCTATATTTTGTCAGGGGGGCCAACGCCCCCTTTTCCCCCCATAGTCGGCGTCTATGTTCAGGAATACTCTAGATACATATACAGCGGTTATATGAGATGGTAAACAGCTGGAGGGGCAGTTCAGTTAGTGATGTCAGTCTGTTTAGTCCAGCCCAGTCAGTCGAGCCGCAATAAATAATAGGATGGTTGCAAGATTTTTGTATTTATAAAATAACATTATATCCTCGTAATATTGCTTATTTAAACATTATTTATTGGAAAAAAATTATAATAATTCCTATATATAACGAATTATTAATTTTTAAAAAATGTGTATATTTTCAAATATATCACGAGATCAAAAACAGAGTGTGACGTCAAAAGGCACTCGCGTCAACGCATTCTAGTGATAAAAATTTGAACTACTTTGATTTTTGACGTGTTTTTGACAAATGCCAAAGCAGATGTCAAAATTACAAATAATTGCGTGCTGTTTGTTTGCAAGTTTAGTAAAAGTTTGTAATTAATATTATTAATAAAAGTATTATTTACAACAACAAAAATGACTATGTATTGCATAGTGCCTAGTTGCAAAAACTCTCGAAAAAAATAATCCGGACAAGATATTTTTCAACGTTCCACATAATCAAATTAAAAGAAAATATGGTTTGAAGCAATGGGATTAGAAATAACACAATATTCTAATGAATTTCATCTTTATGTGTGTGAAAATCACTTTAATATAAACACGAAATCGTGGTATAACATTCTAATTATTTGATCATTACTGCAGCTTCAGGAGGACTTGCAATTTTCTTTTAGAATTTAAAATGATGGGTGCAAATAAACGTATGAAGCCAAATGGCAGATTCTATGTATGAATCTCGCCCAGAACTGTAACAAAATAATAATTCATTATTAATGAAATAAAACTTGTCAAAATAAATAATTTCTTATCTTAATTCTTCTACAACTCTAATTTCTGCAGCTGTGAAACAATCATTTTCTGAAATGAATTCGGCCACCATCCAACTATCCACTTTTGGCAAATTGTCTAATTTAGCCTGAACAAAATTTTTAGCAGCTAATGCCATATTTATTACAGTAGTAAGTCAAAAAATGTCAAATACAAAAGCACATGTCAAGTATTGTTTACAAGCGACGGAGATAGAGACGCGCAATTGCATGCGATAAACAAGAAAGGTTTCTTCTTCAAAAAAATTTTTTTTTTCAATTTATTATGAATTAATTTGTATAATCTTTCACGTAAAATAATAATAAAAAAATGTGCAATCATCCTATTAGTGACATAAACATAATGCAATAAATATCGTGTAAATAAATAGTGCATTGTGTTAATTGTTTATATAAATAAATAATCTTAGTGTTAAATTTTTTAATAATATTCTTAATCTTAAATTAGCGTTAATATTTGTTTAATCATACTGATCGTTATCATATTAGATTTTTTTTAATTATTTGTGTTAATTTATTAATATATCTCTTACTTTTATACTTCACTCAAATAAATAAACGTTACAATACGAATGGAGTAGGGAGTTTCAAAAAGGCATTAGTTCTCCTTGTTGTTGATGCATGTTGCCAGTGTTCTCTCAATAATTAAATAACTTTGTGGCTGTAATGCGTAAATCAGCCATTGAAAATTATTCATGATTTTATCCAAATATATAATTTACAAAAAAATGTGATATAATAGTATATTAAAGAACGAATGTCATAATTGTCATTTTATTTTGTGAGAAGGAAGTTTGGGTAACGACGCGTAGCGGAGTTGCCCAAACCTTCGAACAAAATAATCGACAATTATGACATGAGTTCTTTATACTATTTTTTCTATTTTGCGTTTTTTATAATCTTTAAATAAAAAAATCGTAAATTCAAAATTTAGGGAATTTTGTGTTAGTTGGTAATAATGTGACATTTGAAAATTTAATTGTTTGAATTTAAAATTGTCTCGTGTTGTTTACAATCAAATTCATATCAAATTAAAAATGAATACAGACGATTTTTTGTGTACTCCACCAGAAATACGTGAAATTACGGAAAATACATTTTATAATTCCAAAAACAAACAATGAAAAAGTCAGTTTTCATAGTCATAACCAAATATAAATTTTTTACAAGTTACTTACATTTCATTGTATAAAAATAACTGAAAAGGATGTGGAAAGTGTAAAACTATATAATTATACACATCTTATATTTAAAACACTATTTTCTTATAAATAAACACTTAATTCTTATTGACATTTCTCCTCCGACGCCATTTTGCTTTTGTCTGAACTACTACACAACTTGCGTAACTGACATCAGCGCCAAAAAGCTCGAACTAATTTACCGGCAGAGTTCATAAATAAATAAAAATAAATTACATATTTTAAATATCAACAATTAATAGTGTTTTGAATTTTTTAGCAGATCGCTGTGATTGTTGTTTGACATTTGATTTTGACAGCGCTTGCAAACTATTTTCGAATTTTGGATAGTGTTGTTGAATCGTTTGTAGGAAAATATGGTGTGCAGTTATTATTGTAATCGAATCATTTTTATTTTAGATATCGCGAAATTTCTTTTATTAAACAATTGCTAATAAAACAGTAAGATGTTATACTCCGTTCGCTGAAACGAGAGAAAGAAAATAATTCTTGAACTGAGATAAGTCATTCTATTGGTTAAAAGAGGATAATTTTAGAACCGAACCAATAGAATGACTTGTTTCTGTTCGTGAATTAGTTCTAAATTCTCTCGCTATCGTGAATGAATTATAATAGGTGCCGGTTGCTTTAATACAAGTTCATCACAGATGTAGATATGTGAACCTGCGTTTTGTGTTTAAGTTATATGGGAACTGGTGCTGGCATCCAAAATACTGCCAAAAATAATTATTCTACAGACAGCTATTTGTTTCTGTAAAATGCGTGAAAAGATTCTGTTGTGTATTCGTGAAAATGTGTATTGAAAAACATTATATATGCAATGTAAAAATAGTTTTGTTTAATTAGTTACGGAAATGCTATGTAAGAATTGACATAAAATAAATACAAAATATTACATAATGGCGCAGTCGATATTTGATTTTTGTACCTTTGTTCCGTTAATTTTTGATACTGAATTTATTAAAAAATGACTTTGCTCGAATAATAGTACAGAAAATGACCTTGTTTATCCATTATTTAATATTAATGTTCTTGAACAATTAGATAGTCCAAAGACAATAATTAAAATTAATGATATAGTTATAGATCATGAGTTTGAAATCGATTCCGGATCGATTTGTACAATAATTTCGGTTGAACAATTTAAAAAATATTGGCCGTCTTCCATAAAAATGTAAATGTAAATATGATCACAATCACCTTTACGTGTAGTTGGTTCATTAATTGTTAACATTAAATACGGTAAAATATCAGCTAAGCTTCCTCTAGCAATTGTGAAAGGAATTGGTTCAAGTTTAGTATTTCTACCTTATTCTAATATGGAAAGAAGCCATTAGATTTTGTTGTCAATCGAATAACCGTAAATGGCAGTTTACTTGAAGCTCAAAATAATTTTTCTTCAAAAAATACCTTTAATAGTTATTTTTGATTAAGTGCGCGAAATGAGTGTTTTTTTTGTTGCGCGTGAGAAGGTCACTGTCATGCAAAAAAGTCATTCGAATGCGCCAAAAAAACACAAATTTCGCCCACGAAATGCAAACAATATTTTTTCTACAACTGTCAAAAAAGAATTCAATAATTATAGATTTATTTAAGTAAACTATAGGAAAATATTCAAAATAAAATTAATCTGCTACCAAAATGAAGTCGCCTGGTGTGTTGTAACCAAGGGACCGTGCAAATGTTGAATAAACAAATAAATAAATAAAGTGTCAACGAATTTGTATTTTCGATTCGGTGTTTCGATTTATCCATATCAATTTTTGCTTATATCGACGGATTGTGACGAGACCAGTGATAGCGATACTCCTCCTGAGGTAAACGAAACTGCAAATGTTGCAATTTCGAATTTATTGCCAACCAAATCAAGACGTCAGTATAAGAATACTTATACTGAATTTCGAAAATGGTGCATAGGAAAAAATGTGGTAAAAGTATCAGAAAACGTGGTTTTGGCTTATCTAGAAGAAAAGTCAACAAGATTAAAATCACCTACACTATGGACAACCTTTTCAATGCTCAATGCTACTTTGAATGTAAAGGAAAATATTGACCTTCGAAAATTTACAAAATTGGTGCTTTATGTAAAAAATTAATCAGTTGGGTATAGAGGGAAAAAATCATAAGTCTTAACAAGAGAAGATATAACTAAATTTATTAAAGAAGCTGACGATGAAATGCATTTATTGAAGTAGGTAAGTATTTCCATTTAATTTTAGTAGATAAATACCTACTTGTTGATATTTTATTGCAGACTGTGCTAATTTTGGGTATAAGTGGCGCCTGTCGTCGCGAAGAGTTAGTTAAAATGACGATTGATGATATCGAAGATGTAGGCTCTATATTAATTGTGAAAATACCGGATTCGAAATCTCATTCTGAACGAAGTTTTACTGTTTCAAATACAGAATATATTGAGATACACAGTAAGTACAGAGTTCTAAGGCCGACACATGCTTCAAGTCGTCGATTATTCCTTAAGTATAACAATGGCAAGTGTGTTAATCAACATGTCGGAATCAATAAAATAGGACAGATTCCCAGCTTGATTGCAAAATGGCTTGGAAAGGAAATATTTGAGAGGTACACAGGCCACTGCTTTCGAAGAAGCTCTGTCACTCTTTTGGTCAATGCAGAAGGTGACATGACTTCTATTAAACGCCACGGAGGATGGAAATCTACCACCGTAGCAGAGGGATATATACAAGACAGTTTAAACAATAAAATTGACATATCAAACAAAATTTTAAACTGCCAACCATCCACTTCGAAAGAGATTATATGCAAGGAGATAAATCAGCCATCCACTTCTAAGGAAAAGATAAATTTGTGCGGGGATAGGTACTTACCACGGCCAACCATCTGCATTGTCTTCGTTGGGAATTAATGTAGGGAATAATTGTACCAACTGTACAATTAATTTAAACATTTATATTAAGTAATATTTTGTTAAAATGATTTGTTAATTGAGTTAAATTTTGAATAAAAATATTTTTCCACAATCGTGAGCAAAATTCATTATTATTCAACTGAAAATAGTGAGCAAAGTAGCATATTGAATCACAAGTGAGCAAAGTAAATATTTTTCTTCACAAGTGAGCAAAGTAAATAACTTTCTTCACAAGTGAGCAAAATACACAAGCGTATAATTGGTTGCATACTCTGAGCACCATTCTACATGATGGAATATTTTTGTTTTTGTACTTATTTTTAGTTAATTAAATTCAATTGTAAACATAATGTACTTTTGAGTTTTTCATTAATAAACAAAGTACAATGTTTTATTTTTTTGGGAAAATTGTATTTCAAGATTGTGGAAAAAATCATGTTTAGCACACGTGAGCATGTCTTTTTCTCACTTGTCCAGTTGGCGCACTTGATTCTCTCGTGCGGCCAATTTCTGGACGCGTGAGAAAAGAACATACTTTGCTCACTTGTACTAAAAATAGCTATTTTTAATACGTGAAAAAATAATTGTTATTTTTTCACACGTAAAAAAATCACAAACTTCGCGTATCCATAACTATGTTTAAATGTGTTTTTTTTTGATAGTTGTAGAAAAATGTTATTTTTTCGCAATTTGTTATTATAAAAATTTGATGTGACCAACACAGTACCCCCCGCCATTTACCTATGTGTATGTGTTTTTATATTATTTTATAAATTTATCCATACAATATATAGAAAAAGTATTAAAGCAAACTTGTAGAAAATGGAATAATCTTTCATTTTTATAATAACAAATTGAGAAAAAATTATATTTAAAGGTATTTTTTGAAGAAAAACTATCTTGAGCTTCAAGTAAACTGCCATTTCCGGTTATCCGATTGCCACCAAAATCTAATCAGTTCTTTCCATATTAGAATAAGGTAGAAATACATGGTTTCAAAGCTTTCTGAATGATAGTATTTGAGTTAGACCGTAAACAAGTTCCACACACACACACACACACGCACATATATATACATACATACACACAGACATCATCGTGAAAATGTTAAAAATGGATTCTAGGGACCTTAAAACGTGGTCATTTACCAAAATCTCGATATACGATTTTTAGCACGATCCCTATAGCTCCCTTACCAAAAAATACCTATAAATGTAATTTTTTCGCAATTTGTTATTATAAAAATTAAAGATTATTTCATTTTGTACAGGTTTGCATTAATACTTTTGCTATATATTTTTGGATAAATATTTAAAATAATATAAATATTATATCTCGGAGCTTATGCACACAACTCCATAGTTACATAGTTCAACTCAAATGTATGTAACTGACAGATAAATGTCACTGTCAAAAAAATAATCATTTCAAATTAATAACAGTAACGTTTTCAAAAGAAAATTGTAAATAGAACAATAGTTACATGGAAAGGAACTTAATATACATAATTTCAAATTAATAATAATAACATTTTAGAACAAAAATTGTAAATAGACCAATAGTTATACGGAAAGGAACTTAAGATACATAATTTCTAGTATTATTAAATATGCAGGTATGTATTTAAATAAGAAAATAAATATATTATCACGTCATATTACCCTTGATGGGTGTGCTAATTTGCTTTGTACACAGATTTCGGTAATGATAATGATATATTTGTATCGTGCGAGCGTTTACCATGCGTCACCTCACGGATACTCATTTTTGGCGTGGAGAGTACATCACAAGGGTCAGTTTTGTGCCGTTTAAAATTCGAAATATTTGATAGTAGGAATTGAAACTGGTTCCCTTGATTCGCGACCAGATACTCAGGAACGCCCCATAGGTATATGTATTTAAATTAATAAAAATTAAATGGCGGGAGGCTTTGTCTTGGTCACATCATATTTATTATTTACAAGATTATATAAAATCGACTTTTGTATTTACTATTAGGCTACTTATATGATATACTTTTAGTATACATTATCAAAACATTTAAATTTCACTTAGTGATACTCCCGTATTTATAAAATATTATGTTTGTGTTATATCTCAAGAAATAATAAATTCAGAAAAAATTCAACTATACCACAATAATCTACGTAAAAAAAAAACATATATAAATTATCTAAACATTTTTTCTACATCACTGAGAATAAGCGAGGTATGATGCATTTTCAAAATAACTAAAATCAAGTTTTAGTTTGTAGCTAAAAAGCAAAAAATGATCTAGAATTACTGTGCGGCCTATTAAAATTATATCAAAAAGATGGCCCATAAAGATCTGCATCAATTTTATGTAACGTGTATTATAATAAGAAAGGTTTCATGTAAGGAACTCAAATTTTTTCCATCCTTCGATTCCGACCGATGCCAAATATTTCGAATTTCAAATGGCACGAAATTGACCCCTAATGGTGCACTCTCCACGTCAGCAATAAGTGCCCGCGAAGTGACGCCTGGTAAATACCCGCACGGAACAAATTTGTCATCATTACTGAAATCTATGTACAAAGCAGATTGCACACTCAGCAATGGGTAATATGCCGTGATGATATATTTATTTTATTTATTTATCTGTACATATTATTTATAAATAAAAATATTTTTCATAGGTCTTTACAGGTTATGGAGTACGTGCACGTCATATTGACATACTTACTTTACTTAATCCTAATGCCTTTCTACCCTTTTGGGTGTAAGGTTGGGTATTAGCTACTGGACTATTCTTCTGGTTTTCTTCTGCATACCTTCTTCCATTCTTCTCTTAGGTTAAAAGTCTAACTTCTTCCCAATTAACGCCCCTCTTTTCTAGCGCTTTTTTACTTTTGCATTCCAGGTTTTTTTATCTTCCTCTATGTCTCGCCTTTGTTGTTCTTGCTTCGTAACCTTTTATTATTGTTTGTTCTTCCCCTATTTTTTGTATGTGACCCCACCATCTTAATTGAACTTCTTCAATTATATTATCTATAGGTTGTATATTTAGTGTGTTTCTGATATCTTTGTTTCTTACTTTCTCCATGATTGTTTTTCTTTCTATTTCTTTCTGAGCTAAATGTTATTACGGGTGTAGTTACTGTTTTATATACTTGTGTAACTTAGTGTCTTTTGGTATTTCTTTGTTTGATAGTATGCTGTTCTTGATATTGTTAAAAAGTATACCTGCCGGCCCTGTTCTTTCTTTTATCTCTTCGCCTAATCTTCGATTAAACGTCATTATCGAGCCTAATTTTTTTAATTTATTCACTTGTTCTACCGTTTCTGCGTCTATCTTGGTTGTGTGTTTCTCTTTTTTTTATTTATTATCATTGTCATGGTTTTACTGAGGTTTGTATCATATTTATTCTTTCTAGGTGGTTTTTAAAGATTTCTAGGTTTCTATTGAGTGTGCTTTTATTTTTTCCTATAATGACCATGTGAACATATCTCTAGTAGGTACTTGAATACTTTCCATCTTCCAAAGTCCTTCTGTGTGTTGTTTCGCCTCCTTTTTTACTTCCTTTAACGTGAAAAGTAGCGGACTCAATATACATCCCAGGCTAACTCCCTTTGTAGTTTCGAATAAAATTGATTTTTCATTCTTTGTTCTTACGTGGTTCTTTGTTTCTTTATATAGGCTTTGTATACCTTTATTACATTCTCATTTCGTCTCCGGTTCTTTAGTACGTTCTATATGTCTTCCCTGTTCACTCGATCAAACGCCTTTTCCAAGTCGATGAAACATACTTGTATATTACCTACCTGTTTTATCGTCTACTCATTTAGTTGCCTCAACATGCTATTGGCATCCTGGACTCCTCTGTTTGGTTTAAAGTCGTATTAGTTGTCTTCCGTGGAAGCTGCGTTCTAAGTCACTTTTGCAAAATGTGTGCAAAAACTGTTGCCACTGCACTTAGAAGTGTTATTCCTCTATAATTCTGGCAATCTTTTATATCACCTTTTTTATGCAGGGGGCATATTATGCCAAAAAAATTTACCCAATTTTTCTTTCTTGAGTGCTTCTTTTAATTTCGGCTGTTATTTTATTCTCCAATTTCTATCCTTTTAATTGTTGTTTTGTCTTTCTTTCCCTCCTTTCTTCTTTCTCTTTTCCTATTTCTTCTCCTTCTAACAATTCTTTGCAATATTACCTCCATCTTTCCATTATTTCATCTTCTTTTGAGATCAATTCACTTTCTTTGTTTTTCATATTAAGCAGCATTTGTAGTTTTTTTTCTTGAATTTCCTAGTACTTCCTAAATCAATTTTCGTTATCTCTATGTGCGTTTTTTTACCATTTCGCCAAAATCTGTCTATGATTTCTTTTTTTTTGCCCCTTTAATTATGTTTTTTACTTATTCCCTTTCAGGTTTGCATGCTTTGTAGTCATTTTCGCTTTTAGTGTTTATATATCTCTTCAACGTTACCTTTTTCTTTTTAAATGCGTCCTTTACTGTTTCACTCCACTAACACGTTCTTTTTACCGCCCTGTTTGTAATTTTTGAAGTACCACAACAATCTTCCGCTGCACTTAGTATTGCTTGTTTAAATAACCCATTCCAATTTTCTTCTATATTTCCATATTTATTTGACCTTTTCAGGTTTTAGTCTAGCCTTTCCTGGAACTGCTGTTTTATGCAGTCTCTCTTCGTTTTAACACTTCATATTATTATTTTCTGCTTTTATTTTAATATTCTAATATCTTTTCTATTTTGTCTTTGTGTTCTGTTTACTCGCATCCACCTGCCTTTGCAATTTGTAGAAAAAGTAGTCTTTTTCGTCTTTATTTGCGTCTTCATTATACTACCATAATCTTCATTAGTTGTATCCCCTTTTATTTCTAATGCTAATATTCTTTCATTTATATAGTATTCTCTCTGTACATATTTCATCTTCTCTTCTGGTTATGCAAGCCACTCCTGTCTTCGCGTTTCACTTCCGACCAGTACATCCAGTATCCGTTCGTTAGTTTTTTACATCCCCTACCTTTCTTTTTAGTTTCAGTTATGCCTATGATTTCTTGTTTATTATTTAAAGTTTTCACGTTCCATGTTGCTATTTTATTGTTCCGTATCTTTCCATCTTTTATATTTTCCCCTGTCTCGTATTTTATAGTCATGTTCTTGTTCTTTGCTGGTTTTGTAGCTCTTTCGTTTGCTTGTTTTACTTTGTTTAGATCTTTATTTCTTCCAATCCCCTTTTGACCCTGTTCCATCTCCATAACTTCCCATCTATTTCCACTTCTTGATATTCCACTTGAACCATTTTTCCTACATCTCTCGCTTCTTCAGCTTTTACGTCTATTTCCTTTCTAATTTTTCTTTCCACTAGTGTTAAGTCGTTATTTATGTATATCCTTTCACCTTCTATGTTTCTGAGTTTGACCTTGTTTTTCATATTTTTTGTTGTATCCTCTAAATTTTCTAACTTTAGCAAACATATTTTTTCATTTAGTTTCGTAACTGACTCGATTTTTACTTAAATCTATTGTTTAATTATGTATTGTATCTTTTAAACTTTATTATCTTGTGAAACTAGAATTTTGCTTATGACTACTATTAACATTATTGTTAAAATTAGCTGAGTGAAAGTAAACGACAGTTTTTAATTATTTTCAAAAGACAAGTCATTTTTTATAATAATATTACTTTATATTATAATAATTTTAAATTAGAATAATTAAATAATTAATTTTTAGAAGTTTAAATACAATATAATAATATAAAAGTGAATTTTACTACACGAAATATCTTACAATCTTACATCAGCATCGCCATATTATGACATTCGTGTCAAATCAGAAAACGCAATAACGCAAGCATTGTATATCCTCATTTTTATTTCAGTATGTATTACAACTATGATATATGTTCGTAATGTTATTTAAAATTACTGTAATTTTGCAATAAAAATTATATTTATTGTAAAATGTCTATCTTCTACTCAGCTGATTTTGACATAGACGTCAAGACGTCAACGTGACGTGCACGTATCTTATTGCAATTTTCATTAAAACGTGAAATGTCAAAGAAACTTCAAAATTAAATGACAGTGATTTTGTCAACAAGAACAGTTTTTCCATTCATATGGCAAATTACGGATTTACAGCAGAGGACCTAGTAAATGAGGGTCGTATTGACGATAATCAGTTAACAGAATTTCGTGATTGGTTAAATACACACTTCCTGCCAAATTTTCCTGACGAAACTTTGGCAATATTCCTCATTGCTTGTGAGAACAATATTGAAAAAGCTAAGAAAAGTATTACGGGATACTATGAAGCTAGAAGAGATGCCCCTGAATTGTTTAACGACAGAGATATTACAAGTCTAGAAATGGACTTTACCTTGAGGGTTATGTAAGTATAGACACACGATGTTTGTCCAGTAAGTTACTCGGCTTTTGACATTAACTCTATAACTAATTTGAGATTTGAGGACCGAACAGAAGGAAGATAACGTAAGTACTCATCGTCTTTTTGATTTTGCTCACCACAAATAAATTATAATAAAATTTGGGTAAATAGAAACAGAGGCAGACAGCAATAGACTAGCAGTGTTTTATCTCTGTCAGTCATTTACGAATAATTTTAGAGAAAAATACTTCAAATAAAAGATACGTACAATTAATTTTTCTATAACTGTTATTTGAAGTATTCTTCTCTAAAATAATCCATAAAGGATTGACAAAGATAAAACACTGCTAGTCAACTGCTCGCTAATCATTTCTTGTTCATGGTACCAGCTATTTTCATAAAGCAAAATCCATATCCTTTTAATAACTTATTTTGGAGTCACTACCGAACGAAAATGAAGTTTAGGTTTGTGGTAGTTTATTTTTATTCAACCCCTATAAGAATTGAAAATCTTGGAGTGTTTTTTATCCAATTATTATTATTGTGTGTTCACTTTAGCCACTGTACAATGCCATTATATAAGTTTGGTGGTAGTATTATAATGATTTAAGGCCCATCCATACTGTATAACATGTAATTTGTAATACATGTTATACAGGGTGTGCCGCGAGTCTAATGCCATAGCTTAAGCGTGTATTCCTCAGGTAATTTTAAGTCAAAAATCACGTATACACTTTTTCCCAAAACTCAAAATTTGAGGAGTTATGAGTGATATTATATTCGACAGAGCAGGCCAGGATTACACTTTATTTTATTTATTTAATTATGTTTAATTCAAAGTTAATTACTAAAGTAGGTTTAGGAAAAGTACTTTTTCGTTCAAATGCCGATGCACACGGCTGAACACATTGCGACTTTATATTCTTTGGCCAGGAAACTTCCGACGATATTCCCGCATTGACGCGCTTGCATTTTCGTTACAGAATCCTTAAATAAAATCAATATCGGCATATTCTTGATTTAAATATGTAGCCATAGCAAATTATCGTTAAGATACCACAAATACAAAACGTCAAAATAGAAACAATTGCTACATTTAATCAATAAAAGGGGTAATCATGGCCTGCTCTGTCAAATTTAATATCGCTCATAACTTCTCAAATGTTGAGTTTTGGAAAAAAGTGTATAAGTAATTTTCGACTTAAAATTACCTAAGGAACACATCCTTAAGCTATGGCATTCGAGTCGCGGAACACGTGTATAACGAAGTTTTTTTTTTGTCATACAACTTTCAGACGTCCACATCTGTTTATAACTTATTATCATGAACATGTCCTATATGATTATTTCAAAGAAAATTAAATAAATAAATATATAATTATGGCATATTATCCATTGCTGGGTGTGCTAATTTGCTTTGTATGTACATAGATTTCGGTACTGATGATGACATATTTGTACTGTGCGGGCGCATACCAGGCGTCACCTCACTGGCGTGGAGAGTGCACCACAGTGGTCAATCTTGTGCCATATAAAATTAAAATATTTGGTATCGGTCGGAATCGAACCCGATTCCTCAGATACTCATGCCGGTATTCATAGTCAGTACTTCGCTTCGACTTATACTCGAGTATACCTTTCGTATCGTAGTCGCTACTTGTTTCTTCATTCGTACTTCGATTGAAGGTTTACTTCAGTAGAGCTCCAAGCAACCTTAAGTAATGCTCGAGGTAATGCTTGATGCATATTTTTTAATTTCAGATAAACTGTCTAACTGTCATTTTCATCACATAAGACATTTAATTTAAATAATGAATCGTGAAGATAATCTAGAATTTTTAAAATTTGTAGACAGTAGAAAAAGCTTTAAATAATTAAAGAGGGTTGCTCCAAGGAGATATATCCGTGATATTACTCACGTATCTGTAACCTGTGAGTTATATGCAGATGTCAAGTTCAATTTACAAACATGCCAACATCGTTTATTACAAATTCTCTAAATTCCTACATTCAAAACCGAGAATTAACGAAGATTCGACTATGAAACATATAGGTCAGTATTCTCACCTTTTGAAATAGCGCTACTTCCAAAAAATCGCTACTTCAACTATCAAATGTCAACTTTAATATAAAAAATTACAGAAATAAAAATAAATTAAATTGTAAATAGTACTTATTTTAAATATTGTAGGATTCATTTACAAAAATATGAAACCTATTTTACTCTATTCATAAAATAAAATAAAATAAAATATAGCTACTTTGGAAGTTGCACTACTTCAAGAGGTGAGAATACGGGCCATAATGTGCTCGAGATCGAGAACAACCGGAGTAGTGCTTGGTGAAGTAATACTGAAGTACCAGTTTGAGCATCGACTATGGATACGGGCATAAGACACGCGGCCAAGAGACCCCATTTCTCAAATAAATGATAATACTAATGTGTTAACAATTACTCGAAAGTTCAGTAAAACAGCATTTATTCTTACTATCAGCCCTATTTTATGAGGAAGTTGTTAAATCTTAGCAACATTGCTAAAAAATTCAACCTACACAAACAAATGTAAAGCCTGTAATTTTCAAGATTATTTAGTATTCGCAATTATTATTGGTTTTTTGCTATAGCAACTTTGCTATGAAATAACAACTTTCTTACAAAATAGGCGCCCTATACGCAGGTATAGTAAGAATAAATGTTGTTTGACTGAACTTTCGAGTAGGTAATTGTTAACACTTAATACACAGCACAGTCGAGAAAGTACCCACAATCATAATAATAACAATAAAACGCACTAAGATGAGGTTTTGGATAGGTACACCAACATTGCTTTCGGATATCCCACGAAGTATGTTTGCGCTGGCGATTCTTGAAATCTTTATTTTTCGTATCCCACAGCACCTCATTCTACAAGTAGAATAGTGAATTCCTTTGACAACTCCATTTGTTTACATGCACGTACATATAAATAACCCAAGAAACTGTACAACCACACACAAACACACACGTAACATAATGATCAACTTTACTAAAATCTTATTAAACATTTTTAAGTGTGGATGTGTTATAGCCGGTCTGTTTTATAATATTCTTTGATCTTTACCGCTCCCATGGCGATAACTTAACATTGTTATAAAGAAAAAATGCTATATTTTGTTCAAATTTCTCTAACATGTTACGTAACATAATTATAGTACCGTACCGTGTTATGTATATAAAGCGTCATTCCTAATTCAGATTAATGAATTTAAATTTAGAACTCGTCAAGTGAAATTCAGAATAATCATTTTAATTTCAGAATGCGTCATTTATAATTCAAAATAATCAGTTTAATTCAGAAAGTCACTTGTAATTCAGAATACACCATTTGTAATTCGGGACACCATATGAACTGAAATACGTATTAGTCTTGATTTTCATTAGCGATTTTAGAAATTATAATTTGTAATTTAGATCACCAAAGTATTTATTTGTTATGCATAGAAATTCACATTTCGTTAGCTATGATTTTGTTTTTATTTTAATGTCTTTGCAATATATTCTAACAGAAATAAGGCATTACTTAAAAAAAATGAATTATTGATCACAATTATTGATATATTAAATAAAAAAAATTGCACAAGTTATAGGCTATAACGAGTTTTGACAGATAAAATGTCAAAAAATTGTCTTTTTGTTAAAATACCATGGCTATCGATATTAATAAGAAATTGAATATATTTAATAATTAATTTATGGGACTAAAATATTACGTAATTTACTGTATTTGGTGTCATTTCATTCTTAGATTTTTTTATCTTTCTATTGATACCACAACCATTGTTGTCATTTGAAACGGGGATCAACAGTCTGTAAAAAAAATTCCGTGTTAATGGGCTATGTTCGGCTTTCAAGTAATGGTGATTTTGAAAACAATTGTACCGGAATTTGAAGTATTATAATATACGTCTGCTGAAATTGTTCAATAGGATGGAAATCTAATAGTGTGGCTGAAAGATATGTCCACCAAGCATTGCAAAACAATATAAACTTTTCTTATCACTTTAATTCTAAGTATTCTTATGTTCATTACCGTCCCTGTAATTGTACTCTGTATGTCTGCTAGTCTTTAATATGTTATTTCCTCAAAAGTAAACTCTATTTATATTGCAATTCATAGGTTATTTATTTAAATTTGACAGCTATTGATGGTATTTACTAATTTTATTCTTAGGTTACCTCGCGTGTTATAGTGGACATTTAGGGCGATATTACAGGTTTCTTTTATTAAAGTTACTTCTTATTCGTTGAATCTGTAGTTTCTATGGATATTTTTTTTGTACGCCGGCGGCGTGAAAATTAGCTACTTCTACCTTGTAAATCAAGTCACAAATCTTTTGCTACTTTTATGACGTTTGAAGAATAAGAATATTTTTCTGTGCAAGTAGCATATCCACTATTGCAATACGGTACAAAACACTTTCTGCTTGGTATTTTAATTTTTTTATACACAAAAGTTAAATAGAAATACACACAAAACGTAAAATTTTAAAGTGAGATTAAGGAACTTGGTACAATAATTATGATAAACAGTAAAACTAAATCAACAAAAACTTCAAACAAACTATAACACAGAAAACACAAAAAAAACTATGATTAACTTGAACACGTACAACTACAAAAATTATAAAAATCAAACTTAAAAAAGAAACACAACACAAAGTGCAAATCACAAATTCTTTTTTGAATGTGGTTACGACAAACGTCAACTTGACATAGAGCGGTTAAGCTGTGGCGCCGCGTAGCGGTTTTTTCCCCCAAAGTGTACAAATCGCGGACACATATTTTAATCGAGTCGTTGCGGCTGGTTTGTACCTATGGTCCAAAGTCGATATCCCAATCTAAATGTTTTATAAAAATTTAGTTGAAAATCGTACGACTCTAGCATGGTTACTATGGTAATATAAAAATTTCTTGGAATTTTTTTATTACTTGGCTTACATAGGCAAAATTAATAAGTGAAATTTTTTGTCAAAAAAGGTCACTTTGACATTTTAAAAAATATATTGAATTGCCATTGTATATTATTCTATTTTAACTTCATTATTTTAAGTAAAATATAAAACCTAAATTAATTTTACTTTCTGTGTTGGTGTCGTTACGATTTTCTTGCCGAATCTGCCCTCGAGCATTAATTCATATCCGAGAATTTTTTTATCGTACATTCCAACAATGTAATCTGCACTCGTGTTCCACTCGTGCTGATTAATACGGTGCTGGAATGCACTCAAAAAAAATTCCGGAAAGAATTAATGCTCTGGGAAGATTATAAAGTGAATATTTTTATAAAAAAAAAATTGCCAGTTTCTATAAAATCTGTAATGATGTGACGTCAGGTAATTTTTTTTACGTGACGCCACGTAAATACAGCCGTCTGTATTTATTATAATTTATAATTCGTTCTGATTGGATATTTATGCGGATATGCGCAATGCGGTTGTTTGAGCCATGCATAAAATTAAATTCTAAAGTCAGCACAACATTTTGTTGTGACTAATTTTAATACTTTATATCGTCTTCTATTTTTAATTCATTCTGTGTAATAGCTAAAACATGAGAATTTAGATTTCTTCTTTTCCCATGCTCTATTCCACAAACGACGTTCTGATTATTTACTTTTTTGTACAACCAATTAATCTTAGAATCACTGAATCTAACAATTTTTCATATGAATTGTATTTGCCGTTAAAAAGTATGGACTAAAGATTTCTACACTGTTGCCAATTCAGTGGCAATTTTGGAAATTCTAAGCCATGAACAAACGGCAACACCGCATGGCAAGGGACAGGGTGCGGCGAAGGGAAAAAGTAGAGCATCAGTCCATACTTATTTGACTGCGAATATAACGTTATTCATAAATGAAATTGAATACTCTCTTCTGCGCCAGTTTTCTTCCATTAGTAATGGAACACTCCATAAAAACAATGAAAAATTACAGTAGGATACATCACTTTCCCATGTACTTTTTATAAAGAAGAAATACATTTAAGAAAATATATTTTTTCTTGTAATGCATTTCAATCCAACTTCATTTCATTTATTAATATATTAAAGAATTCAGAATTGCAGTTAATAGTTAAGCACTTCCTACCTACAGTAATTCATCGGCTTTATGCGGTTTGGCTGGACATGCATGTTGGCATATTTAGATCCTTTATGTTAGGAACTCAAATCTCATTAATACGTTGAAGTTAGTTAGATAGTATTGTTAAAGGCCAGGTACTTTCTAGGCAGTTCTCATACGACCTATAATTCCAACAAACTGTGCAGAGAGTACGCCATAGTCCCACAACGCACAGTTGAAAATAACGTTGTAATAATAAACCGACTACGTGATTTTAATCCTCACAACTATAACTTCATACAAGCCGCAAAAATTTTGTTCATGGTTATTGACGCCGCATTACATGACGATCCACCAAATGGTAAGATAAAATCGAGGGGTAAATCGCAAAAAAAATATTATGTACACGAGAAGGTTTTATATGAACATAAGAATTTCGATATTACTGAAGAAATTCAGGTTTTACCATATAACACTTCCAGTTTTCGAGATACCCATAACAGTCCGATTAAACAGCATCCTATTTTATATACTATAGTTAGAAATTAAATAAATTTATGTAGGAGGATCCAAAATGTTTTAAATTCATTACGAGTAGAAGTTATAGGAATCCAATGTTTATTTGTTTCCATAAAAAGACGTTTCGTTCTGCCAACACGGGACATCTTCAACTTGTTGATCTAGGTGGTAAAACGTAAGATCTAAGGTTACATTTTTATTTGGTTTCTAGACGTTACGGCACGTATCCTCTATCACCTCCAGCCACGTCAACATCTTGTACAGTGTCGACATTTTATCACCTAGAACAAAAAGCTGAAGGTGTCCTACGTTGGCAAGACAAAAAGTCCTTTTATGTAAATACTAATAAACAATAGATTCCTATACCTTCTACTCGTAATTAATTTAATACAATTAGAAATGTTAACAAAACGTGACGGTATATTTAATTATTTATAACATAATTGTATACAGGATGGAACAAATTTAATTTCTTATATGAAATACTTTCTTATTATACATGTTACAATAATTGATGTAGGTCTGTATGAGCCAACTTTTTGAGACAAATTTAATGGTGTGATGACATTTCACATCTTTTTTATTTTTATTTGTTCTCGAGGTACGAACAAATAACGTAAATTTGATGATTTTAATTATTTATATCTTTTTTTGAGTAAAATTTTTAAAAAGTGTTTCAAATAATTTAATCGTAGGCTATTATTACAACAAATGTAAATGTCAGTGACATTTCGAGTTAACATTGTCATAAATTTTCTGAAAGTTTTATCCAATTATCCAATAATGGCACATAACATTTTCAAAAACTTGGGACAGTTTATGTACCAATTCTGAATTTTCGTCATTTATAACTGGTAACAACGTTCCATTCCCAGGTTTTCCGAAAATTGATACAATTTTTATTAACCGCCTAATAGCTCAATTTGTACTAGACAGTGGCCATTTCTTCTTTAGAAATTCTTCCGCAATTTTTTTGCCACGCCAATTTTATTCTTGATAACAAGTTACAATGATCTCTAAGTCAGATTATTTAATGAGGTGCCATTATTAAAATAAATCTCGAGATAATTGGAACAAACTTATAGCAAATTTATGACAATGTTACAAACACAAAACAATAACTGACAATATTACAACTAACTCGAAATGTAATTGGCATTTAAATTTGTTTCAATAATAGCCTACATCGTTTCAGGCTGAATATAAAATTGTCAACATGTAATAAAAGATTTGAATGTCAAATTTAGAAAATCGCTATTCACTTGTTTAAATGTTTGAAATTTTGCTATAAATACATTTCAAACCTTCGTCTGTAAAAAATACAAATTTTAAATTGATATCTTAATGCATTCTAGAGTTATAGAGTTTCAAACAGGATTCGTTCCTAACAGCCACCCGTATATTAAAAAAAAACATTAGATAAAGTATTTTTAGCTTCTCAAAGATGTATAACTTATTCGTCTTCTTATTTTAACTTAAAAGTTTAGGAAAAATTGTAAATATTCGTATATAGAATTGAAATACGAGTATTCCAGGTGTGGCCTATTAGTTTTAGACAATAATACTTCTAATAAATATTGTAGATAATTAAATTCTCCATCAAATTAAATCTTATTTTAAAATTTTATAAAAGTTACTTTTTTGTAGTCTTAGCGATGGCATTGAAGTAAAAAAACAAACATAATAGTGACATTATACCTATCAGTAATGTACGTGTGACATATTTTATCTTTCAGAAACGGTGTGTCGAGTCATCATCATTGAAAGTGGAGAATTAGTCACACGAAGAAGTATTACAAATTATTGTTAAATGGTATTATTTTGATGCAAATTATATTTTATAATTTCTGACAGGTAAAATGTCATTATATTTGTTCATGATTTTACTTCAATTCCATGGCAAACATTACAAAAAAGTAACTTTTATAAAATTTAGATTGCTCGATTACGAAACGTGCTAAATAAAATGTGATTTGGCGCAGAATTTATTTCTCCGCAACATTTATTTTCAGCATTATAGTCTAAAACTAATAGGATACTTTTGCGCAAGGAATTTTTCTTCCCATGTTAAACGCCGATGGCCCGGTTTTCGTGTTACACCCGGTTAACATCGGGGAAACAATGTTAAATTTATAAATACAGCGATTGTTGCTTCCCATAATACACCAAAAATGTAAGTACAAAGAAGGTTTAGAATTAAAAATTGCATCCAATGAGTATTAACTTGTTGACCAATTGTTTATATGCCCAAGTAAAGCCTGCTTTATGGATTGCATAGAATAGAATGAAATAGAATAGAATAGTACAGGGAATAGAAATAAAAACCAGTTTACATACACGGAACTTGCATAGAATGGAGTAGAATAGCACAAAATAGAATAGGAAATAACTAATTTTATTTCTTTTCTATTCCAATCCTGCCCCTATTACAATGACATGCTATTAGTCTGATTTCGGTATAATTTTGTATAGTAAGTCCGTAAATAAGGGTACACCTATACGAGTATACTTAAAAAACTGATCGCTACCCGTACTTTCAATTTCTTTTAAATATTTTTCGAAGAAATCGCACCTTTTTCTATTTTTTACGGTTTTCTGATCGTTACGGTGGTCTGGTTCTTGGACGTCTTTCTCTATCTGCTGTGAGAGAATAGGATGGAGCGGGTAACTCTTCGGTGGGTCAAGGGAAGGAACAAAATTAGCGAAGTGTATCAACTGAAACTATGTTTATTCACACACAATTTACAATAAATAATAATATGAAATAAAGCAGTAGGAAAACTGGATGTATTTTACTTTATTACCCGTCGTGTGAGTCCTGTTGGTCTATGTGTGTCGGTGACTAACTGTGTCTGTTGTTCTGGAGTTTGGCAAAATGATTTCCCGGTGTCGGAGAGGGTTTCGCTGCGGAGAAATCGTGAAGCGTGGTCCTCGCGGATTTCTGAGCCAACCTATAGGAGCTATAGGTCGCTGGCTCTTCTCAGACTTCTAAGCTAGGCTGCTGAACTAACCGTAGCATACAAGTGAATTCTTTGTTCGAAGAGTAGTCTTTTTTACTCAGTTCTGGGTACTTCGGGTACGAACGTACTCGGCCTTTGGAGAGGGTGAATCTGTCTGTTTCTGATTCGTCTAAGTGGGGCTTTGTGGCGGATTCTCATTGGTTGGTCTTATGGCTTGTGCTACGAAACATTTTATAGAAAATTAATGGTGGTATAACAATTAAAATTTTCATCTTTTCCTTCAATTACAAAACAAGGTAGTATTTACAGAATCATATTGCAATAAAAGAATGAATTTATTTATTCCCTTGTTGTACGTCTCGGCTACGCAGCTTTACAAGGCGCACGTAGCGGTCAGATAATTACCGGAATGATTTTGTGACGAAGTCGTCCTCAGAGCTGAACACGAGGGATGGATGCGGCCGGTGTCTTACAGTGGCGTTGTTTAACGAAGTGGTCGCCACGTGGTGTTAGGTAAGTTTTTGATCAAAAATACTGATTTCAGTCCCTTTTGGGACTCGCTCGCGGATAAGAGTATTATGTCTTCTGGCCATGATGCAGCCGACAAAGCTTATTGATGGCGGACGGAGACCATTATTGACGGTTTAGAAACTTGTGACTATGTAAGTACCGTTTTCTTTTGTAGAGCCGCGGGCGCTGGATGGGGTCCACTCCGCTTAAATTGAGGCCTCGTCCTGTCACGGGGCCAGGCTGCTGGTCCATGGGGGTAGCTGCGCCTTTATTGTGACCACTGTGATGGTTGCGAGGCTGTTTCTGTAACTATGCCGGTTAATGAGGCTGTTCCTGTGACAGTTATCGAGACGGTTACTCAGGCTGTTCATGTGACGGTTACTGAGGCTTTTCCTGTGACGGTTATTGAGGCTGTTCCTGTGACGGTTACTGAGGCTATTCTTGTGACTTACTGTGACAGTTACTGCCTCTAGGCTGTTTCTGTGGAAAGCGAATCATGTCGGTTTACCAATCCGACCTAAAGATTTGTTTCGGGATTGTTGGGGGCCGGCCGGCAGTATTAAAACGCAGTCGATGACCGCTGTCGGAGCTGATATTGAAACCGTCTCACCTCATGCCTGTTTCTGCTATTCTGCTGCTGTTTTAGGTCCCTGTATTGCTGTTGTTTCAGGTCCCCGTACGCCATTTTGTGATGAGCTGACCAGAAATGATGGACGTGGCCGATATCTTGCAGTGGCGTCGTTTGGCGGAGGTTAGTGGCTCCACGTGTTGTCAGGTAAGTCGAAGGCAAATTTTTGACCAATAATGCTGATTTCAGTCCCGTTTTTCCCTTAGAACTCGCTCACGATTGGGAGTATTATTTCCTTTGACCATGCTGGAACCGACAAAGCTCATTGGTGGGTGGGTCTTTTTATGTTTCGCTTACTGAGCGTTTTCGGTCTTGGAGCTTAACAAACTAACAAATATTAAATCTGTTTACTGATTTAAAATTAGATATAGTACAAAATTTGGTAAACTTTTAGTATTTTTGGGAGACATTTTTTTATTGTCAAATAATTGAAGAAAATGCCAAAATATCAATATCCGGTTACCACTTTAGGATTATTATGTGATCTAAAATTTGATGAAGATTTACTATTTTTGAGAAACAAATGTATTAGTGACAAATAATATAATAGAAAATAACATGAAGTAAATATTTAGTTGATATTTATAATTTACTATGGTTTAAAATTTAGTGAACGTTTTGTATTTTTAGGAAATAAATACATACGATGTCTGTCCGGAAAGTATCCGATGTTGTGCTACAAATGAAAATAGGGTTATTATTGGTCAATGTTGACGTCCCCATCAAAGTACTCTCCTTTGAAAACCACAACCTTCCGGCGGTTCTGCTACTGTCGGACATACTCCTTGAATTCAGCTTTCGGAATAGCAAAAGATAATTAGTCTCGTTGCGTTTGATGACCTCCTCAAATTTTCTTCCCTTCAATAGATTTTTCAATTTGGGAAACAACCAAAACTCGCACGGAGCCAAGTCAGGACTGTACGAAAGCTATTGAAGATGACCAATATTTGCAGAATAAGATGCGACGAATAGGCAGGTGCCTTGTCGTGGTGCAGCATTGAGTCCCCACTTCTTCACAATCGGGCCGTTTCCTTCACACAGCGTCACGTAATCGTTTCAAAACTTGTAGGTAGTATTCTTCAGTCATCGTCTGACCCCCTGGAGCGTATTCTTGATGAACAACACCTTCTTAGTCTAAGAAAATAGTGAGCAAGGCCTTAACGTTGCTTCGGTTCTGGCGCGCTTTCTTGGCTCATTGCTCTTCAGGTGTCTTCCAATGCGAAGATTAGGCTTTTTTCTTTGTATCGTAGCCGTAGACCCACGACTCATCGCCAGTAATTACCTTTTTAAACATTTGTGGGCTGTTGCTAATGAATCCCAATTTGTCCTGAGCAACTTGCATCCGACAGTCCTTTTCATTTTCTGTCAGCAGCCGTGGAATGAATTTCGCAACCATACGACTCATCTCCAAATCTTGAGTTAAAATCTCAGAAACAATCATTTTCGCAATTCCAAAGCCTTCTTCTAACTCTCGCACAGTTAAACGACGGTTTCTATAAGTCTGGATCACTATCCATTAACGTTCGGCCATCTTTAAATCTTCAAAACCACTCTTTAATCTGTGTATTGCTCATAGATTCATCACTGTTAGTTTTGCGAAGCATACCGATTGTTTCAGAAGAAGAATGGCCTAGTTTGTAGCAAAACTTAATGCAAATTCTTTGCTCGACACGTTTCGTCATTTTGAAATGCGACACATACAAAAGCGGACTTTCATTCAACTGCGAACCGTTACAATCTTGGTGGGGTTATTCATTAATGTTTCCCCGTGGTACTGGTTAGATTTTCTTTTTGTAAATATCGATATATGAAAAAATATTATGTATGTGTTAGAGCATAGAGTGTCATTGTCAGCTTGTTTCGTAAGCGAAAAAGTATCGTTTTAAGCTCTTAATACACAAATAACTATTTTAAAAAGGTTACTTTGAAAAAAATTATAGCCAAAAGTTAAAATCATCAAATTAACCTTATTCTTTATAGGTAATTCGAAAAATAATGAAAATATCTGAATTTTGTTTTACATGATTGACTTTGCATGAAAAAGTTGAGCCATAATGACACATCAAATTTCTGTAGCGTGTATAATACAAATAGTTTTTTATAAAGAAGTCGAATTTTTGTTCCACCTTGTATTTCACTGTTATTCGAACTAATAAGAGATAAAATGTCGGTTAAATGGAAATTTTCGTGCACCTATAGGGGGCCATCTCAGATATTCTTTTGTTTTTTTAAAAGTTCTCATAGGGCACTAGTAATGACGAAAAACTGAATTCTGTTGATTTTTTCTTTTTCAAATAACTTTTAAATTATTGGTAATGGAGAAAATCGTTCTAACTAAAGAAGTAAGATATTTTTATTGCCTAAGCAGTGACGTACGAAATAAATTTATATATTCGTAAATTTTCGACATATAACACAAAGTTATATATTTTTTAAATGGAACCCGTATCTATTTTTAGTCTCAAAAAATAATTATTTTTTTTCTCTTTGTCTTTGTTTTACTACGAAATTATATTTTTTCCCTTATTTTATAGTAAGGTCGATAGATTTTTTTTCCATAAAATCAACCAAATTTTTATCAGACCGCCTTTGGTATGTTATAGTGTAAATTGTAAGTTATGACATTAAAATAAAAATATTGAACAAGAAATACATCAATCAAATAGGACATAATTGACAAAAAATGGCCGCTAGTATGAACAGTGATTAAGGGTGATTAGCGAGCATTTCTTAGCATTGGTTTATCTCTGTCAATCGTTCATACATTATTTTAGAGAAAAATGCTTCAAATAAAAGATGCGTGCAATTAATTTTTCTATACCTATTATTTGTAGTATTTTTCTCTAAAATAATACATAAACAATTGGCAAAGATAAAACAATGCTGGTGAAATGCTCGGTAATCACCGTTAATGACTTGTTCATACTAGCGGCCAATGATTTTTTTTTGTTTTAAATAATTACAAAATTCTTTAAAATAACGTGAAAAATTAAATTTTGGGAGTAAATAAATAGGAATATAATAACCTTTACATCATTGGAAAGACAAAAAAATAAGTAAATTATATATCTGAATCAGGTATGAGTTTCCTTTTAAAAATATAACTGTGTTGTATCTCGGAAATTTATAAATATAAAAATTTATTTTTCATTATGCAATATAAATATCTAACTTCTTTATTTAAAACATTTTTCTCGATTACTAACAGTTTAGAAGTTATTTAAAATAGAAAAAGATAACAAAATTCAGTTTTTCGTCATTATTTAGTGCCCTATAAGAATTTTTAGAAAAACAAAAGCATGACTGAGGTTGCCCCTTATAGAACCACAAAAAGTTCCATTTAACCCACATTGTACCTCTTATAGTTCTGGAGATCCCAATGGCGGCAGCTGTAAATGAAAAAATAAAATTAAGGGGTGGGAAGTTGGCGTTCCGGTAATTCATTCAGTGTGGTGATCTGTGACTTAATTTTTTAGCACTACACCACTGGCTGAACTTATCAATAAGTTATCTTTTCTTATTTATACGGAACAAATATATTTTCTGACGACATTCAACGTATAGTGTAATACTATAAGGAAGTGTAATGCATTAAATTTAAAAAAAATGTAATGAGATTTACGGTATACACATTTTGTACTACAAAATATTAAAATGTAAATTATCCCTCGATAAATCATAGTAAAAATGTAGTGAGATATTTAAAGACTTATCTTCATTTTCAGGCGTAATAGCAGTATATGACATGATGGGAATGAGTATAAATCATTGTAGAAAAGCAAAATTTACTTCAATTAAAAAATTTTTTTGCTATACTCAAAATGGTTTCCCTATCCGTATTCATTCTGTTCATTTTTTAAATATTACGTGGTTTATTGGCAAAGTTATGACTTTTATTCAACCTTTGATGGTGAGAGCGGCTGTTGTGGCAATAGTAAGTTTTAATAATACATATTCTTTATTATCTACTTCGCAGTAACCTAGTAGATGCTATTTGAGAAAAAAACTGACAAAATATGTTAAAAATATCTTCTAGGAATATAAAGGACATCAAGCTATCCTGCGAATACCACTGTAAATTTAAATAATTTACTTACAATCAGACAAAAAGGCTGTGTCTAGCCTCCCGGCGCCGGTTACCGTATTAATCACGGTTTTGTAATGATGTCATAGAATGGTATGTCGTAGCCAGATTGTAAAATGCCGCCAGATTGTCAAATCTTCATTAATTTAGCGATGATTTACAATCTGGCTAGTCGTGTAAACTTAGCTTGTATATATCTCTAAATATGAGAGCAATAACCTAACCTAACACATAAATTCACCCCGAGTTTTCCAAAAGTGACTTGTGTACGTTAGGTTAGGTTATTGTTGTTATATTTAGAGCGTGTGAGTTATTTATCATTTTATAAAACCTCTAACCATATTGTAAAACGCGTAGGTGTTTTATAATTTGGCTAAGTTTGCAATCTGGCGACAACATAATTACAAAACCGGGATTAATACGGGTACCGACACTGACAGGTTAGCCATAGCCAATAAAAAAATCTCAAAATATATTTCTTTGCACATTTATTTATATAAAATGGTTCATTTGCGGATACGTGTTTATAAACAAATAGTAATTTATTTGAAGACGTCTACAACTCCTGGAAGGTTGTACGTAAATTTTACAAATTTTGCAAACAGCCTGTATATACAAAAATGTTGCAAAAAATAAGAGTATATATTATTTAATATCAGAAATTTACAAAATTAAAGGCAAAGTTCTTGAAGTGCACAATCTTAATGCCACATGCCCACTCGAAATTTTTAATACAAATAATTACAAATTAATTTCTTTCTATATAATATCAGTAACGTGATTAGATAACTTATTTTTATTAAAAAAATTGTGTCGGTAAGTGGCACTAAATAAGTATACTTCAGGAATTATGCCCTTAATTCTTTTTGCATTACAATTAGTACTACATCAAATATACAGGTATACAGAAACACGCGGAACATAGGAGTTTCATATGGGATTTTGAAAATGTGCGGAAATTGGCTCTCCTATACATTTTTGAGTAAAAGTACAAGAATGAAAAGTTGTTTAAAATTCATTTTTACTTTTAAGAAGTTTTAATTGAATACAATAGAAATGGAAATAAAAAACAAATAAAACAAAACCTCAATCTGACAATCACTTTAATAAAAATTAATTTTAAACAACTTTTTATTCTTGTACCCTAATAAGTACAGGAATTCTAATTTCCGAACATTTTTAAAATTCTATGTTAAACTCCTATGAAAATTGGGAAATAATCAGACACGGAGTCTGTGTAAAATTATTTATTTCCTGGCCTACGTTTCGACTTTGACTAAAGTCTTCATCAGGGCTAGAAATTGTCAATTATAGATGGTAACATGACAATTTCTAGCCCTGATGAAGACTTTAGTCAAAGTCGAATCGTAGGCCAGGAAATAAATAATTTTACACAGACTGCGTGTCCGATTATTTCCCAATTTTCATTCTACTACCAGTCGATCATCGTATTCAGCCCTTAAACTCCTATGTTCTGCGTTTCGTTCCACACCTGTACTCTTAATATTTTTTTGTAATATTTCTGAAACATTATATGTACATATATACAGAATAGATTAGCATCAACTCGAAATGTATACACCGTTGCAATAATCATCATTTGCCACACAACAAACCCCATGCACACTTCTTTCGCCTCATCCACTTTCATAACTGCATTCATACAAGCTCTTTTTCTTTTTCATTAGATTTATTTCTCCCGTGGCGCACTATTAATCACATCACATCCATCCACTTTACATGCCGGATATCCACGAGGCCGTATAGCCTTAACATCACTTAACCAGCATATATAGGGTGATGCATCGGAAGGTTGCAAAATAGTTAATTAAATGTTAATACAGTTGCCAGAATGAGGTCATGCACGATTTTACATTTTAACTTTAATCGATAGAGTAATGAAAAATAATAGAGCCGTATTTTTTATTTTTCTTCAAATCAGTCTTTAATAATGAGAAAATCGCAATTAAAAATGACGTTGTTCAAAAAGCGGCTGATTTTCTCTGTCTCGTCTTTCGCCCACTGACGTCACATTTCATTTTTATCAACGGCCATTTTGATTTTCACAATAGGTTCTATACGTCAAAGTGACATTTGAAGATAACCTGAAATTTACGAAACTAAATATGTCGGTGAAACGTTGTTTTGTGCCATCGTGCCAAAATACTAGCGAAAATTTATTCAATTCATGCCTCGCGTGTGTTTCTAGAGCTAAACAAACTTCTAGCGTCGAATCTCAAATCTTTACAAAGAAGCACAGCTGATGTGATAACTTCAGGCCAAATGGAAATTATATTTATAAAAATGAGAAGAATGATTTAATATTAATATATTTTTTCTTTTAGAAATTTTGTGTTCATATGATAAGTTTCTATGAAATGAGTCTGAACTTGCAGTTCTGAAACTTGACGTCACAACATGGCTGGTTTTTGCAACTTTTTAAAAATATACTTTAAGATAATTTTATACAACAAAAAATGTAAATTAAATAATTTAATTATGCTGTACGAAAAATTAGACGGGCTCGTTCGATTTAAACAAAAATAGAACAACTATTTTTTTGCATAACCTTATTAGTAAATATGTAGGTATGTGTTTAAATTAATAAAAATTTAATGACGACCAGTTTTGTGCTGATCACATCAGATTTTTTAAATTAAAGTACGCTTTTGGTCCCGTGTAAACTTAATTTAAAGACGCGGTAATAATAGATTTAATAACAAATTATTTTAAAAAAAAATAACGAGTGAACTATCAAACCAAGCAATTTGTCAAAAATATAGTTGCTAATCGACGCTCATGTCAACACATACTAAATATATTCTTTTGTGCCTCCGTCCGGTATAAGTAGTTTTACATTACTCTTGTTCTTGCTCACAAAAGAATTTCGCAGTATTGAAAAGGTTGGAAACCAGTGATTAAGAGTAATGTAAAACTACTTATACAGGACGGCGGCACAAATTATTATTATCACTTATCACATGTCCAAAACTGATTTGCGAGTGCTCATATTTAAAGGACTAGCTTCCGGCTTGGCCTATCAGAATAAAGTCACACGCGCAAAAGTACAGTATCTAGACTAGTGATACAAATAACTATTGCCACATCTTAAATTAAGTTTATTCAATATAACCCCTCTAGTTAAAGAAGAAAACATAAAAAATGAAGTAAAATTTATATTCGACGCAAATAGTAGTGTACTGTTCACAAATAAAATGGAAACTCATCCCAATATATATTACAACAGCCCAAGTTCTGAAGAACTTTATAGAAATCTTAGCCTCACAATAAAAGAAATAGCAGCAAATACAGATATGCTGAAAATCTGCAAAACTACAGATTTCAAACAGTATGCAATAGAACATAAACCATGGTTTAAAAATGAGTGTACAAAAGCAAAGTTTCAGGCAACTAAGGCACTCAAATTATATAAACGTGACAAAACTAAACAAAATCTGAAAGAATTTTTAAAACTAAAGAAAAATTATAGAAAAATTATAAAATATTTTCAAGATTTATACCAGAAAGAAATTATAAACAAACTATCAGACACAAAAAATAACACCGAATTTTGGAAAGTAATAAAAACATTAAAAACCAAAGAGAAAACAAACCACAATATTTCAGAATTGAAATGTTTAGATTACTTCAGAGTGTTGTACAAATCTTACGATAGCCCAAAACTCTCGAGTTATGCATTCTCCGACGCACTTCACCCAACTTTCGACAGTTCTATCACACTAGAAGAACTAAACTGTAGTATACAACAGATGAAAAACAACAAATCGCCAGGAGAAGACTTAATTGCATATGAATTCTACAAACATCTACCGAATAATTGGATACACTACACACTCAACCTATTCAATAATATCGTGACAATGGAAGATATCCCAAAAAATTGGTCAATTATTCAAATGTTCATGATCCATAAAAAAGGTGACACGAGTAAACCAGAAAACTACAGGGGTATAGCATTAATAAATACAATCTGCAAAGTATTTACACAGATTCTACGAAACAGGATACAAACATGGATGGAAGAAAACGATATTACTGACCGAAAGTCAAGCAGGCTTCAGGAAACATAGAAGTACAGTAGATAATATATTCTGCCTCAGAACTATAATTAATCTTACACTAAGGCTAAAAAAAGGTAATGTGTATGCTGCATTCGTAGATTTTCGAAGAGCTTTTGATACGGTAAACCATGGAAAGATGTGGGAAAAACTGCATGCTAATGGTATTAGCAGCAAACTAATTAGAATTATACAAAAATTATACAATAATGCCCAAATTACAATAAAAACTAATAAATTACCATCAAATAATCATGCAATAATGGAAAGAGGAATCTTGCAAGGCGAAACATTAAGCCCATTATTATTTACCATTTATATTAATGACTTAAGCCAATATTATGAAATAAACGGAACAAGAGGACTAAACATTGACGGATTACATGAATTGACAATGTTAGCATATGCAGATGATCTGGTCATACTAGCAGATTCACCTGTAAATCTGACCAATAAATTAAAATTACTTGAAACATACTGTGAACAAAATTTCCTAGAAGTAAATATTGAAAAAACAAAAATCATGCATTTTCATAAAGGAAGGGCAGGTAAACAAGTTACATTTAAATATCAAGGAAAAGAATTAGAAATAGTTAAAAACTACAGCTATCTAGGTATCAATTTTTCTTCTTCAGGAAAATTCGCTGAAGCTACTGACAGTGCACACAAGAAAGCAACATTTGCAATAGCCAAAACAAACTCCATATTAGCCAAAGGTAAATCCCAAACATGGCAGGAGAAGCAAAAACTATTAGAGTCAACAGTGAAAACCACACTACTTTATGGATCAGAAATATGGGGGCTTAGATATCCAGAAAAAATAGAAACAATCCAACTACGGTTTGCTAAATCCATATTACAATGTCCAAAGACAACACCAAACTTCATGATACGGCTAGAAACAGGAATGACTCATACTAGCACTCAGCTATTATCCAGAGCGCTAAATTGGTATTACAAGATAGAGAACATGGAAAACACTAGATATCCGAAACTTATACTGAACAGACTTAAGTCACTGGAACACTCGAAAACGGAATATAACTGGTTTCTACAACTAATCGAAATGATGAAAAATCTCGAAGTATATAATCTATGGTCAAATGAAGGAACTATAAATAAAAATGTTATAAAGAACATTATCGAAAACGCAAGAAAGACTGCCAATGAAAAAGATTTAGAGACATTAAATAGCTCTACCTATTATCAATATTACAAGTCATTAAAGAGCAGTCCATCTACTGCAGAGTATTTAAATCTTAAAATACCAATCTACAAAACAAGAATAATTACAAATTTAAGAATAAACAACAAAAAATTCATAACTTTTCATATTAACGGACTAAAATATCACTGGGACCAAGAAATGTTATGTACTCTTTGTAATAAACAAGAACAAGAAAATTTACAACACTTTCTGATAACATGCCCCATTTATGAACCGTACAGAACGTACTATCTTCGCCCATACCTCACTGACTCTGACAGTTCGCAAATCATAAACTTATTGGAAAATTTAGACGTAAGAAAAACTAATAATATTTTTCACTATGTTACTAAAAGTTTAATCTTAAGAAGTTTCTGCATAAACGAGTAAAATTTTATTTCCTATGGTTTTGATGCTATTTGTTATGTAAATTATATATTAAATTATTATGTGCAATAAGCTTACATACATACATTATATTATATTCTTTTTACTTTATCTCTCTCTCTGTTATAAGATGTAATATCTTACGAACAAATAAAGTTTATTATTATTATTATTATTAATATTAAACTGTAAATGTAAAAAAAAAAATATAAAAAAATTGTTTTTTTTCTCTAAAAACTGATTTGCTGAAAAATAATTAGAGGAGACAATAGTTGACTTTTCCAAATAAATGTTGCAATTGCTAAGGTGTGTCTGCCGATGCACCATCCTTATGTTTCACTAACGGTTTTCTTGCCATTGTCTCTAGAGACCAAACCATTTCAACTGACCCACCTCTCTAAACAACATTCTTCCTAACCATACATTTTTTATGCAACAAATTATTCCTTACACGATTTTAATTAACACATCCATATCATTCTTCATTCCATGACCGTCATTCTCGTATACAAGTTGATTCATGACGGGTGTGCTATAAAAATAAACCATATATTGGGGTTGGCGTTTTGAGTTAAAAATGAGAGTTACAACCTTATCAGACACATTTTTATTAATAAATGTGGCTCTAGTTATACTATAACATTGAAACTTGGTATGTGGTTACTACTTATTTAGATGCATGTCTATACTTTCTTTTGTTTCTGTATCTCAATCAGAGGCGTCTCATATAAGGAAGCCTTCAACGATTTTTATCATTATTTTCTTACCTATTCACATTTTTTCATTTTTACTAATAAAATATTACATACATACAATACAAAAATACCCAAAAATGTACACTTGTTAAAACTTTATAAATGCAATGGTTTTTGAGAAATTTTAATTTTTAGAAAAAATCAAGTATCAAAATCTTTAATTAACAGTTAATAAACAATCAAGTTGCAATAAAAAATATAACAAAATATAAAAAAGAAACAAAATCTGTTTATGACTACTGTTAATTATCTTATTTTCATCATTGGTAATTTTTTTTGTTAATAAAAAGGTCGCTCGACAGAATTGATAACTTTGGATAATTTTAAGTAATTTTATTGTAATATTAGTAGATTAAATTTAATGATTTGAAAAAAGGTTTGAATTAAATAAATGCGTTTGATAAATTTTATCTAGAGTACTTTTTTGTGATTTTTGTATATAATATTTTATTAGTTAATAAGTAAAAACATAACGATGATAAACATCCATGGCTTTCCCATATGAGACGCCTCTAGTTTGAGATACAGAAACAAAAGAAAGTACAAACATGCATTTAAATAAATAGTATCCTCCTACCAAGTTTCAAAATTTTACTATAACTGCTACCAGAGTTATTAATAAAAATGTGTCTAATAAGTTTCACCTTTAAAAGACATTGGTCCATATTCCGAACATACTTTTATAATAAAAGCGCTTTTATGGAGCACACTCCTCATAATATAATGTAAAAGCGCGCTCCATAAAAGCGCTTTGATTATAAAAGTGCGCTCTGAATATGGGCCAATGGTCCGTATTACGAGTGCGGTTTTATTGCTGCTTTTATAATAAAAGTGCGAATAAAACCGCTCTATAAAACCACGCCTATTCCGAATCCACTTTTATAGTATAAAAGCGCACTTTTATTAGCCTTTATTTTATAAGGTTAGTTTCAGGTTGATGACGTGAATCTTCTGCCTATTCACTTTTACTATAAAGAAAATATTTAAGGAAACAATTTTTTTATAAAAAGTAAAATAAAAATAGAACTCTAAAGCTGGATTTATAATGAAATAGCGCAAGACGCAACGCCATTGAAGTAAAGTACAAAGTAAATTAATCGAACTAGCTGATTTATATTGAACGTAGAAAATCTGACTGATAACCAATCAAAAGTAAATGCAATAATTTCGGCACAAGTTGTAAATTGTTTTCTATAACATTTTATAAGTTTTTATTGACTTTTTGTAGTAATATTTTAATAATTTCAATTAATTATACTTATTCGAAACTCCATATGACGTATCGAATACCGGTAAACTTTTAGAACAAAAATTGGAGGAAAGTTCTAAAAATGCAGAAGAAATTTTCAGAACATTAAAAGAAAACCGGAAGTATTTAAAAGATGAGTATAACACGAAGTTCAGAGAATTACAATAAAATTTCACTAGATTTATATCGTCGTAAATGTCAAATTCTGATGTAGCTAAAGCATATCTAACAGAAGGAAGTAAAATAATAAAACTTGATGCTAGTTCAAAACACTGGAATTTGATGGAAAATCTTCTTGTCGGAACTATTTAAAACTATTTAAAACGGCTGCGAAAGCACATAACTGGACGCCCACGGAGAAAGCTACAGCGTTGACTGTCTCGTGGTGTGGAGAAGCTATTGACATCTTACAAACGCTAAAGGAAGAAGAAACGGACTACGATTAACTAACTAAACGGTTGGATATGCGGTATGGAAATGAACACCCGTAGCAGGTGTACCAGATACAACTGAGGAACCGGTATCAGATCTAAAAAGGCATCAAGAATTCTAAAGCTACTGATAACGTTTTGAGGTACTTGGCCACTCAACCATTCATCTACGGAGTTCGAGACAACGAATATCAGCAAGCATTACAATTGGCTCGCCCAAAAACTTTAGTTGACTCACTCTCATGTGTATTAGATCATGAAGCTGCCAAACAAGCTTCACGTCATGTAACCAATCGCGAGTGAGAAATATCGATGCTGAGAGAAAAGAAAACACTATGGATCTAGGTGAGAGGCTGAGACGAATTGCAAATGAAGTGTTTACTGAAAGAAAGAAACTCTGCTGTTGGAATTGTGGTTAACTGAGTCATCCGCAGAGACTTTGCAGAAAATTGCAAAAGATGATGGAAGAAAAACGGAAGAAAAAAGAAGACAAAAGTGAAAGGTAAGATAAGAAGAAAATATTTCGTGAAAAAAAGGAACAGTAGTTGATAATAATTGGTAGCTCGATGGACTACGCAAGGAGTAGGAAAATGACCCGGCATTATAAATTATACTGGAATGAAAAGCAAAAGATAGCAAATCAGCATGGGAAGATGTTGCATCGCACCCACAAAGTGTAAAATCATACTGGGCGCAATGGGACTCCGTGGTGGTTGAGAATGGCCTCTTCAAACGTGTTGTAGAAAATTCTAATGGACCTGAGAAGAAAACTCAGTTGGTTATTCCTAATTATTAATATTTTCCTGATTTTTTCACATCCAAATAAATAAATGCTAGAATATGTTCATCTTTTTACGCTATCTATAGCATCTGCGTTACCCCTTACGTTGCATCATTATAAATCCACCTTAATAAATTTTATTATTCTTATCAGTAAAAAAAAATTAAAAGATCACCGATAATATATTTACGTATATTCATTTCCCATTTTCTTTTGTTTAAGTATATACATACTTATAAATTCGTTCCATATTTGAATCATTTGAAAAACAATTCTAGTTTCACTTCTATATTTTTTCCGCAGTATTTACTCTATTAATTCAAAATATATTTCGCAAGACTACTTTCGAAATTATATTTTTTTATAAATGAGTTCTTAACCCTTTAGTGGTGACGTACCGTCTGACAGACCGATGCAATCTAATTTACTTCTTGAAAACAGGGATTTGATAATTGCAATTTTCAGACCTTCATTATTTGGCGTGCTTAGTTTACCTACGCAGTTGTTGTTTGCTGTGGAGTTATAGTTTTTATTATATGGCGCATGTCCGTCCCACAGACCGACGTCACCGTTTACGCATACTACATATGTAATTTACGTGAAACCTGAGTCATCTCATTACAAAATATGTTCTGCAACAAAATCTGCCTAACATTAGCACTCATTCATAAATTTGAAGTACTGAATGCATATGAATTGTTTATTTGTTAAATTGGGTGGAAATGGCCTTTTATTCATTAGACAACGAACAAGAGAGATTGTGGTACTGATGCAAGACGCTTTGGCTTTTTTAGACACCTGTATATTTTTTTGGTTATTTTTTTTATATTTCGCTTAACATAATATTTAGATTTAATACAATGGTTTTTATTCGTATCATAGACTATTCTCACTGTGAGATTAATCTATGATTATATTTAACTTGCAAGTTGTAGCATATTATAAGGTCAGTCTACGGGTTGGTCGCCACCATTAATGTTATACATAGCACGTCACCACTGAAGGGTTAAGAAGCAGTGCGAACATTATTAGTGAAGTTTCTACATTGGAATCACTTAGGGTAAATTGAACTATTGTTCAAATTTA
Organism: Harpalus rufipes; assembly: GCA_951394225.1. Lineage (NCBI taxonomy): Eukaryota > Metazoa > Arthropoda > Insecta > Coleoptera > Carabidae > Harpalus > Harpalus rufipes. The sequence goes on from OX596280.1 coordinate 19,358,754, forward strand.
TTCTTAGCAGCAGCTTAATGAACAATTTAAAATATTGGACAAATGTCACTGAAAATTATTTCTTTGTCACTCTTGTTTAGTTGTACTATACTGACGTTAAATTATAAAACATAATTTTCAGCAGTATTTTCACAATTCAAAAATAAATATGGAAGAATTTTACATAAATCATATACCCAAAAACTGCCTCCCAAGTGATTATGGTGGAAACCAAGTTTCTGTGGAAGAATTACATGAACTCACTGTACAAAAGTTAGCCTATATGCAACCGTTTTTCATAGAGGAACAAAATATGAGAGAAGACTTCGAAGAAGAAGACGATGACGATGATGATGATTCTCAAGACTAATTATTTACTGTATTTAGTTATTATTATATTACATGTAAAATATTATTTAAAACATTTAAACCTAAAATTTACATTTTTTTTCAAATATTTATATATTGATGATGTATATAGGGGTTAAGCACTTTACTTGCATCAACATAAAATGCTTTCGGTCAGCTTTGATTGGGAAAGCAGGGGTCAAGCATCAAAATATTTTTTTTTTGGATAAGTTTGTACACCCGTGCTAAACACTAATAAACTAAGGCTCGCAAACAGTTTGAACAGCCACAAATCTTACTTCAGGCGCCGGCACCTTAGAAAAATGAATTTTCTGAGGAAGGTGTACTCAAAATAAGCAAAGTTAACACTGATTATTTGCAATAAAAAAATATGTCTGATTTTGTACTCGAATCGGTCTATAAATAAGCTGTAAAAGATTCAAAACCAACTTGATAGCTAATGTAAATGATAACCCTTTGGTTCGCTACCTAATCTTTCGGATGAATGACGAAGTGAGGGCCGAGTTCCGGAGTTGTCAGAAGGCAAAGAAAAATAATTTAAGGTAAAATGTCAGTACATAAATTTGTGATTTTATGAACAATAAAAAATGAAAATTTATTTAGATGCAGAATTGAATTCTATTCATTTATTTAACGCGTTTATATCTAAAATTATTAGGTCACTTTTGCGCAAGAAAAAATTATTTAAACGCCTGTGGCCCAGTTTTTGTGTTAAACCCGGTATAATATCTTTTTACCTTCCGTCACCTTTAGGTAAGGAAGGTATTGTCTTTGGTCAAAAAATTCAGTGATGAGTTTTTATTGAATAAGCACGTTTTAGGGTCCATATAATACGATTTTACCATTTTTACGATGATGTCTGTATGTATGTGTGTCTGTGTGTCTGTGTGTGTGTGTGTGACAAAAGTTCCGGATTCCATAACTTCAATACCACGATTCCAAAAATTATATTTTTTTCGTATTCCTCAAGTTTACATCCAGGAGAACAAGTGATTAGATTTTGGTTATAATTGGTGAACCGGAAGTAGCCTCATTTGAAGATTTAACAGTTAAATTTGATTTATTGACATTTAATATTATTATAACTTAAAGAATATATTATTCTCTATACGATTTGATTAAAATTTATACTTCATATTCAATAGATACAGAGTTAAAGAATTTTAAAGAAATTAAATTTTATAATTCAGCCTGCTATGCCAAACTTGGGAACTAGTAATATATTCATATAATTCAAATTGACAGATGTCAGTATCAATAAAAAGTAAATTAATGTGGCAGATATGAGGATGTTGAAGTAAATATTGGGGAATACAGGGAAAGATACGGTAAGAAAATAACTCTAGTGTTACAAGTTTTTAGAAAGATACAAGAAAGACGATTACATTGGTTTGAACATGTCATGAGGAGAAATGAAGAATTATATTGGAACAAGAATCAATAGTTTAGTAATAGGACGTTAAAGAAACAGAGGAAGACCAAAGATAAGATGGAAGGACTGTATTGCGGAAGATTTGAGAGAAAAGGAACTGAATGAGAACGACATGCAAAAATAGCGACCCCCAACGAATGGGAAAAGCTAAAGAAGAAGAAGATGCCAGTGTCAAGTGCAATTTGAATAGTTTGTTTTACTGGAAATTTAGAATCTTTTGTAAGAAAAATTATGGTATTTATACATTATACACGAGAATGACGGGAGGTATTGTGCTGGCCACAACAGATTTTTTTATATTTGTGTGGAATTAAATAGCTGCAGATCTTTATATACACGGTTACGAGCCCCTGTTTCCCTATTATTGTTCTTTTAATTAAATTTTCTTTGCCAGTTGTAACATACATATTTCATAATTCGTATATTTTGTATTGTCTTCAGTAAATAATTCGCCTGTAGCTTATGTTATTGTAAAATTCAGCGAGTATAGTTGTGGTTAGCATCGTCTTCAAATTTTAGTAATAATAATAATAGTTTCTTGACTTGGTTGTTTGGCGGCTTCGAGCAGCTAGTCGGTTTTGGAGTCGGTCTTAAAATCTCTTGGTGTGAACATTGAAATATATAGTGATCTACCCGATCACCACCCTATTGTTGAAATAGTAAAATTTATTTAGGGTGTGTGAAACGAATTTATTTAGAGAATCTGACACTATGTAGCATAATTCAGAATAATTATTGGAAAATTATTTTGACGGAACTTTCCGGAGAGTGCATTCACACTTTGTTGTATCCTGATAGACTGTAGAGACAATCGAGGAGAATGGCTGGAAGAAGAGGTATCGAATTTAATGGACCAACTGGTAACGTCACCAGTTGGACTCAACTGAAGTCATAAAATATATTTTTCGTTTTATATACGAGGTGCTACCCAAAAGTTACCGAATTTATTTTTTAAAAAAAGCTGTATTTATTAAAACTTCAAACCAACAAATTATCTCCTTCAAAATAATCCCCACCTACAGTTATACACTTGTCCCATCTCTTTTTCCACTGTTCAAAACACTTTTTGTAGTCATTTTTTTCAATAGCGCTTAGGACCTCCTGCGATATAGTTTGAATCTCCTCAACAGTCTCAAATCTCTTGCCTTTTAGCTTGGTTTTCATTTTTGGGAAGACGAAAAAGTCGCAAGGAAGTTTTCGTCATTTTCGGCACGTGTTTTCAATTCATGGCAAATGAGAACACGATTTTGCTTTTGATCACGTGTCAACAACGGGGAACAAATTTTGCTCCAATTCTGCGCATCTCAAGTTCGTCCGCCAAAATTCTTTGGACTGTGCCATAGGACATTCCATCTTTATTACAGATGTCATGAATTGATTGTCGACGGTCTTGTTTCACGCACAATTTGGATGTTTTGGTCATTGATTCCAGTTGAAGGACGTCCAGAGCGCTCATCGTCTTCCACACTCATCCTTCCATTCTTGCACCTCTTAAACCATTGAAAAGCTTGGGTTTTCCCATGGCTCCATCACCAAATGCTTCGAGAAGCATTTGGTGAGTTTCGGTCGCCATTTTCCCGAGCTTGAAACAAAATTTGATGCAAATGCGTTGCTCTTTCAAATCGCTCATCGCGCTATCGCAGAACACAACAAACAGTAACATAGATATCACCACACTGATACGACAAAAGAACGCAAAATGTTGTGAAAACGAAAGGAAGGGTTTGGGAGATGTACTAGTGTTGAAATGTACAATAGTTAGAAGAGTTACACACAGAGTTCGGGAACTTTTGGGTAGCACCTCGTATATATATATATATATATATATATATATATATATATATATATATATATATATATATATATATATATATATATATATATATATATATATATATATATATATATATATACAGTGTGCGATTAAAGTGTGGAATATAAAAAAAAAAGCCGAACTCTGCCGGTTTTTATAAAAACGCTGAAACACGTCGATTTTAATTTTTAAAAATACACATTAATATGTACGATTCATCTTTCGACTTTCATTTGTTTTTCAGTTATGACGTCATCACAAAAAAAAAAAATGACAACATAGATTTTTAGTAGTGAAATCCGATAGTGCTTTTTCTTTATGATCATGTAAATAAATCATAACGTTGCATAACAAAAATTCTGAGAAAAATCGAGTTGAACATTTAATAATAATGAATAATCAAGATACCCTGATAAAAACATTTAAAAGTTGATTATGGAACTTATAACTTATAAAACATGAAAAACGAAAAATTTTAAACTGAAAAATGAAAAATAAAGCAAACAAAATTAACACTATTAAATTAAATGAATGTAAATGAATTAAATAAAAATAAAGCAAACAATATTAACAGTATTAAATTAAATGAATGTGAATGAATTAAATGAAAATAAAGCCTTTTGAAATATTTGTAACATCTCCCGTCTCCCTAAATTTGTTTTTGATTTTACTAACTGCCGATTGCGTAATAGGTCGATTTGGGTATTTTGCATTAAACATATCACACACTTCTTGCTGGGATCTTGTAAGGTTCCCACAACCAAGAAAAATTAAAATTTCTATTCGTTGCCTTATTGTTAAATCCGCCATGGCCTTGATAATTTAGAAGAATATTATTAAAATTCAACAATAAACTACAATATTTATGTCTAGAGAGTTGAAGATTGACAGAATAATTGAATAAAACAGTTTGCTACATTTAAAATGTTTATCGAGGTAGGTATCTTGATTATTCATTCTTATTAAATGTTCAACTCGATTTTTCTCAGAATTATTGTTATGCAACGTTATGATTTATTTACATGATCATAAAGAGAAGAAAAAACACTATCGGATTTCACTACTAAAAATCTATGTTGTCATTTAAATTTTTTTGTGATGACGTCATAACTGAAAAACAAATGAAAGTCGGAAGATGAATCGTACATATTAATGTGTATTTTTAAAAATTAAAATCGACGTGTTTCAGCGTTTTTATAAAAACCGGCAGAGTTCGGCTTTTTTTTTGATATTCCACACTTTAATCGCACACTGCATATATATATATATATATATATATATATATATATATATATATATATATATATATATATATATATATATACCGTGTGTCCCAAGAAAAGCTTGACATAGGCGATTAACATGGGAAAACAAAAAAACTTTTTATTTGATATGGTTACTTTTTTTGTAAAGCCATGTGGCTTTCAGTTTCGACTTGCCCAAGGTTAGTTCGAGTAGCTTTATCACGCGGTGGTGTGGTTGGCAGGGCAAATTGTGAGTTTACTTTTGAGTAGAAGATTAATTCTCATGAATTTTTTTTGTAAATTTTTATTATCATGCTTGTTACGCTTTTCACTAGATTTCTCTCCGCTAATCCCATATTTTTTATCGTTTTGGCTTTTCAGATTAATTTTAATTTTCAAAATCTAGATTTAACAAATTCGTGTATTTAAATATTTTGCATTATAATCTCGCGACCCCGGGATTTTGATAAGCGACCCCATTTGGGGTCGCGACCCATAGTTTAAGAAGGCCTGCTCTAGGTCATTAGGGCACATTTTTTTTTGTTTTTGCCATTTTTGTATTTCTGCGTAAATTTATCCCTTCACTGCCCTATCCTTAATCCTTCCCGTTTGAACGTGGTGTGAATGGTTGGATTCGCGGCCATTTTTGTGTTATCCTGTCCGATTACGGCTTGGACGTGTTCCCCTTTGATAGCCGGATCTATTTTCTACGCTTTTTATTTTTTTGCGTGAATACAAATCCTGTGTTATTGTTGATTTGGCACGAGCCGAGCGGAAAAATCACAGTTTCGACTCGCTTCCCCTTTGATAACTGGTTATATTTTTCGACGCTTATATTTTTTTTTTTTTTCGTGCAAATCTAGTTTTGAGTATACTATTTGTTGTGATTTGTCACGAGACCAGCGGGAAATGTGCCCGTCAGGGTAGGAGATTATTGAAGCGCGGTTTTATTTTATTGTTGAATTTGTAGTTGTTAACCCATTCCCCTTTCCCATTTTGTGTGTCTCATTCTTTCTTTTTTTATGAGCTTAAAGATTTTTTTCTGTATAACTTCCGACGGAGTACAGAGCGTCCTGATATTGTTTGTATTTTCATTTGTACTAACCACGTCCTACCGAGGAGCTGTTATCCCAATTAGTACGAGGTACTGGGGAGATTTTTTTTATAGGGATATTAGCGGCTTTGGTGGTTGTGGCTGGCCCTTTGGTCCTGGACATTTCCTGCAGTTTCTCAAAGCAGACCGAGCGGAGAAGATAGCAACAAGACCCGCCAAAACCTTCTCCAGCGATTAAAGGCTAGGCGCTTAGGCCGAGAGAGCTTACAATCCACTGTAGTGGAATTTTCCGCCGCTATTAGCGAAGGGCACTAGTACCCACAGTTCTTTTCAGCTCCACCAGGCCAATTTTTTTTCAGACCTGCCCGCCGAGGTCCATCCTCGTCTGCAGCAGCTGCGTCCGGGCCAAGGGCTCGGTCACACCCCTTAGTGGTTCCCCTGCCGTAGCAGGCGCTCCTGTGCTGCCGTCTTTGGGTGGTATAATTATTTTTTTTTGTATTTAACTTCTGAGCTCTTTATTAAACTCATTTGTTTTATCTTGTTTGTTTTCCTTCCTTAAGTACACCTTCTCAAGGGTTTACCCTTTTTTAAGGTGTTGGCGCCCGAATAATAATTTTGTGGTAGTAATTTTTTTGCACGGGCTGTGGCCTGAGTCAGTTTTACTTTAGTTGGGCTACATCAACCACAATATTAATATTCGAACCCCGACCTCTGCTTCCGCCCCAAACCCGTGAGCTGCCAGTGCATTTGTGTGCGACACAGGTAGGTAGCCCTTAGCAAGTGTCACAATATATATATATATATATATATATATATATATATATATATATATATATATATATATATACTTTGTATGGATTTTTTTAATATATTTTAATGATTATATGTATATCAATAACTTCTCCATTATAACTTTAAATGTAATTATTGCGTTTAATATAATTAAACTTAATTTAAATAATTTTGAATTTAAATCTTCATACAATTTTGACACTCCCACCATAGGAAACTTAGCCTCTGTTTTGCAATACAAAATACTTTGATTACCCCCCCCCCTCCATCTCAAGCATTCTCACTGAGCTAGCGGCTATTGTAAAACAGTAACATCGATTTTGGATAGTTTTCTGTATTTCCTATCGAGAATAGTTTACCGGTACTTCGGTAGGTTAGATAATTTTGTTTTTTTTTGTATCTACAACCTTACCGCGGGAAAACATCTTCAACAGTTTTACAAAGTTTTTGAAAATATTATTTTATTTAATTTTTGTTTAATAATAATTTGGTGTCATGCTAGGTAATATGTTAGATTTTGTAATAGAATTTCATTACATTTGGTAAGAGTAGTAAATTGTTGTGATATACCGACTACGGTTTTGGCCGACTAACCGGCTAATTTCGAGTATCACTAAAAGCCGTTCCCATGTAGTGTGTCAATCTCAAATGCTCCTTCCCTAAAATTTTATCAGCACAATCTGCCTTTGATTAATAAATAATGAAAATGTTGCCTATATACAAATTTAAAAATCTGTTGTGGCCAGCACAATACCTCTCGCCACTTCCTTTTTTTGGTTACATAAGTATAGGGCGCGAACAGTAATGTTACATTTTTGGGCTTCACAAGCAGATGTGTGGGCCCGTTTCACAATGATAATTAGTAATTATGTACATAGATGTCAAATGTTAGAATTTTTCATTAAAAATTTTAAGATTTTCTAAATTTACGTCAATTTATCACCAGGAGTTTAAAATTTACTTGTATGCCTTAGATATTTAACATTTAATTCTGCTCCACATGGAATTGGAAAATCACTAAATTTAGAATGAGAAATTTATACATAATTACTAGCTATCATTCTGACATGGGCCTCCATATCTGCTTGTCAAGGTCAACAAAATCATATGACTGCTCGCTCCCTATTGTATTTAACATTTCTTGTATACTCTACACCAAAAATTCTACTTACGCATATATCTATTCCATATATATTTAGATTGTTTAATTTTAAATTCATTTTTGATGAAGAAATTTTGTCCTCTTCTAATTTTTCGAAATGTTTCCAATTCTATTAATACATTAAGAAATAATATAATGTATGTACTTCCCAGAAAAACTCTTCAGTAATGTCTTCGGATTTCTGACACTGACATTTATCTGTCAGTTACAAAAAAATTAAATTTTCAACTATTTTCCATGGCCATTCTTTCGGCTGTAAAATTTATTATAACAGATTATTTTACATATTATATTTCTTTTATCTCTAAATCTATAGAATATATTATAAAATATTTAAATGTATCAGAAAGAAAATTTATTTTTCTTTAATATTATCAAGAAAAAATTTCAAAAAATATTATTTAGAAGATTTTTTTTCAAGAATCTTCTACTTCCGGTTGTTCAATTGTTACCAAAACCTTTTCAGATCTTCCCATGAATGTCCGATTGGGAAATACGTAGTTAAACAAATTTAAAGTCTTATAGTTTTTGAGTAATCGTCCTTCCAACATCCTACATACATACACACACACACATACATCCACACACACACACACACACACACACACACACACACACACAGACATCATCGTAAAAATGTTAAAATCGGATTGTAGGGACCTTAAAACGTGCTTATTCAATAAAATCTGGATATGCGATTTTTAGCATGAATCCAATACCTCTCTTGCCTCGCGAGAGGTAAAAATGAAAATTGTCGTATTTCTACCTCCCTCTACTCTTGGTAAGGGAGGTATAGGGATCGTGCTAAAATTCACATATCGAGATTTTTGTAATTGACCTCGTTTTAAGGTCCCTATAATCCAATTTTAACATTTTCACGATGATGTCTGTGGGTGTGTATGTGTGTTTGTATGTGGGTGTGTATGTGTGTTTGTATGTGTGTGTGTGTGAGGTTGTTGGAGATCTTCTGGGTACTCTAACTAAAATACTATCATTCAGAAACTTTTGAAACCATGTATTTCTATCTTATTCTAATATGGTAAGAAGCCATTAGACAATAGATGTTGGTGTCTATCGGATAACCGGAAATGGCAGTTAACTTGAAGCTCAAAATAGTTATTCTTCAATAAATACCTTTAAATGTTATTTTTTCGCAATTTGTTATAATAAAAATTAAAGATTATTCCATTTTCTACAGGTTTTCATTAATACTTTTTCTATATATTTTATACTTATGCTTTAAACACAAATCCATGGCTACACAGTTCAGTTCAAATGTATGTAACTGACAGATAAATGTCACTGTCAGAAAAATAATGATTTCAAATTAATAACAGTAACGTTTTAAAAAGAAAATTGTAAATAAAAAATCTGTTGTGGCCAGCACAATACCTTCCGTCAATCCTGTGTATTATGTATAAATTCCATACATAAATTTTCATGCAAAAGATTCTAAATTTCCAGTAAAATTATTTCATAAACAAACTATGCAAATTGCACTTGACACTTCCACTCATTTCTGTTTTACGTGTCGATCTGATTCAGTTCCTTTTCTCTCAAGTCTTCCGCAATAAAGTCCTTCCATCTTATCTTTGGTCATGCTCTGTTTCTTCAACCTTCTATTACTAAGCTATTCATTCTTCATCCAATATATTCTTAATAATAATAATAATAATAATAATAATAATAAATCACATTTATTTAATTAACGCTATATACATACAATGCAAAATGATCACAAATTTAGAAACTGCACTGTTGCTAGTTTATTTGAAATACAAGCATTTATTTTGAAATACGAGCATTTCAATGTAATATTATATACTACTACAACTATATTTAAAAGATAGGTTATGCAGCATACAGTTTGACGTTTCTGTCAAAATAAAATAGACCACAGGTCTATGTTATATTTACTATTTTTTTTTAATTTATTTTTTATTCATGATATAGTCTACCTGTATATAACTCGACAATAGAAAATTCTCGACATACTCAACGAGTTGCCTATTGGAAATACCACTAGACCTTCGGTCTCGTGGTGTTTCCAGGCAACACGTTTCGTATAATCGAGAATTTTCAATCGTCTTGTTGTATAATATATGAATATATTATTTGTATTTCTAAAAATATTCTTTGCTTTATGCATACAGCCAGGTAAAATATACGGCGAGAGGTTATGTGCTGGCCACATCAGATTTTTTTTTTGTTTTAGAGATTTCTTTTTGTTGTATCAGATATCACGTTCTTAATGACGTGTTTGAATCTTATATCTGTATTTTTCGACGAAATCTTCCAGATTTATTTTATTCGTGTTACATTTTATTCTGTAAATAATATTCTTAGCCTCCAAGAAGCTCGAAGTTGGGGGTTAATTGTTGGCCATTGAATAATAAATAAATAATATAAACTGCGGTTCTGCGTATTATTTATCTACATTATTTCTATACCTTATCAAATACGAACCCGATTAATCGGTCTTTTTACCGACAAGTTGCTGACAAATCACCGACTAGAAAAGTAGCCGGATTGTTGGCTTAACCGACTAAAAGTTTATAATCGTTACATATCTAGTAAATTGTTATATAAACTAATAGATTTAAATGAGAGATGGCGACTCATTAAAATATGCAGAAAAATATTTACAAAAAGCAGGGTTGGATACTATAAAAAGAACAAACTAAAATTTAGGCTCAGCTAGTGCACTTGCACTCTCCTCTCGGTATATCGGCATCGTTTCCTCTATACTACACGCTCACCGCTTTACTTACTCGTATGTATATATTGGTGTATCGGGGCGAATTTGAAAGAGCAATGTGTCGTCTCGAGCAATTCTATAAGACTAAAGACATGTTTGACTACGGATTCCTCAATCTAACAGTAATGGGGAGAGTTGAATAGGTTTTGGTACCATTTGGAAAACCGAAAGTAGCAGTATCTTAAAAAAATATATTCTAAATATTATTTTTTGAATTTATTTATTATTAGGTAGTATTAAAGAACGTAAAAGTCTGTATTCGATACATTTTAAAATTTTATTATATATTCTATACATGGTGAGTCACCGAAATCGCCGTCTTCGATATCTCCCTTGTCGTTGCCAAGTTATTCCGTTTTTTCTCTAAAAAAGACCGAATACACGCATTGCTTTATAAAGGCTTACTGAAGTTATTTTAATAATAAGAATTAAGAATTTTCTTTTCTGTATAACTGTAATTATACTCTATGTTCTGACATATTTTTTTTTAAATGTAATTATACAGACTGTTCAATAAAGCGAATCAAATGTGCTCAATTTCAAATGACCATAACTCGTCATTTTCAAATGGAACACCCTATATTTTATTATTCAGTTGTGTGTATTTTTGTATTATTTTCATATGTTATTAAGGATATCCCATGCCTAAAACCAATAATTTTGGAGATTTTCACCATTTTTCTCTAAATTTATATATTCACTTAAAAATTAAATCTAGTGTGCCATTGATATTGTTTTTTGAATAAGAAACAATTGCAGTAATGACTGTAGTTTCATTAGACAGGTTATTATTAATAACAGTGGGATTAAGTAAATTAATTTATTAATATGAGTCTGTCGCAAGAAGAACTTACGAATATGGTGTACGCACTTGGAAAAGCGGAAAGAAACCCTCTTTTGTCGTACTGAACATGACCAGTTCTTTCAAACCTTTCCCTTAGTTTTTCAAAAGAACGCGGATTTGGATGTCGTCTTCCCGGAAACCGTTGTGCATAAATTCTTGATGCCAAAAGAGGGTTTGTTGCCGCTTCTTCAAGTGCGTACACCATATTCGTAAGTTCTTCTTGTACACTCTCCACGCCAGCATTGAGTGCCCGTGAGATGACGCCTGGCCTGACCAGCATACACCATATTCGTAAGTTCGTCTTGCGAGAGACTCATATTAATAAATTAATTTACTTAATCCCACTGTTATTAATAATAACCTGGCTAATGAAAATAATATCATTACTACAATTGTTTCTTATTCAAAAAACAATATCAATGGTATACTAGATTTAATTTTTAGTTAAATATATAAATTTAGAGAAAAATAGTGAAAATCTCCGAAATTATTGGTTTTAGGCATAGGATACCCTTAATAACATATGAAGATAATACAAAAATACACACAACTGAATAATAAAATATAGGGTGTTCCATTTGAAAATGACGAGTTATGGTCATTTGAAATTGAGCACATTTGATTCGCTTTATTGAACAGCCTGTATAATTACATTTAAAAAAAAATATGTCAGAACATAGAGTATAATTACAGTTATACAGAAAAGAAAATTCTTAATTCTTACTATTAAAATAACTTCAGTAAGCCTTTATAAAGCAATGCGTGTATTCGGTCTTTTTTAGAGAAAAAACGGAATAACTTGGCAACGCCGTGGAAAACTAAAACAAAATTCATATGTTCGTATAGGTGAATAAAATACAATTCAAAATATATAAAAATATATAGGATGTTCCATTTAAAAAAAAAACAATTCTCGCCGAGCCGTAATGCAACATGCTGTATATATGAAAATAATTTTACGTTATGCTCATTGAGTAGACGAATATATTCTGTTAATAAACTTATGCTGTATTTCTAACGACAAGGGAGATATCGAAGACGGCGATTTCGGTGACTCACCCTGTATATTGAGATAAAAAAGTAATATATAAAATAATCAGTAATAATATAACAAGAGAGTGAGAATAAATTGAAAATAATTTGAAAGATCTTTCGAAAACTTGTTGCCAGGCAATAGTCACGAAAGCCCGAAGGGCTTGAGTGGCTATTGCCAAATAGCAACAAGTTTGAGAAAGAAACTGGAAAATTATTTTCTAATTTATCGAACTCTCGAATTATAGGTAATTAGATTATTTTTTGATCTACAAATTTGTTTCAAACGGTAAGACACAAATGTCATGTTATTGTGACGCCATCTACTGTCGTTATTAATTGGCTTCATTCATTTACACAGTACAGTTGGTAAGTCTGTTTTGACAACTAGAACAGAATTATTTTGACAAGGCCAAATGCCAAATAATTATAAATTATCAGGATTTGATTTATACATATTTATGAAGAAACTAAATACATGACATTTGTCAACAAAAACAAAAGCTACAGAGATTATTCCCGGGAATAATCTCTAGAGCTTTATTCTCAGTATAATAATGACAGGATTGGTTAAAACACAAACACGTGACAAAAAAAGAAACATTTCATTGGTTTAACGAAATGTCAAAAAATAATGACAGAAAAATGTCCGTGTCAAAAACCAACAGTAGTTCATACACCTATTTGGGCGGTATTGGTAGCTTAATTCTAAAACTTGACCTTAAGTCTATTTTAGCTAAACACATGACAGCCTAGAAGAATATTTCGGCATATAAACATATCATAAGCAATTTTTATTCTATTTTTTTATGTATTTTCTGACACTTTCCATACATTGTATTATGTGTCTCTAGAAATAAATCACTTTATTATTATTATATTGTATAACAATAATAACAATTAAATATTTAAATTTATAGCTATATACATATACCCACCAGAAATCCCGCCAAGAAATTGGAATAAATTCGAATATTTGAAGTATAGGAGAAAACTTCCTCAAAAAATAAATTTAAAATTATAAAAATAATCTAAACATAAAAAAGACATGAGAAATTTATATGGCGTGAACAGTCATGTGACTTTGTTAGACTTGACAAGCAAATATGGTGGCCCGAGTTAGAATAACAGCTAGTAATTATGTACATTGTACATAGATGTCAAATGTCAATTTTCCATCCCAAATTTCATGATATTTCAATTCCATGTGGTTTATTTTCCTCGGCAAGTAAATTCCACATTCCTGGTGACAAATTAACCACGTGAAAAATTATGACATTTGACATTTATGCAAATAATTACTGTCATTTCGACAAGGGCCTCCATATCTCCATATCTGCTTGTCTAGGCCAAGTATGACAAACTACGTGAATTTAGAAAATCTTGAAATTTTAATGAAAAAATCTGACATTTGACATCTGTGTATATAATTACCGTCATTCTGACACGGGCCCCCATATCTGCTTGTCAAGGCCAACAATGTCACAACAGATTTTTTTTAATTGGATTTTTTTTATTTAAGTAAGTACATAATACATAAAAAATGAGTGAGTATAATTTTGGAACAAAAATTTAAGCCTTCTGGGCTGGTTGCCACTTTATCAATAAATTGAATATTGTCCTTGACTTATTGCTTATGAACACTCAGCATTCATAGTCCACTGTCATTCGTCCCCCGTTGTCGTTCGATTCTAAGTCTTAGCACGCCGTAAGGTACTAAAGTGTTCGATGCTGCAAGTTGTCGTCACTGGAAGAATCAGACCGATTTTTATGGCTTCAGCTACGGCTGGGTAAAATGACAAAGCTTGATTGACTAAATCATTGTATTCAAAATCAAACAATTTATCTAACAATCAGTTTTCCTAAATTCGAATCATGTGATTGCTTCGGCAACAAAGTTGGTTCCATTTAATTTAGTAGCATAAAGATTATCAATGTCATTTACAATATCGAAATAAGTAGTTTTGTCCAGTTTTCGCAAAACTTTAGGGTGAAGTTATAAAAGTGAGAACGCCTTTTCGTTGCTTACTGAAAAACGATCGTTTCGTAATAAGATGATAAAATCCAAGTTGGGAACAAAAACTGATCTTGTAAGAAACTCTACCCCCAACTTTTCTTGAAAATTGTAAATAAAATAAATTGCAGACAGATTACACAACATTAACGTAGTAATAAAAACGATTTTCATTAAGGGGTCGCATGCCTAAAAAAAGAACACGCCGCATCCCCCACCTCTTTTTTACTAAAAAAAAATTTCATCCCCTTGCAAAATTTCTTGGCGGCGCCCATGGATGGGTCATTGTTTGTTCTTGACTACAATGATATAAAGTGGGTTCTACTTGCTTGGTATCCCCAGTTGTATATATTTACTACACATTTTCATTATTGATTTCGCTTTTCATCAGGGGGATACCCATTACTCGATACGATTTGTATTCGTATATTAAAGTTTCCTTTCATGTGTGTGTAGACATGAAAATCATTATTTAACCTTGAAATTTGCCTACAAAGAATTTTTGTAAAGTTAAGCTCTCTATGTTTAATTCATGAGGCTTGTATATAGTAAGTATAGTAGAGAGTACACAAGATTGAGGAGCGACGAACGACACTTGGGACTTTCCTAATTATAAACACGTGCGTGAATTATGCAAATGATTGCGTACTCACGCGTTACATTCACTACGCAGCGGCCGCGTGATTGGAAAAGCGGTGGAGGAGAATCAGTTCGCGTCATTTACCCGGAAAGTTAGGTAATAGCAGATGTTCGAAGGGGAATGTAAGGTAAGGTCGAGGTATTTTAATGTTCCACGTAACTTTTAATAACACAAATAAGTACGAGTATATCAATACAATTTTGTTCACATTAAGGACAGTTTGGTGATTTTAGCTTTTTTTAAATGAAAAACTTTCTTGCCGTATGAACCAAATTCCAATATTAAATTTAATTATAGAAGCAATGTCTATGCGTCTCAAACTTTTTATAAGTTATTTCCAACCCAGCATATGTATAATAAAAATAACAAATAGCAATTAAAAATAATATAGTATGGCAATATTATTCCTACGAATTTGTGCTAGGAAAGACAGTATGAATACTATTACAAAAATCTGTCTGTTGATACTCGTCTAGCAAAAAATAGCGCCAAAGAAATCAAAGGGAGCGATTGCGCCATATCTTTATTGTTATAGTATCTTCTATGATTTTTTTTATTGTAGTTTAAAATTAAAATCTTTAATAGATTTATGATTCAAAATAGAAATTGTTAAACTTTTTCATTATCTACGTAAAACTGACTCGATATGTTTGGGTAGTAACTTTTTATCTGATTCCAATTCATATCAAGGATAAATGATTTTTTTTAAATGTATGATAGTTTGAAGTGAAAGTTGAAACTTTTCTGCAAAATATATTGCATTTTGGGTGTTTTTACCTTCCGTAGGTAAGGAAAAGGAAGGTATTGTATTTGGTCAAAAAATTCAATGAGTTTTTAGTGAATAAGTACGTTTTAGGATCCCTACAATCCGATTTTACCATTTTTACGATGATATCTGTATGTATGTATGTATGTATGTATGTATGTGTGTGTGTGTGTGTGTGTGTGTGTGTGTGTGTGCCTGTGTGTGTGTGTGTGTGTGTGTGTGTGTGTGTGTGTGTCTGTGTATCTGTGTGTATGTCTGTGTGTGTGTGACGAAAGTTTCGGATCGCATAACTTCAATACCACGATACCAAAAGTTATAATTTTTTCATATTTCTCAAGTTTACAACCAGACGAACAAGTGATTAGATTTTGGTTATAACTGGTCAACCGGAAGTACACATATTTGAAGTTTTTAACAGTTTTTCTTGAAAAAACGCAGTTAAATATCATTTATTGACATTAACGTTATTATAACCTGAAGAATATATCATTCTTTATACGATTTGGTCGCATTTTATACTTCATATTCAGTAGATATGGAGTTAAAGAATTAAGTTTCTTAAAACAATACACAAATGTGTAAGTAGGGCTGTTTTCAGTAACTTATTAAAAAGTTGTTTTTCATTGTATTAAAATATATATTTCTAAAAGTTTTCGTTGTATTTATAAATTTAATTTTGTAGGTATTATTATAAAATAAATAAAGACATGAAAATCTTTTCAATATTTAATCTTAATTATCTATCGTTTTAATAAACGTATTCTTTTAATTAATAATATCTTTTATTTTTACACTTCACCCATATAAATAAAACGTAACATTATTTAAATTTCAATTGAAATTTTCTCAATATTTTTGTTATGTAAAGATATACAATAATCACATGATTGAATTCAGAAAAAAATCCTCTATTGAATGAGCCCAAAAAATATATATATTATCCTAATTTAAAAAAATATAACTTTGTATTGTAACATGAGAACTACTGGTTTAAAATAAATATTTTCTTCTCTGTGCGGATATCCCCCTTGGTCTCCTATAAGATTGTATCATGGTAATTTGTTGTATCTTTAGTATTATATTTGCATTCCTCAAACATTCTTATTTTGACAATGACGAATCTATAACAATGCATGTGATTAATTATCTTTGCTTCTAGCACCACCACTTTGCGCATGGTACAACTACGTATGTACTTAGCAAACTATCCTCGCTCAATAATTTTCCGCATACCTACACTAATTTTTTATTAATAAATTAGTACCTATATAAGCTAAAGTTTATAAACACATACCCCCCTTCGTGAAATCGAAGTGACCGAATTAATTTAATTAATTTTAAAGCTTTGTTTATGCTTGAACCTACCAATGTAGGTGCATACGTAGATGGGGGTACATTTAATTGAGAATAATATTGTAATGATTAATTTTAGGCTACATATTTATTGGCAATATTTGACTTAACGTAACGTCAAGAACATATACACTACTTAAGCTATGTGTATTCTATTGCGGGACACATGTGTATACAGGTAACTCTGAAAAAAATCTGTTGTGGCCAGCACAATACCTTCCGTCAATCCTGTGTATTATGTACAAATTCCATACATAAATTTTCTTCTAAAAGATTCTAATTTTTTGGTATTTTATGATTCCCTTTCTCGGCAACTGAATTCCATTCTCCTGATAACAAACAAACCACATGAAATAAGAAAATCATGAAATTTTGAATGAAAAATTATGACACTTGTCAGTTATGGACATAATTAATTGCTGTCATTTTGATACGGGTTCCCATATCTGCTTGCCAAAGGCACGCGCCCTATACATATTTTTTTTGCAAAAGATGCTATATTTCCAGTAAAGTTATTTCATAAACAAACTATGCAAATTGCACTTGACACTGACATCTACTTCTTCTTCTTTAGTTTTTCCCATTCGTTAGGGGGTCGCTATTTTTTATTTTCTTCTTCCACTCATTTTTGTTTGCGTGTCTTCCTCATTCAGTTCCTTTTCTCTCAAGTCTTCTGCAATACAATCTTTTCATCTTATATTTGGTCTTCCTATGTTTCTTCCACCTTCTATTAATATATTCATCGCTTCTCATGACATGTTCAAACCAATGTAATCGTCTTTCTTATATCCAGAAACTTCTAACACTAGAGTTACTTCCCTTATTCTGTCATTGATTTACATTTTATTGATACTGACATCTGTCAATTTGAATTACCTGAATTTATTAGCAGTTTCCATGGTTAAGTTAGCATAGCTGGCTGAATTATGAAATTTATATGAATTTTTTTATCTTTATTATTCTTTAATCCTATATCTGTTAAATATGAAATATAAAATGCAATCAAATCGTATAGACAATAATATATTCTTTAAGTTATAATAACATTTAACTGAGTTTTTCAAGAAAAACTGTTAAAATCTTCAAATGAGGGTACTTCCGGTTGACCAATTATAACCAAAATCTAATCAAGTCTGCATATGGTTGTAAGGAAGAGGAATACGCAAGAATTGTAATTTTTGGAATTCTAGTATTGGAGATATCGTGCAGGAAAAAACGGTCACATACACACACACACACATACACACACACACACACGCACATACGAACACACACACACACATACAGACATCATCGTAAAAATAGTAAAATCGTATTGTAAAGACCCTAAAACGTGCTTATTCAATGGAAACTCACCACCGATTTTTTTGACCAAAGACAATACCTTCCTTACCTATAGGTGACGGAAGGTAAAAAGGCTACTCAAAATAACTTTTTTATTTATAAATGGTATTTAATTTTCTTAATATACATTTTATCAAGAAAATACTGGAAATTGTATATTAAAAAACCCCGCTTAAAGGGAGTGTCGAAATTCTTTTTGTCGCCACGTTGGTACAACTGTCCACTATGCTTACACGGAGTTTGAACGCCATCTGTCATTTAGTTTGTTTACAGTGCTCTATTTCTCAGTACATCTGAATTGTGTTTTGTGATGTTTACAATGAATAAAAATATCGAACAAACAGTCTATCTCAAATTTTGCATTGCAAATGGAATTTCGTGTGCCGAATCGCTGAAAATTTTACATAAGGCTTACTGTGAATCGACTTGTGCATATGAGTGGTACAGTGCATTCCAAAGCGGTGGAGATGTCGCCCATCAACGTCTTCAACTGAACTTAACATCGCTAAAGTAAAGGAAATGGTCACTGAAAATCGTCGTTTAAGTCTGAGAGAGATAGCCACTGAAATTTCTGTGTCTCACGAATCAATTCGTACCATTTTAAACGATTGTTTGGGCATGAAACGCGTTGCCGCTCGGCTAGTGCCGAAAGCCCTGAATTTTCTGCAAAAACTCAATCGCGTAAGGGTCGCTGAAGACATGCTAGAACGAGTCAATTCCGATCCCATATTCATAAAACGTATTGTAACTGGTGATGAGATATGGGTTTACGAGTTTGACATGCAAACCAGTCAACAAGCTTCGGAATGGCGCCTTCCAATAGTCGGAACCGAAAAAAGCACGTCAAAATCGATCAAAAGTGTAAGTGATGTTGACAGTTTTTTTTCGATTATCGCGGTATTATGCACTCGGAATGCTTGCCATAAGGTGAGACAGTAACTAAAGAATATTATCTGAGTGGTATGCGGAGTTTGAGAGAGCAAATTCGTCGAAAAAGACCAGATTTGTGGAAAAAACTCATGGATTTTGCACCACAATAACGCACCATTTCACAAGGCTATCATTGTGATCCAATTTTTGCCCAAAAACTCAACAAATCTTATCGACTAACCACCGTATTCCCCTGATATGGCTCCGGCCGACTTTTTCTTCTTTCCAAAACTCAAATTACCACTTCGAGGCATCCGTTTTCAGTCGATAGAAGACATAAAAGAGAATTCGCGAGTACTGAAGTCGATTCGTGAAAATGCGTTTAAAAAATGTTTTGATGATTGGATTATTCGTAGGCATAAGTATATTATTTCGGAAGGGGCCTACTTTGAAGGCGATAAAATAAATTCCCGGTACTCTTTTGACATAGTAGTATTTGTAAACTAGGTATGGTATTTGGCATGAAGGTAGCGCTTACGGTTTTCATACTTCAAATGGAACATTCTATATATGTTTATATATTTGTAAGCTACTTAAAATTACGAATTCAACAAATGTGTTTGAAATTCATTTTTGTTGAAGAAATAAATTACAAAAACGTAAGAGAAAATTATAAATAATTAACCTGGTAAGTCATGAAATCAGTTGAGATAATATTGAGTAATTAAGTAATATTTTAAATTAATTTTTTAAATAGTAATTTATTTTTGTAAGATTCTATATTTTGTTACAAAAAATGATCAATTTGTTATCACAGCCTACATAATATGGTTTACCAGGATAATTATTCATAATTTTCTCTTACATTTTTGTAACTTTTTTTAATAAAAATTCACTTCAAGCATATCGAAGAATTCTTAATTTTACGTAAATTCCAAATATTTAAAAATATATAGGATGTCCTATTTAAAATATGAAAGTTAATATCACTTCCGGTTAAACTGAAAGCGTTACCATCTGTTAGGTATATTCCAATTTGCCGCGCTCCGCTACAATACAAATAGTTCCACGTCACCATGGATGGGGGAGCCACCATACGACGATCCCGCATTTACACTTACCAAATGTTTTTATGTTGTGTAATATAATATATAAACAAGAATGTAAATATCGCCATCTTGTACGTTACAAAAATATACTTGTGCTTTACTGAATTAAGACCTGTGTTTAACAAGTAATTTATTGTTTTACAGAGTTATTTTACCCCGAATCCAAACACCATCATACCAAATACCATTATTTGTGAGCCCGTAAGCCTACTTTACAAATGTACCAACAAAATTAAAAAATACTTACAAATAAAAAAAAATCTGTTGTGGCCAGCACAATACCTTTCACCATTTGGTTACATAAGTATAGGGCGCGAACAGTCATGTGACATTTTTGGCCATGACAAGCAGATATGGGGCCCGTGTCAGAATGACAATTAGTAATTATGTACGTAGATGTCAAATGTGAGAATTTTTCATTAAAAATTTCAAGATTTTCTACATTCACATAGTTAATTTGTCACCAGGAGTGTGGAATTTACTTGTCGAGGAAAATAAAACTACATTGAATTGGAAAATCTCTAAATTTAGAAGGAAAAATTATTTGACATCTATGTAAAGGGTATTTCAATTGGGGCGAGTCGATGTTGGCAGCCTGCGGCGGCCATGGTGGCGTCTGTCTAAACTGTTGTTTATTATTCTGTCACAGATGCCAAATCACCATGGCAAGTTACACGATTGAGCAGCACGTCCAAATGTTAAAACTTTATTATCAAAATGAGTGTTCGTTAGTGCAGACGTTGCGCGCGTTTTACCCATTTCACGGCAGACGCGGTGGCCCTTCAAAGTCGACTCTCCAACGTTTGGTGGCCAAATTCGTGACAACCGGTTCGGCCGAGAACATAGCATAATAACTAGCTATCATTCTGACACGGGTCCCCATATCTGCTTGTATTTAACATTTCTTGTATACCTACACTCTACACCAAAATTTTTACTTATATTTATTCTTTATATTTTGATTTTTTAATTTTACATTCATTCTATGAAGAAATTTTACCCTACTCTTCTAATTTTTCGGAATGTTTCCAATTCGTTGTCGGGATTCACAGTATTGTAACAAGGTGAGCAATAACAAATAAGTAACTTTTTATAATCTTTTCTAAATTATAGTTTCAGAAATATTATTTCAACTTGTTATCTTTTTTAGTCAAAATTCTGTTTAGAAATAGTTATCCTCTTTTATTAACTGACTGTTTAGTCTAGCTGTCAGAGTTGTTTGTTGACGATTAAGTTTAGAAGTTATTGCGAGCCTACGTGCAGGGTTGATATTTTGATATGGATGCCATATGCTACCCCCTTCACCCCCTCAGAGATAAGGCCTCTCACGGAGGTAACTCTTTGTTTTTAGTTAGTTGGTTTTAGAGTTTTGTATTGTCGAGACAGGGAGTTGGTTTTAGATTCTTGTGTTGACAAGACATGGAGTCGGTGTTAGATACTCGTATTGTCGAGATGTTTTGAGTTAGTTTGAGCGCGTAGTAGACGCGCAGAGTTACTATGTAAAATGTAACCATTTAGTTTATGTGCTTAGTTAAGTTTAGTATAATCGATAATAATAAGTTTAGTGTAAATATTAAATAATTATGTAAATAAAGTTAGTTTGTAATATTAATAATTGTCTGTGTCCATAATTGAAAGTGTGTTCATCAGCCATCAAAGTTAAGTGTGTTAAGTGCAATTGTGTCTGTGTTCCGTCCTCGTTAAACAAGCGGTGGGCGAACATCAAGCGCCTACCAGTTAGTTGAACAAGTGTCATCGTCGCCAAATAAAGTTAGTTTGTAATATTAATAATTGTCTGTGTCCATAATTGAAAGTGTGTTCATCAGCCATCAAAGTTAAGTGTGTTAAGTGCAATTGTGTCTGTGTTCCGTCCTCGTTAAACAAGCGGTGGGCGAACATCAAGCGCCTACCAGTTAGTTGAACAAGTGTCATCGTCGCCAAATAAAGTTAGTTTGTAATATTAATAATTGTCTGTGTCCATAATTGAAAGTGTGTTCATCAGCCATCAAAGTTAAGTGTGTTAAGTGCAATTGTGTCTGTGTTCCGTCCTCGTTAAACAAGCGGTGGGCGAACATCAAGCGCCTACCAGTTAGTTGAACAAGTGTCATCGTTGGCAAAAGTAAGAAGTAAAAGTACAAAACCATCATTAGAGCTTCTATTCTAATCTCACTTCCTGCCCCCCCCCCGTGTTACATTGGCGCAGTCGTCGATAGGATAATCAGGGTAATTTTTACCCTGAGTAATTATCCGAAAAGTTCCTACATTTTTTGAATTATATTAGTTTGTGACAGAGGAGAGGGTGTTCAGCGTGAAAGATGTATCCGTTTTCGACCACGACGTCAACGATGACACAGCAACCCAGGCCGTATCAGCCGTCACCGGAAATGCTGAACGTATTACTGGAAATAAATACGTTTTCTGGTGATGAGAGTGTGAAAGAATACATCCATACCATGGTTTCAGCCAGCAGAAGATACGGCTGGGATGAAGTTTTTCTCGGCAGTGCATTAGTGTTTAGGCTCAGTGGTAGGGCAAGGGAATTATATTTTGCAGTTCCATTGTATAAGCGCCCTACCATTGGCACAGATATGGTGCGTTGGTTAGAAATAACCTATGCAGGACGCGCCATATTACCACCATCATTTTTTCCGTCTTGTACGCCAAGGTTTTACGTTTCAACGTGGACGCAGCACCAGGTTTACGCACCACAGGCGCCGTTAGATTCGTTGTCTCCAGGGCATTCGTCGGTGGCACATAGCCACGCTTCTCTTGCCATGCCTGGTGTGCACGAGTTGCCAGTAGGACGGATTAGTTTAGAAGAAATTGAATCCTTGCTGGCAATAGAGGATCGCCGTGCGGAGGTAGACATCCCGCGTCCAAAGGGTCGACAAAGTGCGACAACAGCCGTCACAGCTAGTGACGATGAGGGCGTACAAGAGGGAAAAATGACTGAAGAAGATTGCCTGCCGGAGGAAACAGCAAATATGGAGTGTGAGGACGAACACAGTGAAGTAGCTGATGAACATATTGTGGACACAGTATATGACGACAACAACCTGCACGACAAGAACCTGCAAATGGATGGCAAAGAGGACAACGTGGATGGCGACGTGGACGTGGATTTCGGCGAAGACAACGAAGCCTGCTCAGCTGTGCAAGTCTCCCGCCGCATCCATGGAAGGTACGCCACTGATGTTATCGCCAGTGACGTCATCATCCACAAGACAGAGGTGAAGTTTTTTGTGGTTATCTGTCTTAGGCCACTTATGTGTGAAGAGCCCCCACCCCTGTAGTGTGAGTGCAGTGACCCTTGTATTTTTTATGACAATTGTGTGACGATCTTGTGTTAGTGTTTAGTTGTGGTTCGTAGATAAGGTTTTAGAAATATTAAGTTGCATTTATAGTTTTGTAAACATATATGATATTTGTGATTCTGAAAATCACCTTAGTTATAATAGGAAAATAAAATATTACCCTTTTCCTTAAGCAATAATTGTCAGAGTACGACAATTATTTTGTATTTGTGTTTCTTTTGAAACTTGCATTTGAGATATGTCTATAACGTTTTATGTTTCCGTTTTTATGTTTATGATATTCGTTTATAACGTCTTATGTTTTATGCTTTTATGTTTATGTTCTTATGTTTTATGTGTCATATTTGTAATATTTTATGCTTTTATGTTCTTATGTTTTATGTGTCATATTTGTAATGTTTTACGCTTTTATGCTTATGTTTTATGTGAGTCATATTTGTAATATGTCTTGCATTTATGCTTATATTTTTGCAATATGTTTTGTATTTTTGTGTTTATGTTTTTAGGTTTCATATTGGTAATATGTTTGATGTTTTATTGTTTTATGTTTAATTCGATTCATGTATGTGTTTTATGTGCATTTTGTTTTGTGTTCGCAGAAATTAGACGTTTTTCTTCCGTGAGCAGGACTTAAAGAATAAATATATCAATTTTGCGTTATATTTATGTCTTAAGGAGGGGATGATGTAACAAGGTGAGCAATAACAAATAAGTAACTTTTTATAATCTTTTCTAAATTATAGTTTCAGAAATATTATTTCAACTTGTTATCTTTTTTAGTCAAAATTCTGTTTAGAAATAGTTATCCTCTTTTATTAACTGACTGTTTAGTCTAGCTGTCAGAGTTGTTTGTTGACGATTAAGTTTAGAAGTTATTGCGAGCCTACGTGCAGGGTTGATATTTTGATATGGATGCCATATGCTACCCCCTTCACCCCCTCAGAGATAAGGCCTCTCACGGAGGTAACTCTTTGTTTTTAGTTAGTTGGTTTTAGAGTTTTGTATTGTCGAGACAGGGAGTTGGTTTTAGATTCTTGTGTTGACAAGACATGGAGTCGGTGTTAGATACTCGTATTGTCGAGATGTTTTGAGTTAGTTTGAGCGCGTAGTAGACGCGCAGAGTTACTATGTAAAATGTAACCATTTAGTTTATGTGCTTAGTTAAGTTTAGTATAATCGATAATAATAAGTTTAGTGTAAATATTAAATAATTATGTAAATAAAGTTAGTTTGTAATATTAATAATTGTCTGTGTCCATAATTGAAAGTGTGTTCATCAGCCATCAAAGTTAAGTGTGTTAAGTGCAATTGTGTCTGTGTTCCGTCCTCGTTAAACAAGCGGTGGGCGAACATCAAGCGCCTACCAGTTAGTTGAACAAGTGTCATCGTCGCCAAATAAAGTTAGTTTGTAATATTAATAATTGTCTGTGTCCATAATTGAAAGTGTGTTCATCAGCCATCAAAGTTAAGTGTGTTAAGTGCAATTGTGTCTGTGTTCCGTCCTCGTTAAACAAGCGGTGGGCGAACATCAAGCGCCTACCAGTTAGTTGAACAAGTGTCATCGTTGGCAAAAGTAAGAAGTAAAAGTACAAAACCATCATTAGAGCTTCTATTCTAATCTCACTTCCTGCCCCCCCCCCCCCCCCCCGTGTTACAGTATTTTTGAAGGGTATTGTAGTAATGGTAATGTACTCGTATGTACTACCCAGAAAAAATCTTCAGTAATGTCTCTGGATTTTTGACACTGACATTTATCTGTCAGTTACTAACATTTTAATATTTCAATTGGTTTCCATAACATTATTTGGGCTGTGAGATTTATTACAACAGATTATTATATACCTTATATTTCGTTATCTCTAAATATATAAAAGACAAAATATTTAATACTACCAAGAACAAAAATTTTCAAAAATAATATTTAGATTTTTTTTAAGAATTGCTACTTATGGTCCAATTATTACTAAAACTTTTTCACCTCTTCCCACTAATGTCCGATTGAGAAATACGTAGTTAAACATATATTAAGTATTATAGTTTTTGAGAAATCGTACTTCCAACATCACATACATCCGCACATATATATATATATATATATATATATATATATATATATATATATATATATATATATATATATATATATATATTTATATATATCGTGTACAGTAAGTTGAAGAAGTATTTAAAAAAATGAATCCTAAAAAAGCTCCTGAGAGAGACAAAGTGTCAAGTACAATATTGCTAAGAATATTCAAAAACTATTTTTTAGTAAAATTTATAACCAATGTTTAGGGGATACTTTTCAAAACAGTGGAAAGTGGCGATTATACCAGTAATCAAACCCGGTAAGTAAAACTCTAACGAAATTTAGACCTATAAGCTTAATTAATGTCGCAGGAAAAGTTCTTGAAAAGCTAATGATAAACAGAATTATGGAGCATCTGCATACAAATAAATTGCAATTAAAATCAATTTGGTTTTGTGGAAGAAAAGGGAACAACGGAAGCAATACTAGAGTTAAAAAAGTTTATAAATGAAAGTAATAAAGAAAAGACAGCTACTATACTGGTAAGTCCCGACGTTAAAGGAGCATTCAATGCTGCATGGTGTCCAGCGATTATGAAAGCTCTAAAGGACTTAAAGCTGTTATCAGGGGTTGGAACAAAACTTCACAAAGAATGTTAGAATATTATTGACTAGAGGAAAAACCACTCTAGAAGCTGAAAACGAGACGAATATAAATTTAGTTCAAATAATGAACTGGGCTAAGAATAAGATATAATTTAATGAAACAAAATCACAGATGATGCTAGTCAGTAAACGTCGGCCTCTGCTTAAATCTAAGATCAATATATTTTTAAACTATGAAATATTAAATCAAGTGAATGTTATAAAATATCTCGGAATATTAATCGATAATCAGTTCATCTTCGATGAACACATAAACTATGTGACAAACAAATGTTGTAATCTAATAAATATTCTGTCAAAATCCGCTAAAATCAAGTGTGGGCTAAGACAAGAAGCAATTCATATCATTTATAAAGGATCCATATTACCAATCATATCATACGGGGCACCTGCATGGATACAAGCTTTATATAAAAAGTGTAATCAACATAAAGTTAAAAGAGTCCAAAGTCTAATGAAAATAAAATTTTTAAAAGGATATAAAACAATATCGTTTGAAGCATCATATATCCTTATGGGTAACATAATTACATTCAAATTAAACGAACAAATTAAAATTAAAAAAAAAACTTAAAAATATTGAAAACGAAGATAGGATAAGTAAAGAAGACAAAAAAATAAGAAAAAAAGAAATAATAAAAGAAGAAGGCGAGAGCAGCACAGGGAGTGGATAATTTCCAGCAAAAGAAACATGACAAAATCGTTTTTCCCTAGTGTAAAATGTAGACTGGAAACTAAAGTTGCGTATTCGCCTAAACTGATAGTGATTTTATCCGGCCATGGACAATTATAGAGTTATCTACACAAATATAAAATAACTGAAAGTGCGGATTGTGCGTGTAGTGAGGAAGAACAAACTATTGACCATGTAATATTTAATTGTGCTATACTAAACAACGAATGAGAAAAACTTAAGACACAAATAAGAAATAGTGGAAAAAACATGGCCAGGTACGAAGCAAGAACATATAAATAAAAAAATTATGTCATATTTTGCAGAATTTGTAAATTCCATAGAATTTAATAAGTTACAAGGTACATAGTTTATTTAAATTACAGATGTTAATGTAAAAAATAAAATAAATAAATAACGTGCTTATTCATTAAAATCTGGATTTGTGATTTTTAGCATGAATCCAATACCTCTCTTAGCGAGAGGTAAAATGTTATTTTGAGTGGTTTGTTTTTCAGTGTCTATAATTTTTTTGTGATTTACTTTTAATTTCTTTTTTCCCTAGTGTGAAGACATATTAAAGGCATCTTTGAAGAAAAATATTACTGATTTAACTATATCCTAATTTTAAGCAATTCCGAAATCGAAATGTCTAATGAGTTTCTGTAATTTCTGTCAAAATTACAAGCTAACACTGTTTGAAATCGCATCTCTTGTAAAATACCACACGTTCCTCCTGCGTGTAATACTAACCGAACAACAAATAATGTTGATCGCCAGACAACTCGCCATAGCTAACAAGCGCACCAGCGACAATTTAAGGCTTTTACGACCTACAGTCTTTTCAGTTGATCCATCTCTCAAGAATTTTAATGTATGGGGATTAATATCATTCCAAGTAATAATAAATTATGCGAATTTATGATTATTTCATATAATTCAGTATTATAATGATCTCCTAGCGGTCATCTACATTTAGGCATTCATGGAATAACTGAAAGAATAATCTTACTAACAAACATATTCTGGCTGGATGCTCTTATTGTAGTCGAATGAATTTTTATATCTACTCATATTAATTATACAACACACATTTTTACTTATTTCTATGTGAAATTTGGCTTAACACAGATTTGGAGAACGTTATCTATGACTGCAGTACAAATACAAGTACAGTAAAAATTTTGAAAGATGTCCGATCAAGGTTATCTACAAATTGTATGAATTCAGATTTTTGCTCCGCCCATTCTGACAAATTCAGTAGTGTCGTTTTCTTAGTTATTATGAGGATACATAAGATACTACGGTTATTTTATTATTATAAAAATATATATATATATATATATATATATATATATATATATATATATATATATATTACAAAAAAAGAATTCAAAATTCAAACATAAGTCAACTGGTAAGTTTATTAGCAAATGTGAAACCAAATATGTGAAATATAAGATACTGACATAATGTCAGTGTCAATGACACTGACAGAAAATAATTTTATTCGTACGGCTATGAATCAAGGTAATTTATCTGAATTAATAAATAAACTTACGTTACAGCGAAAGTATTATCAACAGCGAGCATCGTTTTAAAGTGGAATGTCCTAACTTAGCCAAAACAATATGATTTTTGAAACACAATCGTTTTATATCCATCCTTATCGCACATGCTTATAGCCATTGCAAAGGAGAGAGGTTAATGTATGCCAATTTGTTAATTCGTTCGTGGTACAGATGACTTTGATCGGACATCTTTAAAATAAAATACTGTACCTGTATGGACATTTTATATAACCTAAATTTTATACTTTATAGGTACTTATTATTTTTAAATAGATACAAGGCCATTTTACATATTGTACTGATTTTACTGAATTATTACAAAAACTGAAATCCACCCTTATATCGCCAAAAACATCTCTTAGAACCTACAATCCTACATTATTCTCCGCATTCTGCGACGTATCTTCAGTGTCAGACAGCTGCTCCTGGCAATGACATGTAGCTAATTGATTGTATTGTGATCAAAGTCAGCCGAGATAAGTTCGCTACAGTAGGGTAGATTGAACTCTCAACACACGACACCCTGGAGATGTCTACTATCGAGACAGACAGATTCATGTTGCGAATAGGAGACATTTTGTTTTTGTGCAAGAACAGATTGAAACTCTAAGGAGTAGGAACTGGAGAGAAGTTTTTTTGATAACGGTTCAAGGTCGGAGTTTACTGATTAATAGATAACTAAAGATGTAATAAGTATAAATTTGTAGTATAGTGGGATCTGCTGCTACACAGTGTAAAAATAAGCAGATTTAAATTATATAATAATAAATAACTCGTAGAAAAGTAAATAGAATATTTAAATTGTACTCGTGTAACAAATTAATTCAAAGAATAATTTTGATGTTTATTGATTGAAATGCAAAATTAGATTGGTTGTTTACATTTTGTGCGTTACCAGGTAAACAGGGTATCTACAGGTGTCTGCCGTAAGCGGGCCACCATTGCTAACTTTCTTATTTGAAGAGATAGAAAGACGGTTAAATGGACAAAGGTGAGCGATATTATACGAAAAATTTAACGGTCAAAAATGCAAAACAATTGAACTTCAAATACGTGACATTCAACAAAATAACTTTTTTTTAATGAAATTCCATATTGAAAGTGATACCATTTTTTTTTTAATTTAAATATAAAAGTTCATTATCACTATACTTCTAAAATTAAAAACAAAAGAACTATTTCAAGTTGAAATTTAAATATTATAATTCTTATTTTTTAATACATATATATTGTTGCTATGGAAGCAACAAAACAAATCATTGTATCCGAAGCGTTAATCCCGCGAAGGTGGGGGCAGGGTCCGTTATTTTTATAGCTTTCCTCCATTTGAATCTATTCTTGGCATCCTCAGGGCTGGCATTCGTCAGATTCATATCGTCCTTTATTATGTCCATTCAGCATTTTTTTGTGCGACCACGTGAACGTTAACCATGGAATTCAAGTCGCAGGACCGTCTTGGCTATTAAGTCATCTCTGCTGCGCATCACGTGCCCGTACCATCGTAGATGTGCTTCACGCATTTTATCCATGATTGATGCCACGCCCATATTTTTTCTTATATCAACATTTGTTATATGGTCAAAACGAGTGAACCCCAGAGCCAAACGAAGCATCCTCATTTCCACACCATGAAGTATCCGCTCATGCTGCGTTGTAGTTGGCCAACATTCAGTTGCGTATAGGGCTACGGGGCGTACCACCATTCTATAAATTTTTGACTTTAGATGCACTGACATTTTGGGATCACACAGGATCCCAGTCATCTGACGCCATTTCATCTAGGCAGCGGTGACTCTTGCTTTGGCGTCGGCAGCAGTCTCACCGTCAGAGCGAATGGCAAAACCTAAATATTTGAACTGGGTGGTCGTGGTTAGTTCTTCACCAACGAGGACAATGCTACCATTTTTCTGAGAACCACACTCCAAATATTCACTCTTTGTGATATTGAGACGCATACCGTTTTCATGCATTTGTGGTTTCCACCGCTGTACCTTGATTTTCAAATCTTGCCATGTTACGTCGCATAGAGGAGTGTCCACGGGAAGGGTCTCTGTAGATTAGCAGTTACAGTATTCATACATAACATAAATAAAAATGGGGACAATGTCGACCCTGGATGAACACCCATTCGTATTGGAAATGATGGTGACACTCCTACAGGATATCGCACTGCGCTTGTGGCGTCTTCATACAACAACTTGATCCAGCGCACTTACATTTCTGGAACCCTGTGAGATCGCAAATAATGAAATTAATTATTAACTAACTCTGATCAAAGAACAAATATACAACAAATTTGTTGACAGCATCTATCAATAATGTCAATAAATAAACAAAATGTTAATTGTTATTTGTTTAATGTTAGTTTTTGTTGTTTCCAATGTTAAATTTATATTAAAATAAGATATATAATATTTAAATATCAACTTGAAATAACTCTTTTGTTTTTAATTTTAGAGGCATACTGATAATGAACCTTAAGATTAAAAAAATCTTTTAAATGGTACCACTTTAAATATGGCATTCCATTTAAAAAAATGTTATTTTGTTCAATAAGTCGCGTATTTCATGTTCAATTGTTTTGTATTTTTCACCGTTAATTTAGACACCTTTACAAGTATGTACTTTTCTTTTACATAAACAAAAACTGATCCATAACTCCCCTGGACAAATAAAAGAAGAAATGTTTGTTGTATATCAGTGAATGATTTTGACAAAAAAAATATTTTATCTATGTTCTATGCTTATGAGAATTGTAATTAAAAAATCTCTAATCTCACAAAGCGCCAAAACCCAATAACAAAAACAAACACGTGTAAAAATTTGGAGGCTTGATCATTTCATTCGAAAATATTCTGGGTGCTTTTGCGGGGGCAGGGACGAGATAAGCGGGTAGATAAAAGTAGTCTACGCCATTTGAAAGAACCAACAATGCGAAAGTAAGTGTTACATAGTGCTGCACACGTATTTAAAATGAAAGTACCCTTTAAAACATAACGATAACAATGGTTGTTAGGAACAGGGTATCGGCTACATGATTTTACTTGTGGCATCGCAACGTTGACACGTGTCAAACACTAGGATGACACATGTTATCGCATTTGTCAAACCGGTAGTGACATACGTCACAACAAATTGCTTGTATTCACCAATTCAGCGAACAAGAAGATTACGTTCATTCTTACCTTGGTTCTAGAGATAGTTCCATCTGAAGAGAGACCTGGTCTGCGCGTAGAGGCGGTGCTTGTATGATATACTACACAACCTGCCAAAGCGGTGCGAGCACTGAAGTACCTATATTGCAATCCACCCGTCGAATACACTATATACGCTATTTCATTCATAAATGAACAGTTTTTAATTTAATATTTTCTAAATGTAAACGTTATTAAAATAATAATTTTTAATTAAATTATGTCATCGAGAGTACTATTTAAATATTCATGAAAATGCAAAAAAATAACAGTAATGAATATACCACGAAAACAAATAAACAAGAAACAATAACAAAAACGAATATACCGCGAAAACAAACAAGAAACAATAACAATAATGAATATATCACGAAAACAAACAAAAAAACGAGTAGATCAAATGTCAAAATGCAGTACTGAGCGCGATGTGAATCCAAGCGATGTCAACATCAGAATGAGGAAAATTGAAACTGATGTTACGCAGAACAGAGAGTAGCGTAGTATTCCTTGTTACTCATATTTGCCTCTCTTTCTAAGACGCAAATGCGTACTTCGCGCAGGTGTCTCTTCAGATGGAACTACCTCTAGTAGGTACACCAATATTACCACTTATTGCTAATATGTTTGAAATGACTATTTGCGTATTTTACATACTTAAAAATAAAATAGTGAAAACATTAATGGTATCAATATATTAAAAAATTCTTCTAAGTGAAAGTTTTGGGTCTGAATTCAAGGCAACTCTTTTAAGAAAGTGCCTGTACCACAGCCCTGTAACTCGTGTCCCCGTCAATACTAATATATACTCAAATCGGACATCCAGCCAATGCACGTCATTAATAAAAGTAACTAGATGTGTGACGTCATGAACTGATACGTTTACATAGGTTTGAGAATCGTATTGAAAAAAGTTACGCAGGTTGCATACAATTGTATTACAAACTTTCGTGATATTTCCGGAAAATAATTTAGTTTCACACTGTAATAAATAAGACATATTAACTAAATTGCCAGTAAATGTTCGTAATATTATTAAGAAAAAAGTAAAATGAAGATAACATTACTAATATCAAGCATTTATTTAGAATATAATAGTTAAAGTCTAACCAAAGGGGGATGATTAGTTCAATATGATTCATATAATATTTTCCAACTTAACTGTTTGACATTTTGTTGACAAAAATGAAAAAGACACAAGTTCACATAAAACTGAACCGTATAAATAAAAACTGTGGTAGTCTTGCAAAAGACTAATTTATGATAAAAACGAACAAAAATGAAAATGATACAAGTTCAAATAAAACTGAACCGAATGAATAAAAACTGTGGTAGTCTTAAAAAACCTGATTTAAAATAAACAAGAATGGAAATAAAATGACACAACGAAGAAAAATATTTTGAACACGATGCAATTCAAATTGTCAAATAATAACCTTTGAAAGTATAAACCGCGGAGGAACGTATAAACATACAAATTATCAGTGTTGCCAAGTGTAGCAAAAAATAAATGAATAAAATAAGGTAGATATACATTATTTATATATTATTCATATCGTATACGATAAATAATGAACTCTACTATACATCTTAATAATAATTC
The DNA here is from genome assembly GCA_951394225.1 of Harpalus rufipes. Lineage (NCBI taxonomy): Eukaryota > Metazoa > Arthropoda > Insecta > Coleoptera > Carabidae > Harpalus > Harpalus rufipes. The sequence goes on from OX596280.1 coordinate 19,392,375, forward strand.
TATAAGGCCATACACTTTTTAACAATTAATTTTTGAAGAGTAACCAAAATTATGGAGTCTCGTGGCCGTGTGTCTGGTCGCGAATCTAAGAACTCGGGTTCAATCCCGACCGACACCAAAATAATTTTTGAATTTTAAATGACACAGAAGTAACCCCCGTGGTGCACTCTCCGCGCTAGCAATGAGTGCCTATGTGGCGACCTCAGGTAAACACCCACATGATACGAATATGTCATCTTTACCGATATCGTATACCCAAAAATGGGTAATATGCCATGATGATATATTTATATATTTTATTTGCTTTACAATGGTTGTAAACAAGCAGTATGTTCTATTATTAAAAAAATATAATGGTTCACGTTTGAAATAAGAATACATTGAATGAGAAAAATCACTGCGTGATTTTTTTCAGATAAATTCATTTCTATAGCGTAACCTGGACAACAGAACAAATAATATAAACTTTCACTTTAATATGTTGAGAGTGAGGATTTGTTGTATGATGTTGACGGTATTATTATTTTCGGGTTTGTGCTAACCCACTAAGTGGGATATGCGTGACTCTTGTAAATTGTTTTACAACATGATTCAAATGGCCTCCATTTTCTTTTTAATAATAGAACATACTGCTTGTTTAGTACCATTGTAAAGCAATGTGTACTTTTTAAAAATATCGTACTTTCTATTTGGAATTTCAAAGTTGGTATCATTTACACCGGCACATGAAGTGACAGAACGCTTCTTGATACATATATACATACATACATACATACATACATACATAAAATCACGCATGTCTCACTTAGTAGATTAGCACAAACTCGAAAATAATAACAACAGTATCAACATCATATAACAAATCCTTACCCTTAACATATTAAAGTGACCGATTTTCGGTAGCGAAATACCTCATTCGGATCACAATAATAGTTACGAAACTATCATACTTCGCCACACATTCCTGTCTAAGCACACTTGTTTTGTCTCGGCCACACTCATACATACTCATACATACTCTTCTTCTCTTCCCACTTAGAAACTTTCTCTCCTTAAGCATCCTACAAACCACATCCATCCACATACATACTGGTCGGCCACGCAATCGAAAACCCTCAACTTCACCAAGATATATACGCTTACAAGCCGTTCACTCGCCATTCTCCCTACATGACCAAACTATCTCAACTGACTCATATCAACTCTCTTAATAACATTGTTCATAACCATACATTCTTCTTACACCAAATTATTCCTCACGCGATCCCATCTTACATACCCAAATACAACACGTAAATACCTCATTTCCACGGCAATCACTCTCTTTGTATGCTTTTCCGTTCATTCCAACATTCACTTCCATACATCAAAGCAGGCACTAGCACTCCGTTATATACACTTAACCGACCATCCCTTGATACGTTAACGTTTCGTGCAAATGTACCCAGAGCACCCAATACCTTACATCCCGCACTCACTCTCCTTTCTATCTTTCGATTAATTCGACTATCCCTCGACATCATGCTACCCAAATATACAAACTTATTTACCTGCTCCACTTTCACTCCATCCACTAACACATTGCACTCAGTCACCAATTCACTCCTTTCAAATACTAACACCTTGAATTTATCAACATTTAACACCAGATTCTTACTTCTGTCAACTACATGTATTCTCTCTATCATTATCTTAAATTGTTCTTCATTTTCTCCTAACACAACTACATCATCCGCATATGCTAACGCAGGCACTATACTTGCACCTGTATGTACACCATCCATTTCACTCAACTCTCTCCGCAACAACACATCCATATACAAGTTAAACAACCACGAAGACATATCACAGCCCTGTTTCACACCAACATTTATACGAAACCTATCACTCAACCCACCATCTATTCTCACAGCAGCCTCAATAACCTCATACAACTCTCGAATCGCTCCCAACCAGTTTCCATTCATGCCGTACTCTCTGAGTACATCCCACAAAGTATCTCGAAGAACACTATCATACGCCTTCTTTAAATCAAGAAAGCCACAGAACACCTTCCTGTTCTTGTCAAGTGACTTCTCAACAATCATACGAAGAGCAACCAATTGTTCGACACATCCCCTCTCAGGCAAAAAACCACCCTGAATGTCACTAATTTTAAAATTATTAAGGTTCGTACCTTATGAATTAAAACCTTACCATAAAGTTTCGCTACTATACTCAACAAAATTACCTCGCGAAAACTCGTACATTCACTCGAACTGCCTTTGCCTTTGTATAATGGGAAAATAATAGCTTTTTTCCTATCTTTAGAAACCACACAACGTTTCAAATAAAATCTAAATAAATAAATAATATATTCAAAAACCTTCCTCCATATGACGTCTTATTGTTCATAGTGTCAGTAGTACAGCAAAACAGTTTTACTGTTATCCAATATTGAAAGAAGCTTTCAGAACTCATAATATAATGAAATAAAAAAATAAAAACAATATTTGGGTTTAGTTCTGTTTTAATTTTATTATTTCACGACGTTTCGACAGCGAAGTGCTGTCTTCATCAGGTAAATAACAAAGTATATGGAGTCAAGACAACAATGGTAACATAGATCAAAAGTTACATAAAAAACATACAAAGATAAAAACAGAAAATTATAAATGAGTTATTAAGCTCAAAACCTGTAATTAAATTAACGTTATTAGAAGATTTATTGATTTCGATGGCTTCCCTAATTAGTCTTCTCATTCAGTTATTTTCTCTTGCTAAAATCTTCCCCTTTGACATACTTCACCTACATTTCAGTTGTTTATTTTGTATCTGTCAATCTAGCTTGTCATTTCAATGTCCCTCGACGCGTGCGCGTTACTCACTTCGAAGTTAGGGAGCCGTGATAATTCGTTATTCCCGCCATTTAGGCTGCCCTGCCTAACTTGTCAGTATTGTGTGTTACACTACCCTAGCGATTTTTTTTTTTGAATTTGATAAGTTGTCATCTCACACTAGTATTAAAATTCCTTAATTAAACTGACTTAAGACAAGTGCATTCTGCATTGCAAGGTTCTTTATTTTTAAAAGCTACTGTTGAAGAATTAAGACGTATGTAATCAGCTTATAAGTGAAATTTTGAGTAAATTTGTGATGGAGCTTTAAGCACTCTGTATTTAGAGGATTTTGATCTACATTAGTCATTTATTTGAGAAAATTGGATTTCTCGCAGGATTTTCCTGGATTTTATAATTCTTCACGATTTTTAATACACTAAGCCGCCCTACATCAAAAGGTAAATAAATAATTAATTGCAACTCTAACGTTTGTATTATTTGAATCATTTTATTACATTGCTATAAATCATTGTAAAGTTAATAGTACATTAAAACACAAGTATCATAAGGCAATCTGTTAACGTACGAGTCCAAGTTTGGAAAACGAGCCGCTAGGCGAGTTTTACAAAGGACGAGTGCGTCAACAGGCCTTATGATACGTGTTTTTTATACTATTTTTTCTATTGAGGTAATTTTACGATTAAATTTATTTAAATTGCGACGTCAAATTATGACTAGGTATTTTTTTGTTAGTTATGTTTATGTTGGTAACGCTTCTCGCTAACAATTGAAATTTCATATTTTGTCAACTATTGATTAATTAGTGTATTGCAAGGTGTATTGTATTTATGATTCAAGGTCTGATTCTGGTTGTGAAATTAATATTATATTTTTCTCTAGTCCTATCACCTAAAGAATGTATAAAAATCCACAATTAAAAGTAATATGTTGAAATATTATCAACAACTTACCATTTTGAGGTTACCTGTCATCTGTCAGTTATGAAAGCATGACTACCAACTCGAGAACATGAAAGGCGCCAAAAATAGTACGCTTATAGATCTTCTAAACGTCGTGTTTGCAGTACAAAACAGTGCGTTTATAGAAACATAAGAACACCAAAATAGAAAAAATATAGTAGAAAACTAGTAGCCATTTTGAATTGGGTAGATGGACCATGTACTGACGATGTTCTTCCTTTTTAGGCTTTTTATTTTTCCGGTTTTCGTTTTTGTTCCTGTTTTTCTTACGTTTCCGTTGTTCCGTCTTCTATACGTTTTTGGCGTATTTCCGTTTATTGGGTTTTTTGGAACATTTTTGGGATACGGAGATTTATTCTCGAGTTTATCGTCTGGGTTCATCACGGTCGTATTGGACGATCATCACGAGGCATCACCATCATCATTGTTGTATCCTGGTGTCGTGTTGGAGAGGAGTTCATTATTGGCGCACCAAGCCCCGAGGAAGAAGCCGCCGCCATTCTGGTCGTGTCGCCTAGAATCCATTCCCTCCCCCCACCACAGGAACAGATAAGCAACAGATTCATTTTGGGAATTATTTTACTGGATTGATATCTCGTCCACGGAAAGATATTAAGGGCTTGTATTGCGAAACATTGAGCGTATTTACCGTCACTTTCTGCGCCGCGACGTATTTGATGCAGCAACTGCGATCCCCACTTTTTGCGCTAGCTCTGAACGACGCACTGCAACCAACGAACCATACCCTTCTACGACGAACTGACTTTCAGGCTAATGTACCGTCGGCCTGCAGCCAACAGTCGCGAGAAACTGCTGCCGTACTCCACTATTACACCACTATTTGTAATAATTTTATTAAGGCTCAATATAGTTTCCACATTTATTTTAAAATTAGCGATTGTTGCTGCCTTATTGTTCTCCCGCATTCCTATTCCTGAGGGCTTGTCTCTCAGCCGTTTGATGCTTTGTTATTTGAGTGACTACCGCCCTTTCCACCCGTACTTTTAAGCGACGTCGGATCCCCCCGTCTCCACTGTTAGCTGGCCGGAGCCCAAACCCGCTCAGGAAGCACCCCTGGGCCAACGTTTGGTTTTTATAACCCCAAGGGCTAGAGTGGCCCTTCGGTTGCGTTATAAATTCCATGTAATTCTTGAATAGCATGTTCAGCAACAGCAGATTTATCTGGTTGATTTAATCTTATATGTCGTTCGTGTTCTTTTAATCTTGTTGCTACAGTTCTACCCGTTTGGCCAATGTATACTTTACCACTCTGGCAAGGAATCTTATAAATGTCAGAACAATGTAGAGGAACTATATCTTTAACATTGCCAAGAAGATCACGGATTTTTAAACTAGATTTATATGACGTCTGTATGTCAAATTTATTTAGAATCCTACCAATTTTATCTGTTACATTGGCAATGAAAGGTAAAGTAGCAAATAATTTTCTATTAGTAACAACTTGAGGAACAGGTAAAGATTTATTATTGGCTTTTAGTGCTCTTCTTATTTGCGCTTTGCTGTAACCATTACATATTTTGATTTGCCCTTAATTCACTTCAAGCTTCAATATTTACTATCCTTACAATTTCAAGTTTGATAATTATTATTGCCCATTAAATACACCGATAAGTACCATCTGTTACCTTTAGACACTGCAATAGTCTGTCTTTCATTGGAAAAAAAATAAAAGTTTTACTTAAAATGTTTCAAAAACAATGCTATTAAGAAAAACGAAAATAAAAAGTGGCCCGTTTTCATTGCATCTGAGTGTGTACCAATTTCAGAAATATTAACTTCAATTTCAGAAAAATAAATTCAATTTCGGAAAAAGTAACTTCAATTTCAGAAATGTAACTTCAATTTCAGAAGAAGTAAATTAATTTCGGAAAAGTTAAATTTATATTTTAATATAATTTATCTGAAATTGAAGTTACTATTTCTGAAATTGAAGTTACTATTTCCGAAATTGAATTTATTTTTTTTGAAATTGAAGTTACTTGTTCCAAATTTGAATTTATTTTTTCTGAAAACAAAGTCACTTTTTCTGATATTGAAGTTACTTTTTCAGAAATTGATGTTGAAAAAGTATAATAGTGATGGCCACGTAATTGACACAAAATTACAAATAAATGCATGATGTTTGAACTATCAGAATACCTAATACAATTGAATTATTTATAGATTCTCATCAATAAAAACGTTCTATTTATAAACCAAAACACAATAATAATAATAATAATAATAATAATAATGTTTATTGGTTTTCAAGCGTACATGCTTCATACCAAGGGGTATGGTAACTTAAGAACATTGTTTATAGGATTAACTTACACAAAATATGTGTAGCTCACAAATTCCTATTCTAATTACATTCCATGCATATTAAATATAATTGCGCAAAAGTATATAAAATTTAAATACCAAAAAAAGAAAATATAGCTAGACATTTTTTTTTCCAATAAATTTACATTTTCCCAATAAATAAATAGGCATAATAGGCTTAAGAGATTAAACATACATAGTATATACATATACATAACAAAAGGCTTATATAATTTGCCACACAAATATTATTATCCTTAGTTTGAAATTTAAATAATAAATATAATATAATAATCAAGAATATACATCCACATTTTTTTTTTTTTTTTTTTAATAGTAATATATAATAAATATATTTGCCAAATATAAGAAGCGATACTGATATTATCTATATAATAGGTATCTAAGTTTATGCAAAGTGTGAGCAGTGGTCTTTTGATATATTTATATATCTATATATTAAATTCTAAATAAATTATAAAGAGGGTTTTTTCGACACAATATTATGATTTATATTTATAAAATTCTTTTTTTTTATTTTTTTTTTATTTTTTTCATTTAAAGAAAAGCTTCGTATTAATGCTGATATTGTAAAATAGAATAAATCATTTATTTTGCTTGTAGGCAAGTTAGTAAATAATGTGTAAAAGTTGGTTGTGTCCAAATAATTTAAATTATATTTTTGGAGAAAGTGCTTACGTACTGGATTGTATATAGGGCATTCTATAAAGAAATGATAAAGGTCTTCCTGCTTTTGCAAATTACAGATAGTACACAATTGATCTGAGAGAAGTTCATATTTCAACCCTTTATAAAATATTGTTAATCGTCTTTTAGATGCACAGCGAATTTGAAACATTATTTGTTGTTTAGGTAATATAAGTTGGCTACTTAAGTAAGATTCCATTTTAAATGTTTGCTTAATGAGCTTATAATGTTCATTGTAAGTAGATTCGTTACAATTATCCAGGTCCTTTTGACGTAGTTTTTTATTATATGAATTAATTATGTTCTCTATAGAGTTTTTATCGATTTTTTGGTTTTCCCAAATATTGGAGAAACCTTGCTCGTTTATAAAAGTTTTAAGTTGTGAGGCCCAGTTATATTCAACTTTATTAAATTCTGATTGGTCTAACTGCCGGAGTCGATTGTATATTTGTTTTGGATAACGATGATTATATAAGTCTAATAATTTCTTCCACCACTGTAAAGTATTTTTCCATATTTTTCCAGCAATATGATCAAGCCCCAACTCGAGGCGGATCATGAAATTGGGAGTATTTCTAGGGCAAAATAGAATATTTTTTACAAATCTCAGCTGACATTTTTTTAAGGTATCACAATATCTGTGACCCCATACTTCTGCTGCATACAGAAGGGAGGCATTTACTACCGAATCTAGTAATTTAATTTTTTCTATCCAACTTTTTGATTTGCCCTGAACAAGTAAACCTTTAACTTTCTGAGATGCAATAATAGTTTTTTTAACGCTGTTAGTCGCAGCCTCTCGAAACAGGCCTGATGGGGTAAACATAACTCCCAGGTAATTAAATTAATTTACCTCTTCTATTATATTGGGTCCATATCTAAATTTATTATTAACCTTTTTATTTCCTTTGTGGAACATTAAAATTTTGGTTTTTTCCGTATTCACTGTTAACGAATTTTCATCACAGTAACTCTTGAGAATATTTAATTTGTTCTGCATGTCGAACTGAGTGTTTGCCAAAATAACCAAATGATCTGCATATGCAAGTATCAATATATCGTTCTGGCCATCAATGTTTAATCCATTTACATTATTTTTACGAAAGTATTGTTCTATATCGTTTATAAAAAGGGAAAATAGCAAGGGGCTGAGAATTTCCCCCTGCAGTACACCAGCAATGATATTTATTGCATTAGAAAGGTCATTCTTCATTTTAACTTGTAAATTAGCTTTTGTGTACAATTTTTTTAATATATGAATCATTTTTGCGCTTAATCCCGATTGTAATAATTTCAGCCATAGTTTTTCATGGCTGACTGAATCGAACGCTCGTCTGAAATCTATAAAAAGGGCAAAGATTTTTTGGCGCTTTAGTCTTAAATGTAAATGAAGAATACCCATAAGAGAAAATACATTGTCAACTGTTCCCCGATTTTTTCGAAACCCCATCTGAAATTCATTTAAAATATGATTATCTTCTGCCCATGGTTGTACACGATTATACAGGACTCGAGTAAAAAGTTTACAAATATAAGCTATTAATGCGATCCCCCTAAAATTATTAGGATCATTCTTATCTCCCTTTTTGTAAATCATGGTCAAATGTACGTTACACCAAGAAGTTGGAATTATTTCAGAATTTAATATTGTATTGAACATGTTTAGAATATAATGCTCCCACTCTGCGGGTAAATTTTTAAAAAAATCATTTGATAGATCGTCATTTCCGGGTGACTTATTTTCTTTACATTTGTTAATGCTGATTTTTAATTCGTTTAGATTGATTTCAGAGTCCAAGAAAGGGTGCAAACAATCAAAATAAAGATTATTATCTATAAGTGTAATTTGATTAAACTGATTTTCAAAAAATATTTCCCAGTTTTCTATACTGATCTCATTATTTTGAAAAGATTTAGGTGACATTTTTCTAATTGTATGCCAAAAAATCTGATTATCTTTTATGTTTGACAAGTTTTTATTAAGAGTTAAATAATACTCTTTTTTTGACCGACTTACTACTTTCCTGTAGCATTTTTTTGCTTCTAAATATATTTCTAGATTGCTTGAATTTCTGCACTTATGGTATGTCTTTAAAGCATCTTTGGCTTGCCTTTTCTCTCGTTTGCAATTTACATCAAACCATGGTCTATTTTCCTTAAATACCATATGATCACTATTATCATAAATTTTTAGCATGCCAGAATGGCATGCAGCTTCTTTAATGGAGCAAATCAGATTTTTATTGAGATCATCTACATCTTGACTGTTAAAGTAAAGTGATTCTAGATTTATAAGGTAGTTTTTATATTTTAAAATATTATTAGCCTCATTATTGAATTTAAATTTATGGGAATAATTACTAGGTATTGAATTGTTTTTTTGAGTGATTTTTTATTTTTGTAAATTCAGAAAGCGAATTATCGTTAATAAAAAGCGAGCAAATGCTGTGATCTGAATCTGTTAGTGTATCTATAATTTTAAATTTATTTACTATTTGAAGTAAGTCTATATTCCCCCAGATAAAATCAATTGTGCTTTTTCCATTTTCATTGTAAAAGGTAAACTTACCCGGAACGTCACCGTACGAACGTCAATTTAAAACATATAATCCCAGCTGTTCCATGATTTCTACTAGTTTTTTTCCTCTATAGTCCACTGTTTCATGTAAAGATTCCCTATTTTCCCATACATTGTTGCAAAAGAAAGTACTATTTGGGGCCTGGTTCAAATTTCCAATTTTGGAATTATAATCACCTGCTACTAAAATATTATAGTTACAGTATGTAGTCAGAATGTCCACAAGTGTATCACTTAACATGTTTAAGCAAAAGTCATTATTTAGATTTGGTTTAAATAAAGGGATCCTACAACGTACTTATGAAATTTAGAGTTGCAAGCCAAGAATATCCAAAGATGATTAGACTCTATTATATTTATATTATAGAATATACTTTTACTTTTTGTCAAAATTAAAAGGCCTCCGCTGGCTCGACCTTTATCATGTTCCTTTAGCGCTGCTTCAAAAGCAGTTATTTTGAAATTACATAGAAAATTAGGTAAGACTACATTATTTTGACCCAGCCAAGTTTCACACAAGCAAATAATATCAGCATTTATAAATATGGTTTTTGTCTCGGCATCTAGGTTATAAATAGTCTTAAAGCCTTTTATATTCCAAAACAAAATGTTTAAGCAATCTTTTGAAAATTTAGAACTACAAGTATCATCCATAATATCATTTAACCCTGAAAATATATCATTATTAATCACATTTATACTATTCACATTTTGCATCAACTTATCTTTATCAAATTGTGGGATATCCTGGGGTGCTGGGGGGGTATAAATAAGTTGGCTAGATGTTGTCGTGTCAAAGACAATTCCCTTCAACTTGGTGGACGAACATTCCGGAGTTTTGCTTTAGAGTTTTTGCTGTTGGTTTAGAAGGTGTGTCGTCAGATGAGTTGCTTTCTCGATTTCTTTTAGATGATGTAGCTGCGTAATTTTCGTAGAGTACACCATCTACATATAGTTTCATTCCTTTAATTTGGACTTGTTTGCCCTGTTCCTTAAAGAGTTTCTTCATTTTTAACAGTTCCTGTCTCTGTGCCTGTTCATAAGATGTTAAGTCATCACTGACATATACTCGTATGTTAGAGCCTTTTAAGAGGTTTTTATTTAACATTACACCTCTTTTTGTGTTGTAATAAGTAAAAGAAGTTAATACTGGCCTGACATAATTACTTTTCGTCCCAAGCCGCCAAGCGTCTTCTATATCACTCATCGTGCAGTTCAATTGTAGTTTCGTCTCTAATACATTCAAAATTATTTGTATTAAATTTTCTTTGTTAATTTCCTTTTCTTCTAGACCGTAAAAAACAACATTTTTCTTCTTCATTTGCTTTTCTAGTGTATTTATTGTTTGTTGTTGTTTGATAATTGTGTTTTTTAGTTGCGCGCATTCTTCATTTGTTGTTGTCCAATTTTTATTCAAACTGACAATATTCGTTTTTATACTGTTTATTTCCTTACTGATTTGGTCCAGTTTTTCCATTTTTTGTAGAATTATTTTAATATCATTCTCCATTTTAGCGATAGGAATGGCAAAGACACTTGGAATATGTTGTGTTTGTTTCAAGGGTAATGGTTATTTGAAAATACTTGCTTGATTCGGACAGCAATGTTGCCAATGTATTAATATTTTGTTTTTACAAAACACGCTATTTTTTAGCGCGAATTGTTATAACCTCTAAGCACTCTCCTTTTGTTGATGTCGATAATTTTGATATGTCGTTATAAGTTACTGAAGATAATAATTATTTGGATTTAAGTGATTGCAATTGCATTAGAATCACAAAAATTAGAGTAACACAAACACTTTTTACTTTGATTTTTAAAACAAAAATTGTGATATAGCTAATTTGCGACTATGTTTTACGAACGTTGTTACCAACCCTCATAAACCAAAACACAATAAATAGGAATATAATAATTACTAAATCTCTTTTTATAATACAATTAAAATAAATTTCTATCTAACCTAATAAACTATTTTTTCTGACATTGGTGTGGTTCTCTAAATTATTAGATTAGATGTAGATAAGTTAAATTTATTTTACTAGGTACTGTATATTTCGGTGTATAAAGCGTAACACAAATTTTAGTGTATTTTTTTATTGTTAGGTATACGCACCCTAAAACGCGCACTTCCATGTTCCTGAAAAAGATACGCCCCAAAAAACTTTGTGTTTGCAAATTTTTGTTTTCAGATAAGTAATTTTCGTAACTGAATTTTAGTATTTCGTAAGCAAACAGTTATAATAAATTATTACTCCATGTAAATTTAGTTAATTATATAAGGGTACCCATATGTAGATATATAATAAATTACGCTAGACCTAATGCGTACCAAAAAATATGTATCAGTTTTTTTTTTTAGTGTTAAATGTAAGCATTATACACCAATACACATAAGTGTTTTATATTAGACAGTTTTCATATAACGTCAAAATAGAAAGCATGAACGTTAAAATTCCAGATAACATGAACATTATTCTGTACATAAAAACATGTTTTCACATAGGTACTGTATAGGACGTTATTTTATCTGTCAAAGAAGGAAAATGGAATGTGAATTAGAAAGTCTTATTTTAATTGTTAAGTTAAACAATTTAACTGAGAAAGATTACAACCATGCCTTAATAAATTGTCAAACAAACAATAGTTAAATTGGAAATACTACGTACAGTGTTCCAATCTCTACCTAGAGTTGCACAAAATAAAATGTAACTAAAACGTTATAGCTATCTATTCTAAAAGTTAGGTTAAGGTAGTTCACCAGTAAATCGAATTTTATAAAAATTTAACTATGTCTGAAGAATGGCCTAATTTTTTATGAAAGTCTGACGTACAGAAAATGAGATATTCGCCTCGAAAGTCAAACGTTTTAACCCGTGAAGCATAGGATCAATGGTACCAAAACCAACGTTTTGGTTGATATCATCCTTTTACTCCTATAGATTTTAATAAAAAAAACTAATATGTAGTAGTTTAATATGTTTCGAATGTTATTTCATACGATGAAAGCAACCTGGCGTACAGTTTCAGAGTAATCGTAGTGTAAAATAATCTTCTCGACGACGAAAAAACTCGATGGAGAGAGGCAGCGGCAACGCTGCATGATTATGTCGGAGGGAGGGGGTGAAACTAACGATTATATATATAAATAAAAATATTATTTACATTTGCATTTAATGTATTTTTTAATCATTTGTATTTATGAAAAACCGTATAAGAACGTTATAAGTGACTACGTTTATCTCGCACTAGTTTATCCACTTAAATGCTAACCCGCTTCAGTTAAGCGGGTTAAACGTGCGAGATAAACACGTTAGTTTAGAGCTAAGTGAAGTAACTTAATTAATGGGTTGAGTTAACTAACCTACTTGAAATTTTGCGAGGTAAACGGTTAAGGCTACAGATTAACCTCAACATTTTTTTAAAAACTTGAAAATAATTATTAAAAATACATATTGCTACACTCAAAACTTCAAAAAACTGTTTGTTTCGAGGTTTGCTTCAAGATCGTGAGCGTTTTGTTATTATTATTATTATAGTAAGTCATCCGCAAAATTTTCTATCTGTCCTTGTTTAATAGCAGTGGATAAACGCCAATTATCCTGTAGTCACTTTAAAACATGCGATATAAACGAGGTGGAGTTAAGAGTTAGTTTTAAGTCACTAGATTTTTAATCGGGTTATGTCACTGCGAGATAAACGTAGTCAGTGCTAAACTGATTTTTTGACAATCTAAAAATGACATTTAAATCACCAGGTTTAGAACTATTACAACAAAATTTGAGTTGTTTCCCGGCCTTATATTAATAAAGTAGGCTACGATCCAGCAAACATTTTTAAACTGTGAAAAAATCAATTTAGCAGTTATAACGTTGTTATGCGGTTTTACAAAAATATAAATGAATAAAAAATACAATAAATGCAAATATAAGTAATATTTTTATCTAATATAATAAGTAATTTATTATAATATTATTTTTAATACGTCAAAACGGCGAATTTAGTATTACGGCTAGATTCACTAGCTAGCGCTGTTTCTCTCTCCCTCTTCCAATCAAAGCGCAACGCTGCCAGCTTTCCGTTCACAGCGCTTCGTAGCGGTATAAGTGTATATACATAATGACATATGGCGTGAGAAAGTACAATCACCTACCAAAATTTTCTTTAGAGAGGGGTTGTCGCAGAATGTCCAGCATATGTTCAGCTTGCTCAAATTTTTGGCCTGGACAGTAGCTGATGAACTCCCTTATAGGCGATTTCGTAAAGTCAGTCGGAGCTTCCCGACAGATCTATTCGATTACGAAACAGATATATCAAATCCATCAGATTATTGAAGCTTTTTGTCGTTATAGAAGTTTAATGTGTTAAAATGGATAAGAAAATACTACTTGTTTCTGTAGTCGAACATAATTTTATATAAAATCACAAACAAATGTAGACCCCAGCACAATATCTCTCGCCATTTTCATTTTATGTTGCATAGGACGCGAGTAGTTACGTGACTTGGCAAGCAGATATGTGGGCCCGTGTCAGAATGATAGCTATACTCAAATTTTTTGACTCTGTCAGGTACAGTAATAAAACTATAAATGAACTATAAATATCGCAATTATGATAAAGCGGCATATCCTTTACTTTCTGTAGTATAGTACTGTTTGGCATCGGCTCGTATATTTGAGCCGCTCTATTCATGCATGTTAAAGGACTGTAAGGCTATTTTCCTATACATATACCTGGTAGACGTTTGATTCAATGCATGAATAGAGCGGCTCAAAAATATGGGCCGATGCCAACAGTATTATACTACAGAAAGTATAGGATATGCCGCTTTATCATAATTGCGATATTTATAGTTCATTTATAGTTTTATTACTGTACCCGACAGAGTCAAAAAATTTGACTATAGTAATTATGTACATAGGTGCCAAGTATCATAGGTTTTCAAAATATTTTGAAATTTTGAATGATAAATTATGACATAACAACTGTGACATCTATATAAATAACTACTAGCCGTCATTCTGACACGGATCCTCATATTTGCTTGCTAAGACCAATAAATTCACATGACTGCTCGCGCCCTATAAGTAACGCATTTAACATTTCTTGTACACACAAATAATTGAAATTTTATCTCTTCTTTCGTTCTATAAGAAATTTTGTCCTACTATTCTAATATGTTCAAAATTCTTCAAAATCATTGACGGTATTAGCGGTATTTCTTAAGGATATATGTAATATTAACATACCTATAATTTAAATACAGATTTAATTACTAATACAATAATATATATTAAATGTACTTGAACCTCCCAGAAAAATCTTCCAGTAATTTTAGTAAAAATGCTAATTTTTGACACTGACATTTTACATTTATCTGTCAATTACAAATATTTCAATATCTCAACTGTTTTTCGGGCAACGAGATTTATTACAACAGATTATTCTATATTATTATATACTATATCTCCAAACCTATACGAGATATAATAAAAAAATTAAATGTGTCAGATTGAGAATTTAATTTTCTTTATTATTTGTAGTAACAAATTTTCAAAAAATAATATTTAAATTATTTTTTTCAGAAACTACCACTTCCAGTTGTCCAATTGTTACCAGAACCTATTCAACTCTTCCCATTACTGTTAGATTGAGGAATCCGTAGTTACACAGGTCTTTAGTCGTATAAAATTTGAGAAATCGTACCTCCAACAAACCTAACACACATCCACACACACACACACACACACACACACACAGACATCATCGTAAAAATATTATGATCGGATTCTAGGGACCTTAAAACGTGCTTACTCATTAAAATCTGGATATGAAATTTTTAACATGAATCCAATACCTCTCTTAGCGAGAGGTAAAGAAAAATAATCAAAAATTCTCACCTACTGTCTCTAGAAATATCTCTCTATAGTACTTTGTTGTAATGCCTGAAGAGCTTGCATACTATCCAATGGTGAATACAAAAAAATGACACCTCGTACTCCGACTAACGTAATACGGTAAATGCTTCAAAAACTTTAAAATTGAATACAGAAGAAATTTACACAAACAAAAAAATGGAAGGGCAAAATGTTCGACTGCAGTCAAGAAAAAAATATTTAGAGCGCTTTTACAAATCCCAATTAACAATTTAGCACCAATACATAATTTAACTCGGACGCCCAATTATTTTACAACCCGGAGAGCAATTTACCTGCTTAGTATCACGACAAATACAACAATAATAAATATACCCAAAATAAATTATTTGTCCACTCGAAAAATTAACCGTAGAATAATAAATCCGGCTTTCCAAAAAGATTAAATCCGAGCTATCAACCAACATAATTATCAAAAAATCTGATGTGGCCAGCACAATACCTTCCAACAATCCTGTGTATTATGTACAAATTCCATTCATAAAATGTCTTGCAAATGATTCTAAATTTCCAGTAATATTATTTCATGCAAATGACACTTGCCACTAACATTTTCTTCTTCTTTAGCTCTTCCCATTCGTTAGGGGTCGCTATTTTTTATTCTTTTCATCCATTCATTTCTATTTTGCGGTCATCCTCATGTCAAAATTTTTCATTCAAAATTTATTTTTTTGGTATTTTATGATTCCTTTTCTCGGCAACTGAATTCCACACCCCTGATAATAAATATACCACATGAAATAAGAAAATCATGAAATTTTGAATGAAAAATTACGACATTTGTCAGTTATGGACGTAATTAATAGCTGTCATTTTGACACGAGTCCACATATCTGCTTGCCAAAGTCAGCAAAGTCACGTCACTGCACTCGCCCTACACACAATTTTTTTTGCAAAAGATCCTATATTTCCAGTTAAATTATTTCATAAACAAACTATTCGTATTGCACTTGACCCTAACATCTTCTTCTTCTTTAGTTTTTCCCATTCGTTAGGGGGTCGCTATTTTTTTATTTTCTTCTTCCACTAATTTTTGTTTTGTATGTCGTCCTCATTCAGTTCCTTTTCTCTCCTTTCATATTATATTTGGTCTTCCTATGTTTCTTCCAACTTCTGTTATAAGCTATTCATTCTTCCAATATACTCATCTCTCCTCATGACATGTGCAAACCAATGTAATCGTCTCTCATATATCTTTCTAGAAACGCCCAATACTAGAGTTATTTCCCTTATTCTTTCATCATTTACTTTTTATTGATATTGACATCTGTCAATTTGAATTACCTGAATATATTAGCAGTTTCCATGGTTAAGTTAGCACAGCTGGCTGATTTATGAAATTTTATAATTTTTATAATCTTTATAATTCTTTAACTCCATATCTGTTGAATATGAAATATGAAATGCAATCAAATCGAATGGAGAATAATATATTCTTTAAGTTATAATAAAATTTAACTGAGTTTTTCAAGATAAACTGTTAAAATCTTCAAATGAGGATACTTCCGGTTGACCAATTATAACCAAAATCTAATCAAGTCTGTATATGGTTGTAAGGAAGAGGAATATGCAAGAATTGTAATTTTTGGAATTCTAGTATTGGAGATATCGTTGACGACCCGGCGGTCACATACACACACACATACACACACACACACACGCACATACGAACACACACACATACAGACATCATCGTAAAAATAGTAAAATCGTATTGTAAAGACCCTAAAACGTGCTTATTCAATGAAAACTCACCACCGAATTTTTTGACCAAAGACAATACCTTCCTTACCTAGAGGTAACGGAAGGTAAAAAGGAGTTTTTTAAGCAGCACTACAAAAAATATTTTTTTTTACTAAAACGAAGGTGTGCTACTAACACGGGGAACTGGAGTCTTACTGGTTATCGGCTTGGGAAAAATATTTTATTTACAATAATTATAGTAATATGTCAATTTCTAACTGCAATGACAATCTCTTGGGTGGGAAATGACATAAAAAGCTTTCATCCAACGGGTTGGAAATGTTTATGTAGGGTTGCCTATAATAAAGTAGGCTAAACAAATTTTAATAGAGTTGACAAAAATATTAGTAGAATTAAAGGTTATAACTCCATGATTTATTTTGAAAATCATTGTTTTAAAAAGACGATGATTGTGATTAAAATTGTATACTCGTACATACCTCGGTCGGAGTTCATTACAACCTCGCGCTGTATTTCTTGTATATACACAAGCCCTCAGCTGTAATGAAACATTTCCCACCTCGGATGTAATATACTATTAAACAGAACTACTAAATTGGCCTAAAAAAAAACTTGTAAGGCAAAAATGTCTATGAATTTAGACTAGGCAAGAAAATAAACTGTAAAGGCCAAAAAAAACACAATTTAGTGAGAAAAATAAAATCTGAGCTGCTGAGCTACGGGAATGTAAATCGCACTTGAGCAAACAGTAACACACAAAACGGAAAATTTAGAATAACCCTGTACTAAATACTGTCCCATAATTTTTGCCAACACAAACTATGCTCAAAAGACCCTTAGTGTTGGTTAGATTTAACCAGCCCAAGGCCTGACCACCACTTATGGCCTTCAGTAAAAGGTTTACAAACTACTAAAACTAGCATAAAACATAAAAATGGTAAATCAAGCGACTCACCAAGGACTACTTCAGCTGGATACCAGAGAAACATTCAGTTTGGACGAATAAAAAGGATCAGAAACTAATAAACGAGGTCTGTCCTGGACATGTACGACTCTCATTGTCCATAGTTTGGAGAGTTTTTATTAGTATTTCCAAATATTGAAGGAAGCAATAGTAATATTATTGTTTCATAATTAGTTGATATCTCAATTGTTTGCTGACTTAGCTTTACAGTAATATAAAAGACCTATCCACAATATTGTAGTTAGTGGGTAAATGAAGAATACAGTGGGTATGTGTACCCCAGCGGGGGTTCGTGGGTCGTAACTGTATAGTGTATAACCAATGGTCTAGTGAAGACGGAAACCCTATAACGGGTAATGTAAAATTATTATCTTATTACTAAATATATTTATTATTTTATATATTCGTAAACAACCATCTTTATTATTCTACCATAGTCAAGTATTTCAGCCAATCAGCATCAACAGTAAGTAATACTTTTATTATTATTCTTATTATGAGAGGAGGTTGTTTCTTGGCTGGGTTAATGATGGAAGTATACAGTTTCTGGATATCAGCCACTTTATTAATTTCGAACTCTACAGTTTCGACCCCACCTGGGTCTTCTTCAGGAGCTACATATAAATGTACAGTTAAAAACAATTTGTTAACATAGAAAACAGAACTTACTGAAATTTATTTAAATGTGATGATGCATAATAATGTAAAAAATGTTTATGAACAACATGGAAATAATAGTGTTAAACATGGTTTAACACAGTCGTCGAAATATAAAACAATAATTATAAACAATGTATGAATTATACATAGAATACACACGTCGAAAATTTTTAAAAATATAAAAAATATAAAAATATAAAATGTCGTAGTACCACACCCTAACGGACACTCAGACTAAGTAAGGTATGGACCTGTTGAATTGATAAAGGTTGAAGGCTAAGTCAAGGTTGTACTTTGCTTTAAACAGAAAACCCGCCAAATGTTGGTTTAACTGCGCATGTTATACAGTTGCGCTTGTTGCCACCAGATGTAAAAGAATGTTATTTAGTTTTATTTTTGTTGTATTTTAAGATGTTATTATAAATTTTACTGATACACATCGTGTCCGTTTTTAGATTTATGTCATTGTGATCATTGTTTATGTGTAACATTTCAAGTGTTAGCCTTTTGTGTAGATTGTGTTGTGTGTCTAATATTGTTGCCTTCTCAAAATCAAAATTATGGTTATGAGAATAGGCGCGATGCACAAGAGCGCATTTGTTATTACTATTTGGTATTTTATTACAGTTTTTTCTGTGCCTCCAATCTAGTCTTCATGTATCTTTTTGTCTGGCCAGTATATTGTGCTGTACAGTCTTTACAGGGAATTTTATAAATGATACCAGATTGAATGTCTTTGTGTATCTTCGCTTTAAGTGTGCTTTATTTGCACGTGATGAACAAGAAAGGTTGTTTCTGTTCAGGGAGCCAATAGAAATAGGTGACTTCTTACGTCATAAGAGTGGGGGATAGTTTTTGTCACAATTATTTTTAATTCAATATTTTAAAATATATGAACAAATACAAGCTTCTCTTGTAAACAAAACTTGACTTGTGCTTTCGTCTCTGACGTTTGAAGCTGTTTCCTTGGATGCGCTGAAGCGAGATCCTTTTGACGTCACAATGTATTTTTAATTACGTAATATATTTGAAAATATACACATTTTTTTAACTAATAATTCATTTTTTATAGGAATTATTTAAAAAAAATCCAATACATAATGTTTAAATAAGTAAAATTACGAAGATATAATATTTTATAAATACAAAAACCTTGTAACCGTCTTATTACAATTGTGCAGTAAATACAAATCTAAGACCGCTTTGGATATATTCAAAATAAAATTTGGGATAATTAACAGTGAATACCAATTGATATAACTTACAGCAAGTTGGTAAAATATTCGAATTTTAATAACTAATTAATGGCCAGTTACATCGTTTATAGTTAAATTTGAAATACTACTTAAATTCGCAATATCTTATCGAAACGAATGTCGAATAAGTTTATTATATCACTGTCAAAATTTTAATACGCACTTTTTTGTTAACCTGAAATTAAGACAACCCCCAAAAGTTTTTTCTTTTAAATTTATATTTTTCCATTAAACGAATACTAGTGGGGTTTTGTAAATTATCACAATATTCTCTTCTACTGCAGTCTAAATTTAAACAGAATTTTAACATCAGCATGTTTATATTATCATAAAGGTAAATGTGACTCCTTCAAATTGACAACACTGTACAGAGTAATAACTTGTCACAAAGAAAAGAAATTCAGAATTTCGTTGTTAGATATCTGTTATAAAATTTTATCCTAAGTTATGCATCTGTAGTTGAAAGTTAGTAAGCTTAAAAACTACGGAGCTGTCCTGTGGAGCTGTCATCTTCGAACTACAGTGTTAATACCTACGTATTACATTTAATAACCCAGGCTTTATTCCATTTCCACAATCGAAACGTCATTATTTTTTTAAATTACGACAAATAAAATGTAATACAAATACTAAGGATTACTAAGGCTACCCGAATACTCATCAAAACAAGTCCACTAATGAAAAAAATCTTTTTCAGAGAAATAATCAAAGAAATGGAAGCCAGTGCTTACAAACGGATATTAATACGCCAACAGAGCGAAATATAATTGAAGAAATATATAAATAAATACAGTGTGTCCTAGGGTACTTTTATATAAATGTTATGGCCATGGGGCAAGATCGCCGCCCTAAGCAAGCCATAATGTCAAACATACTGGTAATTCATTTCCCTATTTATTTGTAAGAAATATATTATACAGGCATATTAAATAATCACACTATGAATCTATAAAGGTAATAAAAATTCATTTATTTAAGAGATACACAATTATTATTATGACATAGATTTAGAGTTTATGTAAAGCATATGATATCGGTTGTTATTATCACATCAAATTTAATAACTGTGGTTATTATTTACATTATAAGTATATATTTTAAACTTACCTTTCAAAAATTTAAATGTTTGTGCTTAATATTGGTAATTTTTATGTGTTTTCAATATTGCCAGTCATCGTAGTCAGTATCTCAAGAAAATATACAAATAAATAAAATAAAAGTATTACTTACACTTTAAATAAATATTAGAAGTATATTTATAATATCTTTTCCTTAGATAAAACACTGTAGACCTATTAGTTTCTATGAAGATTTATTTCAGTTAGTAACGTGTACATTAATATCATAATAACACAATAATAACCTCTTACCTATGAAGAATCGGTTTTTATAGTCGTTATATAAATTATAAATCTAATGGAAAATATTTATATTGAAAACCAAATTTAAATAATAAACAATATCTAATCTCTTGACACTCAATGTTGTAACGTCATAACGTTTAGTGTTCCTAACATGACAGTGATTTCACTGCTACATATTTAAATGTGTTTTGCATTAAAATAAAACAAGTAGCCACGAAAATACATAATAATTTGCGCAACATCAACGAATATGACAGTGGCCCGCTAATGGCGGACGAAACGTATGCCACGTCATAACCATACCCTGGGTATATAGGTACCCTAGTGTGTCCCATTTTGTGTGTGTGTGTGTGTATGTGTGTTTGTGTGTGTGTGTGTGTGTGTACGTGCGTGCGTGTGCGTGTGACCGCGGTTTCGGCCGCGATATCTCCAATACTAGACTTCCAAAAATTACAATTCTTGCGTATTCCTCTTCATTACAACCATATGCAGACTTGATTAGAGTTCGGTTATAATTGGTCAACCGAAAGTACCCTCATTTGAAGATTTTAACAGTTTTTCTCGAAAAAACTCAGTTAAATATTATTATAACTTAAAGAATATATTATTCTCTATACGATTTGATTGCATTTCATATTCAACAAATATAGAGTTAAAGAATTATAAAGATATTAAATTTCATAAATCAGTCAGCTATGCTAACTTAACCATGGAAACTGCTAATATATTAAGATAATTCAAATTGACAGATGTCAGTATCAATATAAAGTAAATGAATGAAAGAAGAAGGGAAATAACTCTAGGGTTACAAGTTTCTAGAAAGATATAAGAAAGACGCTTTCATTGGTTTAAACATGTCATGAGAGAGATGAATATATTGGAAGAAGATTAAATAGCTCAGTAATAGAAGGAGAAAGAAACATAGGAAGACCAAATATAAGATGAAAGGACTGTATTGCGGAAGACTTGAGAGAAAAGGAACTGAATGAGGACGACTCGCAAAACAAAAATGAGTGGAAGAAGAAAATAAAAAATAGCGACCCCTAACGAATGGGAAAAACTAAAGAAGAAGAAGAAGATGTCAGTGTCAAGTGCTATTTGCATAGTTTGGTTATGAAATAATATTACTGGAAATATAGGATCTTTTGCAAGAAAATTTATGTACGCGCGCATGCAGTGACGTGACTTTGCTGACTTTGGCAAACAGATATGGGGAACCGTGTCAAAATGACAGCTATTAATTGCGTCCATTACTGACAAATGTCATAATTTTTCTACAAAATTTTATGATTTTCTTATTTTATGTGGTTTATTTGTTATCAGGAGTGTGGAATTCAGTTGCCGAGAAAAGGAATTATAAAATACCAAAAAATGAAATTTTTAATGAAAAATTATGACATTTGTCAAAAGATCCTATATTTCCAGTAAAATTACATTATAAACAAAGTATGACATATTATTTAAACATTTATGGCCAGTTGCACAGCATATAGTTAATGACTTAACTAATGGTTAAGAGAAAAAATGCGTACCGAAATTTTGACAGTAATATTTAACAACTCATTTGATATTTCGTTTCGATGCGATATTGTCAATTTAACCAACGGTTAACAATTTAACTATAAGCTGTGCAACTGGCCATTAATATTATTATAAATATTAAAGAATATTCTATTATCTATACGAATTGATTGCATTTTATATTTCATATTCAATGGATATAGAGTTAAAGAATTATAAAGAAATTATATTTTATAAATCAACCAGAAACAGCTACTATAATAAGAAAATTCTAACTGAAAAGAAAATGAATGTGGTAGAAATGACGATGTTGAGATAGGTGTTGGGGAAAACACGGAAAGATCCGGTAACGAATGAATGAGTAAAGGAAATAACTCGAGTATTAGAAGTTTCTAGAAAGATACAAGAGAGACGATTACATTGGTTTAAACATGTCATGAGGAGAGATAAAGAATATTTTGGAAGAAGAATGAGTAGCTTAGTAATAGAAAGTGAAAGAAACAGAGGAAGACCAAAGATAAGATGGAAGGACTGTTTTGGGGAAGACTTGAGAGAAAAGCAACCGAATGAAGACGACCTGCAAAACAGAAATGAATGGAAGGAGAAAATAAAAAATAGCGCCCCTAACGAATGGGAAAAGCTAAAGAAGAAGAAGTCAGTGTCAAGTGCCATTTGCATAGTTTGTTTATGAAATAATTTTACTGGTAATTTAGAATCATTTGCAAGAAAATTTATGTATGGAATTTGTACATAATACACAGGATTGACGGTAGGTATTGTACTGGCCACATCAGATTTTTTCTTTTTCAAATTACTTCTAAACTATTAGTAATCCAGAAAAATGTTACAAATAAAGAAGTTAGACATTTTTATTCCATAACCAGTGGCGTTTATATTCGTAAATTTCCGAGATATAACACAAAATTATATTTTTTTAAATGGAACCCATATCTGATTTTAGTTTCATAAAAATACGTATTTTTCTCTTTTCAATGATACGAACGAAAAAGTTTAATTAGTATTACTGTACTCATTTCGAAATTCCTGACTCGGCTCCTTCGTCACCTCGTTTTTAAACTTGTGATTTGTGTCGTAATAACTCATTTCTCAGCCTTATAATGTAAATAATTAAACTCATGTTTTTGTGGAATTTCCTACCATTTCCTATTTTAATTCTTCTTTTAGTGTCCTGCAATTTTCTTGAATGTGATGACATTCTAATACCGAAACAGAGATATTAAATTTGACAATTGAAAATCATTCTATTAACTGCACTCGCCAAGTCTCTGCTCTAAACTGACAACTTGTAATTGTACAGCCTACTATCAAAGCAAATATAGGAAAAGTATGTTTCATCTCAGTTTTACCTCTACCTTAACTCCAAATGGTATAGTCCACCATTCTATAATCTGTAATAGCTGCTTGACTATTGAAGACTTATGTGTGATCCTTGTTACGAGAATGGAATATTGCATAAAACTATGTTATCTCTTTTGTGTGAAACTTGTCAAAAATACAATGACAACGTTTAAAAAGCATTTATGTTAAGAGAACAGATAGATTATTTTACCGGACAGAATACAATCAATGCATGTCTTCATTTCAACAGGGCGGTATAAATAAAGGCACGTTGGCATTCAATGTTATAAAGCAAGCAGTGAGCGATGTGGCGCATTATCATAATTACGATATTTCTAGACTTATCGCTAGACCTGACAGTCAATTTTTCTGACTATATCAGTATTATTATTCCTTGCCCGAATTTTATGAGCGTGTTGTGTGTTAGGTTATTGTAGTTATATTCTGACAATTTGAAACTCCACTGTCTCTTGTTTATTGGATAAAAATAAATTTAAAAGAGATAAACTTTTGAGAAATGTTTGAATTTTTCTCGTGCGACTCGCGTGACGTCTAAGCAGTGTTAAAGAAATATTTTACCGTCTTATTTTCAATTATATCATTTCTTATTCACTGTTTATTAAATATTCCAAATTTTATTTTGAATATATCAAAATCGGTTTTAGATTTTTATTTACTACGCAATTTTTTATTTGAGAAAAGGGCATAACTGCTCTGATAAACCAAGAGTTGGGGGTAAAATCAAATGACTCATAAGATACGAAAGGTTTGACATTGTGAGTTTATAGTACTGTCTGCTCTAAAAGAAAAATCACTCGTCTGCCGACTATAACTGGTTGCCTTCCCCCGCAATAATTTTCAAAAAGGTTTAAAATCGACTACCAAGAGTCTCATTAATACCAAATTGTTTTGCACAGTGTAAGTATAAACATTACTTATTTTTAAAATAACGTTTGCCGTTTATTGGTGGTCGTATAATTATTGCAATAATTAGGTGCAATACATACATGTAATTTTCAGAATTACGCTTAACTTTTTATTATACAATTAATATTTAAGTACCTAGTGAAAAATGATAACTAAAATAATATTATTACACAAAATGACGTTAGTAGTAAATATTATATAATAATTCTTTACTTAACAATATAATATTAATTTGTTAAAGATCAGTAGAAAGTTGGAATAAACACGAAAATAAGTGGCTTAATTTTATTTAATTTCTAATATTTTAACTCCACCTCTATTACAATGCTTCAAATTACACAAATTTGATTTATTCTATTTTGCACAATAATATATAAAGAAAAGGTGATTTTTATTTTTTTTTCAAGAAAATTTTTACGATATTGCCAGAAAGCAACTACAGCTGTTGTTTCCTAATCTTTTTCAACATTTGGTAGATATACAATATACATATTTAATAAAACCGCTAGAAAGAGGGGTCTACTTGTAATATTGTTAGTACCTAGGTAGTATATTCGACTACTAAACAAAATAGAAAATAAGTGAAAACACTTTTTAGAAGTTAAATAATGTTTATGAAGGTACATACATATTCATAATATAATCAAATCAAGAATTTTGTTATTAATTAAAAAATCTCCTAGTTAGCTCTAATTTTCAAGACGAGTATTTCAAATTAGCTTAGCCCAAGGCTCGGTCACGTTCCCAGTGTTCCAGCTCCAGCAGCTAGACCACGTCCACCCTACTGCCGCACACAATTTTTTGGTACACAATTTTTTCATATATTTTTTTTGTAAATTCAAACTTCAAAATTAAAAGTCTTACACTTTTAATTTCTTCCTTATTCTTTACTCGAGTACACCTTCTCGAGAGCTTCCCCTTTCAATGATGTTGACGCCCGAAAAATAAGTTTATGGTCTTTAAAAATTTGTACGGGCAGTTGCCTGAGTCAGTTTTCTATTTTTATTTGGGTTAACATGTGCGCGACACAGGTAAGTAAAAGACATAAGCTTGTGCCACAATGTTTAGAAAACTAATAATTCTCATAATAGTATTAAATTCAAATTTGAAGTTCAACAATAATTGTCGATTGTCCATAATTGGGTAATGTGTGGCGCCGATACAAAATGAAGCGTGTTCGGCTGTCTTCGTTTTCTGTCTAACGGAATTGTGTGTGGTAAGATTTGGGACCTACGCTATGTACTTCAGTACTTCGAGAAATGTGTGCAATGCAATTTGTATCTTGTATTTCTCAGTGTAAGACGAACTTGGCCTAAAGTACCCGAATATTTTAGACCTAACGGGAAATGATTGTATTACAACTTGGAGCTTGTGTGTCAGCGACTTGGGACGTACGTATTTTGGTATAATTCCATCATGGATACTTCTCGAATAAATCCATCCACGTAACAATATTTTCAAATAATGAATCAATTTTTACCTCTCGCTAAGAGAGGTATTGCATTCATGCTAAAAATCGCATATCCAGATTTTATTGAATAAGCACGTTTTAAGGTCCCTACATCCAAATTTAACATTTTTACGATGATGTCTGTGTGTGTGTGTGTGTGTGTGTGGGCGTGGATGTGTGTGTATGTGTGTGGGATGTTGGAAGGACGTTTACTCAAAAACAATAAGAATTTAAATTTGTTTAACTACGTATTTCCTAATCGGACATTCATGGGACGATCTGAAAAGGTTTTGGTAACAATTGGACAACCGGAAGTAGAAGATTCTTGAAAAAAAACTTCTAAAAATTATTTTCTGAATTTTTTTCTTCGTAATATTAAAGAAAATTAAATTCTCTATCTGATACATTTAAATATTTTATTATATATTCTATAGATTTAGAGATAAAAGAAATAAAATATATAAAATAATCTGTTGCAATAAATTTTACAGCTGAAAAAATGCCATGGAAAACAGTTGAAAATTTAAATTGTTTGCAATTGACAGATAATTGCAGTGTCAGAAATCCGAAGACATTACTGAAGACTTTTTCTGGGAAGTAGGTACATACATTATATTATTTCTTGAAGTGTTAATAGCTACATAATTAATATTATAGATATATTACACATTCCTTTCAGAAATACTGTTACTTCCGACAATTAATTGGAATCATCTCGAAAAATCAGAAGAGTAGGACAAAATGTCTTCATAGAATGAATTTAAATTTAAAAAATCTGTTGTGGCCAGCACAATACCTCTCCCCACTTCCTTTTTTGGTTACATAAGTATAGGGCGCGAACAGTCATGTTACATTGTTGGCCTTGACAAGCAAATGTGGGAGCCTGTTTCAAGATGATAATTAGTAATTATGTACATGGATGTTAATTGTTAATTTTTCATTTAGAATTTCAAGATTTTCTAAATACACGTAATTTGTCACCAGGAGTGTGGAATTTACTTGTCGAGGAAAATAAACCACATGGAATTGGATAATCACTAAATTTAGAATGAGAAATTATGATACTTGATATCTATATACATAATTACTAGCTATCATTCTGACATGGGCCCCCATATTTCGTGTATACCTACACTATACCAAAAATTCTACTTACATATATCTATTCCTTATATTTAGATTGTTTAATTTTAAATTCATTTCATGAAGAAATTTTGTCCTCTTCTAATTTTTTGAAATGTTTCCAATTCACTGTCAGGTTTGACAGTATTTTTGAAGGATATATGTAATATACCTACAATTTTAAATATTTAGCTATTAATACATTAAGAAATAATATAATGTATGTACTTCCCAGAAAAAGTGTTCAGTAATGTCTCTGGATTTCTGACACTGACAATTATCTGTCAGTTACAAACAATTTAAATTTTCAACTATTTTCCATGGCCATTCTTTCGGCTGTAAAATTTATTATAACTGATTATTTTATATATTATATTTCTTTTATCTCTAAATCTATAGAATATATTATAAAATATTTAAATGTATCAAATAAAGAATTTAATTTTCTATAATATTACCAAGAAAAAAATTCAAAAAATATTATTTAGAAGATTTTTTTTCAAGAATCTTCTACTTTCGGTTGTCCAATTGTTACCAAAACCTTTTCAGATCTTCCCATGAATGTCCGATTGGGAAATACGTAGTTAAACAAATTTAAAGTCTTATAGTTTTTGAGTAATCGTCCTTCCAACATCCTACATACATACACACACACACACACACACACACACACACATACATCCACACACACACACACACACAGACATCATTGTAAAAATGTTAAAATCGGATTGTAGGGACCTTAAAACGTGCTTATTCAATAAAATCTGGATATGCGATTTTTGGCATGAATCCAATACCTCTCTTAACGAGAGGTAAAAATCTAAATATATGGAATAAATATAAATAGAATTTTTGGTGTAGAGTATAGGTATACAAGAAATACATTAGGGCGCGAGCAGTTATGTGGCTTTGTTGGCCTTGACAAGCAGATATGGGGGCCCATATCAGAATGAGGTTAAATAACAATTTTTCGTTCTAAATTTCTTGATTTTCCAATTGCAAATAGTATATTTTCCTCGACAAGTAAATTCCACACTCCTGGTGACAAATTAACCACGTGAGTATAGAAAAAAGTAGATTTGTTAAAAGTGGACTAACATCGATGACGAGATGAAAGAAGCAGTGTATTTCTGACTGACATTTAAAGCAACATTCCTTTTTACCTCTCGCTAAGAGAGGTAATGGATTCATGCTAAAAATCGCATAGATTTTATTGAATAAGCACGTTTTAAGGTCCCTACAATCCGATTTTAACATTTTTACGATGATGTCTGTGTGTGTGTGTGTGTGTGTGTGTGTTTGTGGGTGTGTGTGTGTATGTGTGTGTGTGTATGTGTGTGTGTGTGTGTGGGATGTTGGAAGGACGATTACTCAAAAACCATAAAACTTTATATTTGTTTAACTACGTATTTCCCAATCGGATATTCATGGTAAGATCTGAAAAGGTTTTGGTAACAATTGGACAACCGGAAGTAGATGATTCTTGAAAAAAAATCTTCTAAATATTATTTTTTGAATTTTTTTCTTGGTACACTAAAGAAAATTAAATTCTCTGTCTGATACATTTAAATATTTTATTATATATTCTATAGATTTAGAGATAAAAGAAATATAATATATAAAATAATCTGTTGTAATAAATTTTACAGCCGAAAGAATGCCATGGAAAATAGTTGAGAATTTAAATTGTTTGTAACTGACAGATAAATGTCAGTGTCAGAAATCCGGAGACATTACTGAAGACTTTTTCTGGGAAGTACATACATTATATTATTTCTTAATGTATTAATAGTTAAATATTTAACATTATATAGGTATATTACACATACCCTTCAGAAATACTGTTACTTCCGACAATGAATTGGAAACATCTCGAAATATTGGAAGAGTAGGACAAAATTTCTTCATAGAATGAATTTAAATATAAAATAATCTAAATATATGGAATAGATGTAAGTAGA
Organism: Harpalus rufipes; assembly: GCA_951394225.1. Lineage (NCBI taxonomy): Eukaryota > Metazoa > Arthropoda > Insecta > Coleoptera > Carabidae > Harpalus > Harpalus rufipes. The sequence continues at coordinate 19,422,012 of OX596280.1, forward strand.
ATTGTTGGTGTAGAGTGCAGGTATACAAGAAATGTTAAATACATTAGCGCGCGAGCAGTCATGTGACTTGACAAGCAGATATGGGACCCATGTCATATTTTCAAATTCTATGTGGTTTATTTTCCTCGACAAGTAAATTCCACACTCCTGGTGACAAATTAACTACGTGATTTTGGAAAATCTTGAAATTTTGAATGAAAAATTTTAACATTTGACATCTATGTACATAATTACTAATTATCATTCTGAAATGGGCCCCTACATCTGCTTGTTAAGGCCAACAATGTAACATGACTGTTCGTGCCCTATACTTCTGTAACCAAAAAAAAGGAAGTGGCGAGAGGTATTGTGCTGGCCACAACAGATTTTTTCATAATTTATCGATTTTAGAATAACAACGTACCTACTACGTCGGTATGTCAGAAAAAAAAAGAGGAATTAATAAAAAAAATCATAAAATTCTAGTTAAGCATATATGAAAAATTAAATTTGGAATGTAATATCCATCATTTTTATTGAAATTAATTTCTCTATTGCGACAAACTGTATTTGTAAAATTTGTATTCCTGTTGCAGTGACAGAATTCTGATCCGAAAAATAACGACCCACACATACAATCTATCAGTACATTATATACACAATACAGTAGTATCTATATCAGTCTGTTTTATTTACTGATACACATTAATTTAAATTTTTATTCGCTGCGTATGAAAAATACAATATTTGTAATATTCATCGTTTTTGATTAGTTGGTTTTGTCATGAAACAAATTGAAATACCGTGGCCATAGCATAACCGGGTATAACACAAACCAGTAAACCAATTTTTACTTCGCCTGTTTAATTCACATACAAGAGTGTAATTCATTTTAATGGTTTCATAAATGTAGATATGAAAAATGATAATACACTTTCAAAAATGCGCTTTTAGTTTTATTAAAAACATGACAAACAGTTCCATTAAAAATTTAATAAATGTAATTATTTTCTGTGGATGCTTTATTACTAAAAGTTAATTAAAACTAAGTGCATATGATATCCTTGAAAGGAATAATTTTGTTTGGTAAAAAGTAAAGCGTGGAAGGCAACGAGGAAGACATAAAGAAAAAGTGTAGTTATGTAGGTATTGTGCTGAGACTAATAAATTCGACTAATAGCCAAAGTTATTGCATTTGCTTCCCTTATATTGAAGATGACATCCCGTAAGGAGATTTTACACAATTCACCCATTCCCGTTTCAACAAAACTTTATCCTTAACGTACGTAATAAACCCGTTGCTAAAATATAATCCGAATAAAATGTATAATGAAAATTAACATAAAAAGAAAACAACCAGACCCGATCTGACATTATTTCTTTTAAAAAGCCTTAATTTACGAACGCTGAACATTAATATTTCCAACTTTAGTATAAAAAAATTTCTGTGCAGATATTTAAGCAACTCATATAAGAAATATGGGTTCTTTAAAGACAACGGGGTGTTCATTTTTAAGTGGCGACCATTGCGATCTCGAAAACTAGAAGAGATACGAAGTTGGTTAAATTAGCAAAGAATCTCTATTTCACGTAGGTATATCAAAGATATACTGAAAAAAGAAATTCAACCAGTGGTTTCCAAAATATGGATACCAACTTTTTTATTTTAAATAGAAACATATTTTTTATTTGTGCATTCAATAGAGCTCTTTATTCTGAATCCAACTATATAAAATTTTCATACGCTTACATAACAAAATTTTTGAAAAAAAAATTAATAAAGTTTTGAATTACTTCCCTTTAAATATGATATTAATTAGAGTGCCATGAATGAAAAAAGTGAATATTTTGTTTATTGCTACTTCTGTCAAATGAGAAATTGTTCTTCATATCATTTTTAATACCTAAAAATGGATCAATTCACACATGACGAAAAGGTAGGAAAAATTTAAAATGGAGAATTCAGTTATGTATTAATAAAAATCTGATGTGGCCAGCACATAACCTCTCGCCGTATATTTTACCTGGCTGTATGCATAAAGCAAAGAATATTTTTATAAATACAAATAATATATTCATATAAATCTATGACGTTTAAATTTCTTTATTATTCAATAATAGCATGTCTCAACATAAAGATATTTTACCATAAATTATGTTACAATAAATTACAAAGTAGAGTTTACCATATATAAATATTAGGCTGGTAACAGCAATTTTCAATTCGAACAACCTTGTTTACTTTCTCTTCGTATTCTTCTACTAAAAACATTAATTTTGGGCGGTCTAATATGTATATATCTGGATTGTGCATCTATTCTTACATATCTTCTTTTACATTTTATTTTTTCATACTTGTTATATCTAAATAACACTAATTCCCTTTAATAAAGTGACGGATAGATTGCACTCCGATTATTCTTATATCGATGTGTAATTTTGTCAATATTTACAACTTACTTGAGAAGAATTTGATAGCTTTTTCGCAATTCAAAGTTACTCTAGTCTACAGTGCTGGTGCACATTGTCGCATAATGTTTGAAACAAATTTAAGTCCTTCAACCTAGACTTGTCATCTCCATAATAGTCACAGATCAAGAATTAAGGGATTCTCCAAGTACATTTTTCTTTCATTACTCATTATTTCTGACACTGACATTTATCTGTCACAAATAATTTAAATTTTCAACTATTTTCCATGGCCAATCTTTCGGCTGTAAAATTTATTATAACTGATTATTTTATATATTATATTTCTTTTATCTCTAAATCTATAGAATATATTATAAAATATTTAAATGTATCAGATAGAGAATTTAATTTTCTTTAATATTACCAAGAAAAATTTTCAATAAATATTATTTAGAAGATTTTTTTTCAAGAATCTTCTTCTTCCGGTTGTCCAATTGTTACCAAAACCTTTTCAGATCTTCCCATGAATGTCCGATTGGGAAATACGTAGTTAAACAAATTTAAAGTCTTATAGTTTTTGAGTAACCGTCCTTCCAACATCCCACACACACACACACACACACATACACACACACACACACATCCACACACACACACAGACATCATCGTAAAAATGTTAAAATCGGATTGTAGGGACCTTAAAACGTGCTTATTCAATAAAATCTGGATATGCGATTTTTAGCATGAATCCAATACCTCTCTTAGTGAGTAGCGAGAGGAAAAAATCTGATGTGGCCAGCACATAACCTCTCGCCGTATATTTTACCTGGCTGTATGCATAAAGCAAAGAATATTTTTGTAAATACAAATAATATATTCATATAAATCTATGACGTATAAACTTCTTTATTATTCAATAATAGCATGTCTCAACATGAAGATATTTTACCATAAATTATGTTACAATAAATTACAAAGTAGAGTTTACCATATATAAATATTAGGCTGGTAACAGCAATTTTCAATTCGAACAACGTTGTTTACTTTCTCTTCATATTCTTCTAGTAAAAACATTAATTTTGGGCGGTCTAAAATGTATATATGGATTGTGCATCTATTCTTACATATCTTCTTTTACATTTTATTTTTTCATACATGTTATATCTAAATAACACTAATTCCGTTTAATAAAGTGACGGATAGATTGCACTCCGATTATTCTTATATCGATGTGTAATTTTGTCAATATTTACAATTTACTTGAGAAGAATTTGATAGCTTTTTCGCAATTCAAAGTTACTCTAGTCTATAGTACTGGTGTACATTGTCCCATAATGTTTGAAACAAATTTAAGTCCTTCAACCTAGACTTGTCATCTCCATAATAGTCACAGATCAAGAACTAAGGGATTCTCCAAGTACATTTTTAATTCATTACTCATTATTTCTGACACTGACATTTATCTGTCAGTTACAAATAATTTAAATTATCAACTATTTTTCATGGCATTTTTTCGGCTGTCAAATTTATTACAACAGATTATTTTATATATTATACTTCTTTTATCTCTAAATCTATGGAATATATAAAAAAATAAAAAAATAATATTTAGAAGATTTTTTTTCAAGAATCTTCTACTTCCGGTTGTCCAATTATTACCAAAACCTTTTCAGATCTTCCCATGAATGTCCGATTGGGAAATACGTTGTTAAACAAATTTTAAGTCTTATAGTTTTTGAGTAACCGTCCTTCCAACATCCCACACACACACATACACACACACACACACACACATCCACACACACACACACACAGACATCATCGTAAAAATGTTAAAATCGGATTGTAGGGACCTTAAAACGTGCTTATTCAATAAAATCTGGATATGCGATTTTTAGCATGAATGCAATACCTCTCTTAGCGAGAGGTAAAAATGGAGATAATTTTGAGCAGTTTTTATAAACACTAAATCTTTTAATTGAAAATAAAGTTCTTTTTTAAATATGTTCACTTTTTTCATTCATGGCACTCTAATTAATATCATATTTAGGAAAAATTAATTCAAAACTTATTAATTTTTTTTTCGAAAATTTTGTTATGTAATGGTATGAAAATTTTATATCGTTGGATTCAGAATAAAGAGCTCTATTGAATGAGCTAATAAAAAATATATGTTTCTATTTAAAATAAAAAAGTTGGTATCCATATTTTGAGAACCACTGATTGAATTTCTTTTTACCTTCCGTCACCTCTAGGTAAGGAAGGTATTGTCTTTGGTCAAAAAGTTCAATGATGAGTTTTTAATGAATAAGCATGTTTTAGGGTCCCTATAATACGATTTTACCATTTTTACGATGATATCTGTATGTATGTATGTATGTGTGTGTGTCTGTGTGTATCTGTGTGTGTGTGACAAAAGTTTCGGTTCCCATAACTGCAATACCACGATTCCAAAAATTATATTTTTTTCGTATTCCTCAAGTTTACATCCAGAAGAACAAGTGATTAGATTTTGGTTATAATTGGTGAACCGGAAGTAGCCTCATTTGAAGATTTAACAGTTAAATTTGATTTATTGGCATTTAACGTTATTATAACTTAAAGAATATATTATTCTCTATACGATTTGATTACATTTTATACTTCATATTCAATAGATACATAGTTAAAGAATTTTAAAGAAATTAAATTTTATAAATCAGCCAGCTATGCTAAACATGGAAACTACTACTATATTCATATAATTCAAATTGACAGATGTCAGTATCAATAAAAATAAATTAATGTGGCAGAGATGAGGATGTTGAAGTAGATTTAGGGGAACACGCGAAAATGTACGGTAAGAAAATAACTCTAGTGTTACAAGTTTCTAGAAAGATACAAAAAAGACGATTACATTGGTTTGAACATATCATGAGGAAAAATGAAGAATTATATTGGAACAAGTTTGAATAGTTTACTAATAGGAGGTTGAAGAAACAGAGGAAGACCAAAATAAGATGGATGGACTGTATTGTAGAAGACTTGAGAGAAAAGGACCTGAATGAGAACGACACACGACACGCAAAAATTTCGACCCCTAACGAATGGGAAAAGCTAAAGAAGAAGAAGATGTCAGTGTCAAGTGCAATTTGAATAGTTTGTTTATGAAATAATTTTACTGGATATTTCGAATCTTTTGCAAGAAAAATTATGTATGGAATTTATACATTATATGCAGGATTGACGGAAGGTATTGTGCTGGCCACAACAGATTTTTTCAGTTTATCATTGAAATACCTATGTGAAATAGAGATTCTTTGCTAATTTAACCAACTTCGTATCTCTTCTAGTTGTCGACATCACAATAGTATAAAATACATAGAATTGGCGGAAGATAATTTGTTGGTCACAATATACAGGCTGTTCATTTTATTTTGTCCACTATTGCTATCTCGAGAACTATAAGAGCTACGAGGTCGGTTAAATTAGCAAACAATTTCCATTTTACTATTTTAATGAGCATAAAAAAATTCAACCAGCGGTTCATAAACTGTGGGTACCAACTTTGTTATTTTAATTTTTTTTATTTGCTTATTCGATAGAGAATTTTATTCTGAATGCAGTTACAGAGGTCCGTGAAGTTGGCAACCACCTAAAAGCACAAACAATCAAATTGGTGGGAATCGTTTGTGCTTCGTTAGTGCTTGATTGTGCCTTTTGAAAATATACAGCAACCCCAAGCGTTCATTAGTTATAAACAAATTAAAAGTGGTTGCCAGCTTCACGCTTAGCAACTACCTTAGAAGCACAAACGACCAAATTAATGTCAATCGTTTGTGCTTCGTTAGTGCTTCAAGGATATGTATAAATAAAGTCAGCAACCCCAAGCGTTCATTAGTTAGTAACAAAATAAAAGTGGTTGCCAACTACACGGTCAGCAACCACCTTAGAAGCACAAACGACCAAATTAGTGTCAATCGTTTGTGCTTCGTTAGTGCTTCAAGGATATACATAAATAAAGTCAGCAACCCCAAGCGTTCATTAGTTATTAACAAAATAAAAGTGGTTGCCAACTTCACGGTCAGCAACCACCTTAGAAGCACAAACGACCAAATTAGTGTCAATCGTTTGTGCTTCGTAGGTGCTTTAAGGATATACATAAATAAAGTCAGCAACCCCAAGCGTTCATTACTTAGTTATTAACAAAATAAAAGTGGTTGCCAACTTCACGGTCAGCAACCACCTTAGAAGCACAAACGACCAAATTAGTGTCAATCGTTTGTGCTTCGTTAGTGCTTCAAGAATATACATAAATAAAATCAGCAACCCCAAGCGTTCATTAGTTATTAACAAAATAAAAGTGGTTGCAACTTCACGGTCAGCAACCACCTTAGAAGCACAAACGACCAAATTAGTGTCAATCGTTTGTGCTTCGTAGGTGCTTTAAGGATATACATAAATAAAGTCAGCAACCCCAAGCGTTCATTAGTTATTAACAAAATAAAAGTGGTTGCCAACTTCACGGTCAGCAACCACCTCAGAAGCACAAACGACCAAATTAGTGTCAATCGTTTGTGCTTCGTAGGTGCTTTAAGGATATACATAAATAAAGTCAGCAAGCCCAAGCGTTCATTAGTTATTAACAAAATAAAAGTGGTTGGCAACTTCACGGTCAGCAACAACCTTAGAAGCACAAACGATCAAATTAGTGTCAATCGTTTGTGCTTCGTAGGTGCTTTAAGGATATACATAAATAAAGTCAGCAACCCCAAGCGTTCATTAGTTCAGTGCTTCTCAAACTATCTAATGTAGCGGACCGGCATTTTTTTGTCCCAATGTGTTGCGGGCCAAGCAATAGGGCCGTTATTACCAAACCACTGTTTCGGAAATATTTCATTTAAATACTGCGTTACTCTTTGCGCATTGTGGGCATATGCATCGTCTTGTTGATAATATAAATCTCTTACATCATGTAGCATATTTACTAACGTGTCTCTTAAAAATTGAAAATACCGATCACATGTGAGAGTACCTTCATATATATAAAAAAATATTTTCTTTCAAAATAGTACTCTTAATGTTAACACTAAATTCTCTTTGAAATCGTCTTTCATGCACAATTATAGGGTTCTCAGTACCCCAGTGCTGATTATTTCTTGCATTAAACATGCCATTATTTGAAAAATTTGATTCATTTGCCCAAATAATAAGTTTTAAAATCTCTCTTCCTTCATTTAACAACAAATGACAAAACTTAAGACGTCTTCATTGTCTCCAAGATGTAAATATTAGACTTTTTTAAGTTTAAACGCTCCGTGTTTATTTCTTTTTAAAATTTTATGTACTCTTCGTACACTACACTGGTACTCGATAGTAGCCATTCTAATAGAAGCCCATGTATTTGTTTCAAAATAGGCCAAAATATCTATTTTAATATCATTATTTATTGTAGTTCTTTGTTTTTCAATAAATGCAGTTGTATTGGCCCGTAATCTGGTTTCTACTCTTCGAAAATATCTATGTGATGTTACTTCTCTTTGGGCATATTTCTCCTGATACATTCTAACCGCGCAAAGTTATTTTTTCTTGCTGAAATGTACACTTCGTACATATCAGCTTTTTCATTATGAGTAAAATTATGCATTTTTCTATTTTATTGAGCTTATTCAGTATTCACACAACAAGAATAATTCAATAATAGCAACTGACATTTGTAAACAATATAAATAGTGCTATTGTTTCGGTCACAGCACTTTAAAATCTGAATCCATATTCAATTTGTTTCATCCATGGCACACTTATTTTAGCTACAATGAAATAAATCTAAACATGCATTTTTCTCATAAAAATTGTTATCTAAGGGTATACAAATATTATATTGCTAAATTCAGAATAAAATTCTCTATCGAATAAGCAAATAAAAAATATAGTTATATTTAAAATAACAAAATTGGTATCCACAGTTTGTGAACCACTGGTTGATTTTTTTATGATCATTAAAATAGTCTTGTAAAATAGAAATTGTTTGCTAATTTAACTGACCTTTTAGCTCTTATAGTTCTCGAGATAGCAATAGTGGACAAAATAGAATGAACACGCTGTGTATATATAAATAAATAAAAAATAAATATTTCATCACGGCATATTACCCATTGCTGGGTGTGCCAATCTGCTTCATACACAGATATTGGTAATGATGGAATATTTGTGCGGGCGATTACCAGGCGTCACCTCACGGGCAATCAATGCTGGCGTGGAGAGTGCGCCACAGGGGTCAATTTTGTGCTATTAAAATTCGATGTAAATTTTGGCGTCGGTCGGGATCGAACCCGGGTCCCCAGATTCGCGACCAGACACTCAGGCACACGGTCACGAGACCCCATATATATATATATATATATATATATATATATATATATTATAATCTACATGGACGCATATGAGGAACATGGCTGCATGTATTCAATAACTTATTGTATTTATGACGGATCAAGTAAATTCTTTCGAAGTCAAATTTGAAATTATTATAAATTCAAAATCACAAAAAAGTAAAGCGAATTTTTTTTTGCGACATACTAGTTACAAGCTGGTTCGTAGTGGTTTCAAACATTACATTTTCTCAATTGAATACGGTGCAAACAACTACATCACTCACAAATCGTATTCAAACTGTTTTGAACCAGTCATTGTAGTTGGTTCAAAACGTAATTCAAAGCCAGAAATGGGAGGGAGAGCTGTCATAGTCATAACGTAAATCAGTTTTCTATACCTTTTGGTAAATGTGTAAACCAGATATTTAACATAACAATAACAAATTAAATGTGCATGATGATGCGAAATAAATTTAAAAAATCTGATATAGCCAGCACATTACCTTTCGTCAATTCCGCATGTTTTGTACAAATTCCACACGGAAATTTGTTTTGGAAACTATTCTTTGGGCGTTTTCTTTTTAGGAGAGAAATGAACTGATCTTACCTCCTCGTACTGAAGTGAACTACTCCTAAAATCTTAAATTCTTTGTTATTTTTCATTCAATTTCTTATTTTTAGGTCAAAAATTTAAATAATTTTTCAAAATAGTATTTTATTTTCCTTAAGTAACTTATTCCATACATATAATCATATTTTAATTTTGTTTCCATATTTTCAATTTAACGTATGTGTATCTCAAGCAGGTTTCTGATATAAAAGAACTTATTAATGAAACAGATGATTTTTATTGACCATAACAGTTTTAGTCCCAATAAATTATTTTTTTAATTAAAATAACTAATATGACATGTAAAAAAAATAAGAAATTTCATGAAAACTAATGAAAAATCTAAGATTTTTAGCTCGTAGCTCTTATAGTTTCCGAGATTCCATTGGTATACCACTTAAATTGCGACATCCAGTATATTGAATTATTTCTTAAATTATGTTTACTGAAAAATAAAGTCCTTACAAGATAAGGATAATTCTGAAAGAGAATGAAATTGAATACTCTCTAGAATGAAGGAAATTATTTACTCAAATAGTATTGAGGAGTTTCGTCAGTCGATATGATTTTGTTAAATCGAGTTGGAGTTGATATATTAGCCAGTTAGAATTAGGCTTTAGGCAGTCACTGAATGAAGAGAATAGAGAAGGACCCAACAAAAAGAAACAGTAGTGATAAGTACTGTGTACCTTTTATCTTACAAGGAACAATAAAAAGGAAGATATTCCAGATAAGACTAGTATTGGTAACTAAAACAAATAGGTTCAATGCCTAAATAATATCGATTTTTTTCACATTATCAATGGGTCAGAAACTATAATAACAAATTTAAAAATCTGATATGGCCAGCACATTATCTTCCATCAATTCTGTGTATTTTGTACAAATTCCATAGGGCGGGAGCAGTCACGTGACTTTGCTGACCTTGGCAATCAGATATGGGGGCCCGTATCAGGATGACAGCTGTTAATTATAGCCATAACTGACAAATGTCATAATTTTTCATTCAAAATTTCATTTTTTGCTATTGTATGAATTTTTTTCTCGACAACTGAATTCCACACTCCCGATAAAAAATAAACCACATGAAATAACAAAATCATGAAATTTTGAATGAAAAATTATAACATTTGTGAGTTATGGACATAATTAACAGCAGTCATTTTGACACGAGTCCCCATATCTGCTTGCTAAGGTTAACAAAGTCACGTGACTACTCGCGCCCTATACATAAATTTTCTTGCAAAAGATCCTATATTTCCAGTAAAATTATTTCATAAACAAACTATACAAATTGCACTTGACACTAACATCTTCTTCTTCTTCAGCTTTTCCCATTCGTTAGGGGTCGTTTATTTTTTCTTCCACTCATTTCTGTTTTGCGTGTCGTCCTCATTCAGTTCCTTTTCTCTCAAGTCTTCCGAAATACAGTCTTTCCATCTTATCTTTGGTCTTCCTCTGTTTCATTCATCTTCTATTACTAAGCTATTCATTCTTCATCTGTCCTCATGACATGTTCAAACTAATGTAATCGGCTCTCTTGTATCTTTCTAGAAACTTCTAACATTAGAGTTATTTCCCTTATTCTTTCATTCCTTACCGTATCTTTCCGTGTCTTCCCCAATGTCTATCTCAACATCCTCATCTCTGCCACATTCATTTACTTTTCATTAATACTGACATCTATCAATTTGAATTATCTGAATATATTAGCAGTTTCCATGGTTAGCAAAGCTGGCTGATTTATAAAATTTAATATCTTTAGAATTCTTTAACTCTTCTATGGAATATGAAGTATAACATACAATGCAATCGTATAGAGAATAATATATTACAATAACACTAAATGTCAAAAAATGATATTTAACAGCGCTTCGGTTGACCATTTATAACCAAAATCTAATCATCTCTTCATATGGATGTAAAGAAAAGGAATGTGAAAAAATTATAATTTTTGGAATTTATGTTGGGGTTATCGTCTATGAAAAAATCTTCACACACGCACACACGCACGCGCGCACACACACACACACACACACACACACACACATATGGACACAAACATAGGGACATAATCGAAAAAATTGTAAAATCGAAATCTAGCGACCCTAAAACGTGCTTATTCATTAAAAACTCTCCATCGATTTTTTTGACCAAACATAATACCTTCCTTACCTATAGGCACGAGAAGTGATTGAAGGTAAAAAAAAAATATAGAAAATAATAGTGCAGGACTCTATTATCTCATTGGCTGTATATGAGCATATTATTCACACAGCTGCCCATATAATAAAATAAAAGATATTTAAATAAACTTAACTTTGTTATTAAATGAATTAATTTTGAATGAACTAACTCAAAATGTTTAAAATGTTATTTGTGTGACCAAGAAACATATTTATTTGTATACTACTCTCCTCTTCCGAATTAGGAGTGGCCGAGTGGGCATCTGAAAGACTTATTCCGTTGGGGGGACGGATACTTACTATGTTGTTGTGTAACATAACTACAATGGGCTACCCACGTTACGTTATGAGTGCCATTATCCTGTGCCGCTTTCAGCCTGCTGAACTGCTCTACGCTCGAGCATGAGTTGAACGTACAGCGTACCCGTACTCGTAATACCAAATAAGAATTTCTTATGGCGAAGTTTTTAATTTCCATATATAAAGCTTTGCAAATGAGCCGGGAAATTTTATAATTGTACTAAGTACGGTAATAAGCTAATATTTGACCTCTTTTAACCTAAAGGATTGCATTAAGTGGTTCTTTAACAAAGAATATAGAAAGTTTTATTGGATAGGATACTCTGGTGCGTTAAACGCTGGAACTGCATGTTATTATTGGATTTGAGGTACATAGTTTTGGTTGCATGAGTATATTTATTTATAACGATGAGGTTTGGGTCTTGAAAAGGTTGTCCTGCCACTCCACGTTACGTGGACTTAGAACATAACACTGGATAATGTTATACATGTGATATAAGATATAACTAGTATCTCAAATAAATTACATATATTACGAGAACTGTAATAATATTGGTTTAAGAAAACATATCACGTAGTGAGCATTCATTTTGTTTAAAAACAAAGTTACAAAAACCAGTGCCGGCTTTAGGGTTCTCTTCACCCTGTTGCAAATTTAAATTGAGCATCCTTTAATTTTCATCGTATTTAATTATGTGAATTGTTCATGTTTCTGAATGTTACAATAAAAACTGTATGAAAACAGTTAAATATATAGTTTTAAGTAATTATTTAAAAAAATTAAAGTGAAAAATTCAAAACATATTTTAATGTAGAATTGTGTACATTAGATAAGTATTAACAAACATACATAATAACAACAAAGCAAAATATAGAAAAACTTCGGCTCCCTTTGAAGAAGGCATCCCGATGCAATGCATCGTCTGATTACTGCCTGGAGCGGGCAATGACAAAACAAATTATTTCAATTTTCTTATAATGGCCAGTTCCACCGCTTATAGTTAATTTTTTACTATTGATTAAATTGATAATATCTACTACTGTCAAAATTTCGATATGCACTTTTTTGTTAACCTTTAGTTAAAACTGCAACTATAAGCCGTGCAACTGGCCATAAATCTACTATTTCAGAATTCTACGTTACTATAATGTTTATAAATACATACATATGTACTTAATTATAACATAATTTAGTGTATAATTTTTAAATGTACGACTGGAGAATGCCACAGAAGAAAGCGAGAGCTGTAACTATACCTTTTACAGTATGATTTTATAATACTGAAAACTGATTTCGCACAAGGAAATCTGAATTCATAGTAACGAAAATTAATTTATCAGTTCTGAATTCCGACTTAGCAATAAGATGCGTTCGATAATTTCATACCACATACACTTTTTATATCTTGTACACCAAATTTGTTCATTTATTCCATTTTGTGTACACTGTGTACAAGTAGTAGCGTTCGGTAAAAGTTGTTTAGTGCGCATGGTGTTTATACACTATTTACCCTACTTCGGCCAGTGTGGATTTTACGTGCGCGATACTTTTGGCGTCTAAATTTAAAAATACTATTTCAAAACAATGACAGAGATAACATTAATTTATATGTGGTGTCATACTTTCACAAGTATAATTATTAATTTATGCATTTGTTTCTTAATATATGTACTTGTTTGAGGTCATAAAACAAAACTATGCTCTTTTTGTAAATAAAACTAGTTCTACTAAGAAATACTCTTTAATAATATGTATTAAAATTCAAATGCAATTTTCTTATTGATTCGAAGTTTTGTGCGAAAAAAATTTCATTATTCAATTTGGTATTGCATAAATAAATTTGAATTTTAAAATATCTCACGCTCGACATTCCCAACCACATCAAGCATTTGATTATTCATAATCTCAATTTTCTTTTTATTTGTACATATTAGTTTCAGAAACACAAGATTAACTGGTAGCTTCGTTCACTTTCAACAACGTCTCCGGAAATTCATTTGATGCACTATTTGCATCGAAGTTACAAGATAATCATCTGCACACTACACTACACCACACCAGATTTTTTTACGCACGCACCTTTAGAAAACAAAATTCACAATTTTAAAAACCAATATCGACTAAATGAAAACATATTTTGCACAGGAGGCTTAAAATGAGCGCAGCAAAGCAAGGGCCAAGGACGTCAAAAAAAGCATTGCCTCCACAATTCGTTTTAAAATTAAAAGATGTAGTTGAAGTCTGCAAAATTACTTTTGACCAGAGGTATACCCAAAACTTTTTCTACGATCAGAATTGATTTTTAAATGCAATTACTAAAAACATTGTCATCACATTTTTGTAAGGAAGCGAAATTTTGAATGTTAGTAACTAAGGAAACAATACACTAGTCTACAAATAGTTTTTTTCTGCAATTATTCACTTAACCATAATGCTGTTTGAAAAGTTTCCATCTTAAAAGAAATGATATTTTCACTAATTTAACATTGTGTATGTCTTAACTTAAGGTATATTTATGTAGACCAAACTGAACTAATACTAAAAGAGTACGACTAAACTAGAAAAAAAAAGAAGCATTTATACTGACTCTAGTTACGCTTGCGTAGATTATATTTACTACGTTTGTTATTGCTAATGACAATGACAACAGAGAAACACATCAACTGACGCATGCACAATGGCAAAGAAAATTATAAATAAGGAGTAACTTTTTTGACTAGAAGTAAAATCCGTCGAGTAGAATTTTTTTACGCTTACAATAAAACCGCAAGTTAAAAGGCCATAGTGTATTATGTTTCACACGTTTGCGTTAAAAAAATACACTTTCTATAAACAAATTTTAATGAACCGACATAGAAATAGTTATTTACAATACAAATGCGGAAACATGAACTTTCATGCATGAGCCTTTGTTTGAAATACGAGCAAGTATTTCATTTAGGCGAATGCACGGAAGGTATTTCCGTATAAGTATTGTACAGGATATTTTGTAACGAACGAATTAATTATAAAACGTAATTAATAAATATGTAAAACTGTTATTTAATCGTTAATAAAGCGAACAAACATTCGTTGTTATGGGCTGTATGCCAGTGTTCACCGTTATTATTGTTTGTTTATGTATTGTTTATTTTTCATTTATATTGAAAAAAATGTGAATTTTGTGCGTGTGTTATAAAAAAATATTGCACACTTCTTGAAATTCGGGAAGCTGCTAACAATGCAGTTAAAAATGTATTACCTGTTAAATAAAGAGAGAGGTATGAATTGTCATATTCCAAATTTATGCAATGGTGTGAATCCTACAATATAAACAATTATTCTGAAAATTGTATGTTGGCTTATTTCCAAGCTTATCCCAATAAAAGATCGTTGTGGTCAACTTATTCAGTGACTAAATCAATTATAAAAACACCGACACATCAAAATGCATTTCTGAAACGAGAAACTGAAAACGTCAAACCTAAAAAATTAAAAATATTTGACGATGAATTTATTAACGAAGCTCTAGATGATTCTGTTCTCTTAATGAAGGTACATATATATTTTGTTCATATTCTGAAATAATTTATTACTTTAATTCATAAACTGATATACTAACAAAAAAATATATTTTACTTAGGTTTCTCTAATACTAGGAATATCAGGAGCTTGCAGAAGGCAAGAAATGTTTAATATATTAGTTGATGATATTCAATTTAAATATGATATGGTTCTTGTTAGCATACCTGAAACAAAAAATAATGTATCTCAAAAATTTGTCATTACTAATACTCAGTGGTTAATATTGCTGTTAAAGTATATAAAAGACCAAATAATAAACGTTTTATGTTGACTTACCGAAAAGGTAAATGTATTAATTCACCAGTTGGTATTAACACAATTGGAAAAAATCCTTCTCAAATTGCTACATATTTGCAAATAGAAAATCCACATGAATATACAGCCCATGCATTTAGAAGTTCAGCTATATTACTGGCTGATCATGGTGCGGATTTTATATCTATTAAGAATCAAGGTGGTTGGAAATCCTCATCTGTGGCTGAGACCTACATAGACAGCTCTTTATGTAGCAAAATTCAATCAGCTCAATAACTGTCACACCCTGGACCCTCTACAATACAAGTAATAGAACCGTTAGCTGGCGAAGCATCTACAATTGTTCTACCTTCAATAGATGTTAAGTACGCAGAACATGTCGCAACAAATAGAGCCATCAATTTCGCTAACTAATTATCAAATACAATATATGTATGTATATAATAATAATAATTATTATTATTATTAAGGAGCATTCTTAAAAATGTATACAATCGATTGAAATAAAATTTCTTAAATTTAAGATCTTATTTTATTTTGAAAGTACATATGCATAGAAGTATGGTTATAAATTTAGGAACATATCATTACCTAAAACAAATAAAAGTATGAATACATATTAAATTATCTTAAAATAAAATATATTCTTATACCTATTAATAATAATACTAATAATAATAATTATAGAAATAATAATAATAATGTTGGTTTCATTGTATAACAATACTAATATATTATTTTAATGTGTGCAGCATAAAGTATGGTCGCTATTTTCTCCTTTCATTCTTTCTAGTTTCTAATAGAAAGCGCTAGCAGTATTAAATTTAAATTTTAAAAAAAATTAACTAATTTTCCTTAATTATCTTGTTCTTATATTAAATTTACCACTACAACACTAGTGCGCGGAAGTAAAACAATAGCGGCAATATGGCTTTTCGGATTGTAAGTTAGCTGCGGGAAACAAAAGTTTCTAAGCAGTGAGTATGAAAAATTATTTTATTATATAGCACTACAAATAAATGACTCCTAGTATTGGGAAAGTATTTTTTTTTGTTGAGGATTACAATTTAGATTAAAAATGGCATAAATTAATTTTAAACTTATATGCCTGAATTGTTAGTTTCGACAATTTTTCTTAATATAATAGAGACCCTTTAAACCGAAATACTATATGCGAAGATAATGTAAAGGGGTATTGCGACTAACATTTGTTTGGATTACTGAATTTGTATGGATAAGTGTAAATAACATGAATTTAGAATGTTTTGATGTTTTTATTAGAATATATCGAAGGACAAATAACGCTGAAATTAAGAAACAAAAACAAACATACAAACATAATTATTTTCACATTTTTACCTTACCTCATGGTAAGGAAGGTATTGTCTTTTGTCAAAAAATTCGGTGGTGAATTTTCGACGAATAAGCACGTTTTAGGATCCCAACAATACGATTTCACTATTTTTACGATGATGTCTGATCGCGATATCTCCAATACTAGAATTCCAAAAATTACAATTTTTACGTATTCTTCTTCCTTACATCCATATGCAGACTTGATTAGATTTTGGTTATAATTGGTCCCCTAATTGCAACTTTTAACAGTTTTTGTTGAAAAAACGCAGTTAAATATCATTTATTGATATTTAATGATTATAAATTTTAAAGAATATACCATTCCCTATATGATTCTATTGCATTTTATGCTTTATTTTCAATAGATATGGAGTTAAAGAATTATAAATATATTAAATTTCATAAATCAGCCAGCTATGGTAACTGTTAATATATTCAAATAACTCAAAAGACAGATGTCAGTAAAAGAAAATGAAAGTGGCAGAGATGAGGATGTTGAGATAGATGTTGTGGCAGACACGGATAGATAGGATAAGGAAAGAAACGTAGTTTCTAGAAAGATACAAAAGAAGAGAGACGATTACATTGGTTCTAACATGTCATGAAGAAAGATTTATTTATTATTAACCACTCTTCAGGATATGTAATCCCAATTACAGAGGGTATATAAACAATACATATAAAAGAACAATATGAAATAGAGTAGACACATAAAAACTACATATCAAGCAATTGACAGTATACATATAAGAAAGGAAAAATTGAAAACATACATACTGAATATTAAGCTAAATTACAGAAATTCTATTTAATCATAAAACTGGTAACCAATTTACATTTAAATACATTGAATCTATCAAAAAACAAATCAAATTCTATATTTAAGTCATTTATTGTTTTGCAAATACGGTCAGTTGGTGAGTTGAGTTCATAATTTGTTTGAAAACGTTGAATAATGAACACTGAAATACATCTAGAAGATACTCTTTTTGTACAGAAATTTAGACGTGCTAATATATTACTGTCATCTATCATGTTATTCAGTAGTTTGTAAATGAAAAGTACGCACAAAATATTTCTACGATGTTCAAGAGATGTCAAGTTCAAAGTAGACAATGCTGTATTATAATTCAGATTTCGTATATATTCCCTGTTTATTTTGAACCAACAGTATCTCGTGAATTTTTTTGCACTTTCTCAATTATATCTTTGTATCTTGCATAATATGGACTCCATATTTGACAACAATACTCAAGTTTAGATCGTACGTAGCAGTTGTACAAAGACATAATAGTAGAAATATTTTGAAAGTTTTGTGAACACCTAATTACAAAATTTAAATTTCTGTATGATGATTTTACAGTTACATGCACATGTTTGTAGAACAATAATTTGTCATCAAATATTATTCCCTAATCAGTAGTATCACTAACTTTTTGCAACGTTTCCCTGCACATCTTGTAATTAAAGACTATAGTTTGATGTCTCCTAGAAAATGTCATTATTTTACATTTATTCGTGTTAAAATATAATTCAGAAGTTTGAGACCAACTAATCAAATTATCAATATCTTTTTGAAGACTTTCACAATCGTTCAGAGAGTTAATATTTCTAAATATTTTGATATCGTCAGCAAACATAAGAATATTATAATGGACCTAAATTTGAACCTTGTGGCACACCAGAACATACTGTAAAATTATTTGAGAAAAAACCATTCACGTAGACAAAATGTTGACGATCATTATGATTTTAAAAGTTGGCAAAGTTCAAAATAAAAGTTAAAGTTTGTAGACAGTTTTTGAATTAATATATTATGGTTGACTTTGTCAAAAGCCTTTGCGAAATCCGTATAGATAACATCTATCTAAATATTTTTAGACAATGAAGTAGGTACGGCGTCAGTAAAGTTGACTAGATTCGTTGTAGTTGATTTATTTCTAAGAAAACCATGTTGATGGGGCGAGATATACTTGGACACAGTATTGTATACGTATTTATAAATAATACTTTCGTATACTTTTGCAATATTGACAACTGACAAGCTGCGACATGACATCTGGTGGGAAAAATATGAACTTTCCGATTTGGTACTATATTGTGACTGTATGCTTGAGTTACATGTGGTTTGATCATTTGATGTGAATAAAAATGGGAAAAAGTCGTACAAATTGTTGTATATTCTGACGTCACTCTCAAGATCTGGTCGAGACACAGGCATTGGGTCTTATAATTTTCCGAAACATGGCCAAAATAAAGTTAAAATTACGACAAGAGCAAGTGTTGAAATGGATATGGATCGACGAAAAGCATGGGAATATGCAATTCGTAGTGCAAAACAAATAACAAAACATATGAAAGTTTGTTCTCGTCATTTTAAATCGGATAATTACATATTTCGTGGTCTTTATCTAGCTTTACACGTGCATTCTGCACTAATAATTTTTAAATTTTCTCTAAATGTATTTTGATTTCATGTGGTTTTGGTTTTGCAGAAATTGCACTGGTTCGCAGACAAAGTGTAAATATTACCCACATTATACCGTCATTTTTTAATACTCCACATAATATTATGTGGTTAGCGTTTATAATTCGCTCACCTGCGATCATCAATTTCGATTGATTAAATATATATAAAATTATAAATGCATTTTAACATATCTTCTATAATACATTTAGAAGTAGCTGTTGCTTCCAGAAATGTTCTGTGATACCAAACCCCATTTTAAGTGAAAAAAATTGCTTTTGTTGTTTGTTCTCATATGTCACAACACTGCGAGTACCAATTCAGAAGCAGCTGATCGGCCCGATGGTGCTGCCACCATCGGACATGTCAGTTCTCAATTAGAAAGTAATGCTATAGGCCTATAATTAGAAATGTCGGAAGGGTCACCTTTTTACCTCTCGCTAAGAGAGGTATTGGATTCATGCTAAAAATCGCATATCCAGATTTTATTGAATAAGCACGATTTAAGGTCCATAGAATCTGATTTTAATTTTTTTACAATGATGTGTGTGTGTGTGGATGTGTGTGTGTGAGGTTGTTGGAGACACGGTTTCTCAAATACTATAAGACTAAAGACCTGTTTGACTACGTATTCCTCAATTCAACAGTAATGGGAAGAGTTGAATAGGTTCTGGTAACATTGGGACAACCGGAAGTGGTAGTTTAAAAAAAAAAATCTAAATATTATTTTTTGAAAATTTGTCACTACAAATATTAAAGATAATTAAATTCTCAATCTGACACATTTAATTTTTTTATTATATCTCGTATAGGTTTGGAGATAAAGTATATAATAATATAGAATAATCTGTTGTAATAAATCTCGTTGCCCGAAAAACAATTAAAATTTTTGTAATTGACAAATAAATGCAAGATGTCAGTGTCAGATTTTTCTGGGAGGTATGAGTACATTTAATATATATTATTATATTATTAATTAAATATGTATTTAAATTACAGGTATGTCAATATTATATATATCCTTAAGAAATACCGCTAATACCGTCAATGAATTTGAAGAATTTTGAACATATTAGAATAGTAGGATATAATTTGTCATAGAACGAAAGAAGAGAAACAATTTCAATTATTTGTGTGTACAAGAAATGTTAAATTTGTTACTTATAGGGCGCGAGCAGCCATGTGACTTTGTTGGCTTTGGCAAGCAGATATGAGGATCCGTGCCAGAATGACGGTTAGTAGTTATTTAAATAGATGTCACAATTGTCATACGTCATAATTTTTTGTCATTCAAAATTTCATAATATTCTGTTTATTTGTCATCCATTAGTATGGAATATACTTGTGGAGGAAAATAATCCACATGGATTTGGAAAATCATAATGTTTCGAATGAAAACTTATGATACTTGACACCTATGTATATTACTAGCTATCATTCTGACACGGGCCCCCATATCTGCTTGCTAAGGCCAACAAAGTCACATAACTGCTCGTGCCCTATGCAACATAAAATTAAAATGGCGAGAGGTATTGTGCTGGGCACAACAGATTTTTTTTAAATAGGACAAATTCTAGCTCTTTTTAATCTCGATGGAAATGTGCACTTTTGTATAGAGAGATTATATAAAATAAACAAGGGTTCTACAAAAATGTCCCTACAACCTTTCAGAATATACGAAGGAATTTTATCTGGGCCACAACTGGGTTTAGGTTTTAGTTTATTAATTGCTTCAGTAATATCTTTTCTGGTAATTTGAGCTATTTTAACTGCGGCACGATTTGTTGAATGTGTAGGTACCTATCTCAGTAGTTGTGTTATTATTTTGATGGTGAAGAATATATTGGAAGAAAATGAATAGCTTAGTAATAAAAAGTGAGGAAGATCAAAGATAAGATGGAAGGACTGTAGTGCGGAAGACTTAAGAGAAAAGGAACTGAATAAGGACGACATGCGAAATAGAAATGAGTGGAAGAAGAAAGTAAAAAAACAGCGACCCTTAACGAATGAGAAAAGCTAAAGAAGAAGTCAGTGTCAAGTGCAATATGCATAATTTGTTTATGAAATAATTTTACTGGAAATATAGGATATTTTGTAAGAAAAAATATGTATGGAATTTATACATAATACACAGGCTAGACGGAAGGTAAAGTGCTGGTCACATCAGATTTTTTAATTTTATCTTGTCTCTTCTTATTGCTTGTAACGCTATTTTGGGAATAGCGGGCAGAAAGTTGGCGTGAGATTGCTCGGACGCCAAAAATCACGTAGCAGGTTTGGTGAAATATAAAAAAAAACACTATTAACATAAAATGTACAAGACCTTATTTTGTGGAAATTTATTGTACAAAATAGTATGGTGGTCGCTGATGGGTAAAGTTGGGTGCTAGGTGTGCGAGTTAGTTGAATTACGGATTTTCGCAAAAACGACGGCGGGCGTCACGACTGTGGTGGGTAAACGGTAGATGCAGGGATCTCAAGATTCATATAGAATTGTGTTCGGACGGTTTCAGTGCAAGCGACGCTAGGCATCGCGACGGAGATAATAGCATCGGGTAAGCGGTAGATGCAGGGATATCAAGGATCCGTATAGAAACGTTCCCGGACGGTTCTGGCATGATTGGCGCCAGGCATCGGGTTGGTTCGGCAGCTAACGGCGGTAATGGCGGAAGAGGCGTAGGTACGTATTTCTGCTGTAATCGGCAGATCAACGCCGAACGTCGCGTTGGCGACGCTCGTAAGTGGATGGTCGCAGAGTATGTGGAAATCGATGGTACATGCCCCGGCTTACGCACTGGGACGTCGCGGCGCAGTGTCAAAAAAATGCACTTGGGGCGATGCACGATAAAATAGACGTCTTGATACAATGAGTGTTGGATTTTGTGAAAAAGAGAAAACACTGTTTTTGCTTTATTTTATTCTCTTTAGTCTAAAGAACATATATTATTATTAGGAATGTAAGCGTAACGTGAAGAACTGCGCAAACTTGCAACCAAACCCAACTTTCGAACGCACTACATCACTCACAAACATCCGCTAATGGTGCCGCGGCCTTCGATATCGCTAATAATTGGGGAAAACATCATAAGTCAGATAAATGTAAGACCCGCACGGTCTCGTCACTATCACTAGAGATCCATATGATTACCATTGCATCCATAGCAGGTCCGCATGACCTCGAGAGATCCGCATGATCTCGTATCGTGAACGCATTAGGTTCGCATGACCTCGAGAGATCCGCATGATCTCGTATCGTGAACGCATTAGGTCCGCATGACCTCGAGAGATCCGCATGATCTCGTATCGTGAACGCATTAGGTCCGCATGACCTCGAGAGATCCGCATGATCTCGTATCGTGAACGCATTAGGTCCGCATGACCTCGAGAGATCCGGATGATCTCGTATCGTGAACGCATTAGCTCGTACATTAATTTTACAACATAAAAGTGACAAATATCAATATCGTCCTCACGTACTAAAAGAGAATAGTGTTTACTCACCCTAGACACCGACTTGTAATATCCTTTCGCAATTATACAGTATTCACCACAATCGCAACTACCGCACGTGACAAAGGTTTATCATCGACTGTCTGCTAAAAAGCAATCGTCTTACAAGTTTGTATAACCACCAACGCAAATTGATTATAAGGGATTGTATAATAACAAACGCAAATTAGTCGTATTTTATATGTTTATTTAACTCTCCCAATAATATATAAAAATAATAATAACCCAGTCATGTAATCCCTAACATTCGGCCATCCTGCATTTGTCCTCGTCCCCGAGGACACTTTCGGTTTTATTCGCTCGATTCGCGTGTCGTGTCTTCTTCCGAATCAGACAGCGCACCTGATGATATCCATGGTTTCATAAGGTCTACCGCTATGACATTTTTGTATCGCACACGTTTACTTCTTTCTGACCCTTTTAGGTCTTTAACGACATATCGATCGTTTGGTAGGATTTTCGTGACCTCGAAAGGTCCTGCGTATGGTGCGGCAAGCTTTTTACTACCTTCGCCAACGACTTGTTTTTCGATTAAAATGAGATCGCCGATACTGTAAACTCGCGCTTTTCGCCGTCGCAAGTCATATCGCTGTTTTTGTTTGTTTTGGTCGCTTTTGATTTTATTTGACGCCGTTGTGCGCACTAGCTCCATATTTGCGATACGGGGTTGTTCTTCTTGTACTTCTACGGTGAACGGCGATCCACTGGGAGCTCGGGGTTTGTAACCAAAAAGTAATTCGCTGGGAGTCTTGGAGGTAGTTTTGCAAATTGTGTTGTTAATTGCGAACTGTACCGAAGGGCACTTTTCATCCCAGAATCGCTCATTTTCGCAAGAGGTCGCTAGTGAAGCAAGTACGGTTTGATTACAGCGTTCGACTTGCCCATTGGCACGTGGAGTTGCGACAGCATTCAATATATGTTTTATGCCATGGTCTTCACAGAACGATTCGAATGGTTTTGACGTCGTGAAGCTTGTTCCTCGGTCTGATATAATACGTACGGGTGTTCCATATGTAGTGAAAATATTTTCGAACATTTCGTTGACGTGTTTCGTTTTCGTGTCTTTTACTGGTTTTAAAACCGTATATTTAGTAAATGCGTCGATGGCTACTATCAAATACACGTTCCGCCTTGGAGTACAAGGGAACGGACCCAAGTGGTCCACGTGGATTGTATGAAAAGGTACAGGCGGTTTGTCAATTGGGTACCGCATTCCTTCCTTTCTACCTCTCGGCCTTTTGTTATACAAACATCGCGGACAACATTCGATATATTTGTTGATATATTTACGCATCTGTGGGAACCAGTAAGTTTCATTTACTTTTTCGTACGTCTTGTCCTTCGCAAAATGGCCTAGGTCGTCGTGACACCATCGTAGAATTGAAGATCGCTGCCCTTTTGGGACATAAATTCTTAGACCGTTTGGTGTTTTTCTGTATACACGTTCCGTTTTTAAAACAAATTCTCGATAAACACGCTTATCATCATCATTCTCCGCAGGTTTAGTTAATACTCCATAAATGTGCTGCATATTTTTATCGGTTAATTGCCCCGCTAATATCCAGTCAGTCGTTTCAATCCGAAGTAGTTTTTTTCGTTTTGCCCTTCATTATTCGTTGGCGGATTACGGCTTAGCGCATCGGCGTGCTTCATTTGTGTTCCGGGCCGATATTCAACCTTAAAAGTGAATTCCGACAAGGTTAGCCACCATCTCGCGATTCGTGGTACGATATCGCGTTTTGTCTGTCCGGTTTTAAGGGCATTGCAGTCTGTAACGATTTTAAACTCCTTCAAACCCAGGAGGTACACGCGAAATTTGCGAACTGTTTCGACCACTGCGAGTGCTTCCAGTTCGTACGAGTGATATTTTTGTTCACAGTGGGTTGTTTGTCTACTGAAGTAAAGAACTGGATGTAAGGACCCGTTTTCTTGATTTTGTAGCAGAATTCCTGCTATTCCTCGCTTGCACGCATCTGTATGAACCTCCGTGTTAGCTTGTGAATTATATAGTGCAAGCAATGGTCGAGAAATCAGTATGTCCTTAATCTGTTGAAACGCATTTTCCTGTTCCATATTCCATATCCAGTTCTGATCCTTCTTGGTTAATACATATAGTGGTCGCGATATTATCGCAAATTTAGGCACGAATTGTCGGAAATACGATGCAAGTCCCAAAAATTGTCGAAGCGTGTGATCGTCCATGGGTTTAGGATATTCCTTTACTGCTTGAATTTTACGTTCGTTGGGCCTAATACTGCTCTCGTTAATATCGAATCCGAGGTAAGTGATTGACGTCGCAAGAAAAACGCATTTCTTAAGTTTTAGCGTGAGGCCCTCACGACGTAGAATCTGTAGGACTTCTTCGAGAAGTTTAATACCTTCCTCTATAGTCCCGCTGGGTATTAGTATGTTGTCCAAATATACGGATACAGCATCACAACGTAGACCGCTAAGTACTCTATTCATTGTCCTTTGAAATACACTGAGAGCGTTGGCGAGTACAAATGGCATCCGATTGTATTCATATTGACCGTCAGGCGTTACGAATGAGGTCAAATGCTTCGATTCGGCTGCTATAGGGATCTGGTGATACCCTGACATTAGGTCTAATGTTGTAAAATATTTCCGACCATGTAGTTTGTCAAGTTGGTCATCTATTCTAGGTAACGGGAAATGGTCTTTTACGGTGATGCCATTTAACTTGCGATAATCAATACACATTCTATGTTCTCCATTTTTCTTTTTAACCAATAGAACGGGTGACGAGTATGGAGACTGTGAGTCTTGAATGATTTCGCTATGAAGTAAGTCACTCACTATTTCCTTCACTACTGTCTTCTCATTTGGTGGCATGCGATAGGGACGGTATGCAATTGGTGCTTCGGATGTTACTTTAATCGACATTTCTGTAGATCTTGCTTCTCCCAATTCGTTAAAACTCTGTGCGAAGCAGTCTCGATATTTTCTCAGTACCCCAATAAGTCTTAATCGTGTTTCAACTTCGATTGGTCCAGTGACGATTTCGTCCTCAGGTAACGGCGGTAAATCAGTCTTATTCATTCTTAGTACTTCGCTTCCGATTTCGGGGTTTGCTTCAGGTTGACACGGCCAACCGTTTGCGATCTTGGTGTGTTTGTAAATTACGAGCTCTTTATCTGAGGTATTGATAAAAGGAATGGCGCTCGTATTCCGATGGTCGATACAAATTACAGATTCTTGTATGATATTCCTTTGATCATCTTCGCCGTGAACAGAGGGTTCCACGTAGAGGTCGCCGCGAATGTCATCATTTACACAAACTTGCACGCTGACTTTGTCCAAAGACAGGTACGATCCATAGGCGCTAGCTTAATGTTTTCGCTGGTTCGATCTAGAATGCGAAGTGTATCACTCGATTTCATCACTAAGATGGTATTGGCTTCCGTAAAGGCTGACCAATAATAAGGGCGACATTCTGTACACTGTCAGGTGCTATATCAGCCTTCACATCGGTTTCGGCTTCGTCTACCTTCAATCGGAAAGTTGCTGCCCCTATTGACTCCACGGTCCCCTCCAAACTCTCTAATAAAGGTTGTTTCATTGACATCAATTGGTAAGTTTAAATTTCGTGCATCAGTTTGCCTTACTGTAATACACCCACTTCCAAAATCAACGTAAGCCTTCGCTTGTAGCCCATTTACCAAAGTGTCGACGTAAAACTTCTCATTTGATGATGGTAACGCTGATGACAGTACAAGGTTAGTTTTGGAAGTAGATGGCCTCTTCGTACAGGTGGCTTCGCTATGTCCAGTCATATCACAATGTCTGCACTTCTTCGGGCATTTCGTCGAAATATGTCCGGACTCTTTGCATCGGTAACATTTGACGTCACATTGGAAGTTCGAGGCTACCGATGATTTTCGTTCTTCGGGCTTATAACTGGTGGATTTCCTCATGGTATTGCGACTGAAATCGCTGTGATCTTTTAGAATAAGATTCTTCTGGTCGCTTTTTCCTTCGTAGCATCTCCTCTAGCATACAACAGTAATCTCGCTGTGTAGGAAATGTATCCACTAGCTGTTCCTTCCATTCGTCCCAGTTGAATTGTACCGTGCTGCCGCGAGGTTATTGGTGAAATATTATACTGTTGTGAAGAATTCGTCTCTATGAATTCGCTCCGATCACGCCATGGGCTGTGACACCGCTCCAGAGTTACGCGTCCTCTGGGGGATAAGTAACGTGGTCGC
This sequence comes from Harpalus rufipes, assembly GCA_951394225.1. Taxonomy (NCBI): domain Eukaryota; kingdom Metazoa; phylum Arthropoda; class Insecta; order Coleoptera; family Carabidae; genus Harpalus; species Harpalus rufipes. The sequence continues at coordinate 19,449,231 of OX596280.1, forward strand.
TTACGCCAATGTTCATCGTCGGTTTCGAAATTACGCGGTGACACTCCCGAGCAAACATACTCATGTATGTTGACGCTGGGTGATCTATAGCGTGATCACCTTCGCGAATTTGTCCTCTCTACCGACCGGTTACGTGAATTTCCTGGTTCCGAATAACTCATGTTGTGTCAGGGTTGTGCGGCTCTTTATCCCACTCCTGAAATGTAAGCGTAACGTGAAGAACTGCGCAAACTTGCAACCAAACCCAACTTTCGAACGCACTACATCACTCACAAACATCCGCTAATGGTGCCGCGGCCTTCGATATCGCTAATAATTGGGGAAAACATCATAAGTCAGATAAATGTAAGACCCGCACGGTCTCGTCACTATCACTAGAGATCCATATGATTACCATTGCATCCATAGCAGGTCCGCATGACCTCGAGAGATCCGCATGATCTCGTATCGTGAACGCATTAGGTTCGCATGACCTCGAGAGATCCGCATGATCTCGTATCGTGAACGCATTAGGTCGACGGCGGGCGTCACGACTGTGGTGGGTAAACGGTAGATGCAGGGATCTCAAGATTCATATAGAATTGTGTTCGGACGGTTTCAGTGCAAGCGACGCTAGGCATCGCGACGGAGATAATAGCATCGGGTAAGCGGTAGATGCAGGGATATCAAGGATCCGTATAGAAACGTTCCCGGACGGTTCTGGCATGATTGGCGCCAGGCATCGGGTTGGTTCGGCAGCTAACGGCGGTAATGGCGGAAGAGGCGTAGGTACGTATTTCTGCTGTAATCGGCAGATCAACGCCGAACGTCGCGTTGGCGACGCTCGTAAGTGGATGGTCGCAGAGTATGTGGAAATCGATGGTACATGCCCCGGCTTACGCACTGGGACGTCGCGGCGCAGTGTCAAAAAAATGCACTTGGGGCGATGCACGATAAAATAGACGTCTTGATACAATGAGTGTTGGATTTTGTGAAAAAGAGAAAACACTGTTTTTGCTTTATTTTATTCTCTTTAGTCTAAAGAACATATATTATTATTAGGAATGTAAGCGTAACGTGAAGAACTGCGCAAACTTGCAACCAAACCCAACTTTCGAACGCACTACATCACTCACAAACATCCGCTAATGGTGCCGCGGCCTTCGATATCGCTAATAATTGGGGAAAACATCATAAGTCAGATAAATGTAAGACCCGCACGGTCTCGTCACTATCACTAGAGATCCATATGATTACCATTGCATCCATAGCAGGTCCGCATGACCTCGAGAGATCCGCATGATCTCGTATCGTGAACGCATTAGGTTCGCATGACCTCGAGAGATCCGCATGATCTCGTATCGTGAACGCATTAGGTCCGCATGACCTCGAGAGATCCGCATGATCTCGTATCGTGAACGCATTAGGTCCGCATGACCTCGAGAGATCCGCATGATCTCGTATCGTGAACGCATTAGGTCCGCATGACCTCGAGAGATCCGGATGATCTCGTATCGTGAACGCATTAGCTCGTACATTAATTTTACAACATAAAAGTGACAAATATCAATATCGTCCTCACGTACTAAAAGAGAATAGTGTTTACTCACCCTAGACACCGACTTGTAATATCCTTTCGCAATTATACAGTATTCACCACAATCGCAACTACCGCACGTGACAAAGGTTTATCATCGACTGTCTGCTAAAAAGCAATCGTCTTACAAGTTTGTATAACCACCAACGCAAATTGATTATAAGGGATTGTATAATAACAAACGCAAATTAGTCGTATTTTATATGTTTATTTAACTCTCCCAATAATATATAAAAATAATAATAACCCAGTCATGTAATCCCTAACAGGAATAAGGATACAAAAGCCTTAAAAAACAAAACTGAATGAATCTGAATTTTTTCTACAAAAACCAGTGACTAATTTTTTATATTATGATTTTTCTTACTGTCAGTAACGCAGTTCTCGGCACCGACGATACAACTGCGTTACACCCATGTACAACTATTTGCCTACTTTATACAATTTCGGTAACATCCTCCCACCTAAGTGTACTTAAAATAATTTAAGTATACTCACAAACAAATTATAGAAATTATACATAGTTTACAAGTCTTACTTATCTAAATCACATATTAAGTTTAGTTGGCTTCTTGATTCGTCTGCCACGACGTGAAAATTCAAAACTATCACTATGCTCTGCTTTACACACGGGTATTCTCACATCACTCGCGACACTTTCACTTAGATCACTTGGTTGAAGATTATCTTCAATTTTCTTGCAACAGTCTAACTCCTACGGATAGTCTCTGCACTGGACAGAGTAGTTCTCTTCCTGTCATCATCAATCTAACCAAACTCATTTCTCCATCACGCCCAGGTATAAGCTCTTCAACCTTTGCGATAGGCCAGTTGATTCGCTTGGTGCCATCTTTTCCGACTAACACTATGTCACCAATATTTATTTTCTTTAGACACTTGTCACTATTATAATGCAGCATCATTTGTCCTAAGTATTCATCATGAAAAAAAAAAAAACGCTGTAAAGCTTATCTCAATTTTTGTCGGTAGCGTAATTTTTGGTTTGGGTCATATTTTTCTATTAAGTGAATATCATGTACGCTAGATTTATTTAAATCTTTTAAAAACATTTCTGGAGTTAAAGGTACTAGATCGTGTGGATCATTAGTGACGTGTGTTAGTGGCCGCTGATTACAGACAGATTCGCAATCACATAATAATGCTTGCATCTCTTCAAAATCTAAAAAAGTTTTGCCGAGTACTCGACGAAGCAACTGTTTTATTATACCAACTAGTCTTTCCCACCAGCCTCCCCACCATGCTGCTGTAGGAGGATTAAACTTACAGTTTACTTTTCTAACAGTACTATATTTATTAATTTCATCCCAGATTCTTGAACGCATTCGCCGCTCCTAGTCCCATTATCACTATAGATTACGGACGGTCGGCCTCTTCTACTAACAAACTTTCTAAAACCTTGTAGGAACCGATCAGTTCATAAAGATGAGATTAATTATAGATGTACACCTCTATAAATGGCGCAAATATATAAACATATCCAAACTTTTTTGTTCGATTTTTCTTTGTCGATTTATACATATAAGGGTCCGGTTAGATCCACTCCAACAACCTTAAAAACTTTAGCATCCTTCACTCTATCTTCCGGTAAATATGCTGGTACAACTTCTATTCTTTTTCTCTTTCTGTCTCTTGCAACTTTGACATTTATTTAGGACTGCTCCTATAGTACGCCTACTACCTAGGATCCAATATTATTTCCTTACTATAGTCTTCATTATTTCCACACCTGCATAAGACGACTCGCAGTGTAAGCTCATAATCACTCTAGATATAACTGGATGCGTATGATTTGGCAGAACTACTGGATAACAGAAGTCATAAATATCATCAAGATTTGAAATCTTTGTCGTCAAACGAATGATACCCTCTCTGTCTACATGTGGACACAAACTTGCTAACTTTGTATCATTTACTCCTGTAAATGCATATTGTTGGATTAAATAAATTAGTTTAATTTCTGCCTTAATAATTACTTCGGCAGAGAGATCGCCGCTACATTGTTCCTGTTTACTTAACATATTATTTTTTAATCGTAATAGCCCACCAATTAAACGAATAATTTGTCTATATTTCGAAAAATATACATAGTACCAGTCAGTTTTACATGTTGTGTTTATTAAAGATGAAATAACATCTTTCCTTTTTTCTTCATTGATTTCATCTTCATCATATTTAATGTCATAAGTAGGCCAAAAATTAGGTGAATTTCTAATCCAATCAGGACCCTCCCACCATTTGAATTCAACAAGTTTCCTACACCCGCGTGAAGGTAAGTTAGCAGGGTTCAGTGCTCCCGGTACATGATACCACTCAACTTCCGGTAAGTTGTCTAATTCCATTAAATCTATTTGCTACGAATACATCCCATTGTTCAGCTCGATTTATCCATGCTAGGACTGTAGTAGCATCACATAAAAAAAATGTCTTCAAATTGTACGTACTCAACTCAATTATTATGGAAGAATATAGCCTCGCTCCAATTGTAGCTGCTAATAGCTCTATTCTTGGAATAGAAATCTGTTTAGCTTTACTTATAGGAGATATCCTTGTCTTCACTTGTATCTACTGAACTTGAGCATTATCTGTTTCGTGATCTAGTAAATTACTTGACTGGGATGGATGATGAAGGATGACGATATTTTTCGATTTCAGTCAATCTTTATTTCAACCCGACTAGATTCAACTTCGCATGAGTCTTCTTCAGGGGATGAGTTTTCTTAACAGTTAAGAAAACTTATCCCCTGAAGAAGACTCATGCGGAGTTGAAACTAGTCAGGTTGAAATAAAGATTGACTGAAATCCAGAAATATCGTCATCCTTCATTATCTGTTTCGGCTCTTGAAAATGCAACCATTGCATACGAGAGCTTACTGGCACCACAAAATATATGAAGATTCAAGTTATTGCTCCTGTTAACCATCTAGGGATTTTTATATCGGATAAGTATTACAATTCACTTACCCAATTTAAAAATTGAAACTTAATATCTTCATTTACTTCTTGGTCCCAACTTACTTTCAAATCGCAAGCTTGTTGCAGCAGTAATTTTGGTAGCTATACATCGGGAGTACTTGAGTAGCTTGCCAGAGTATTATCCTTTCTTTTCCTTACTCTGCACCTCTTGGGACTGAATGTTTTATTTTTTATTTTAAGGAACATGTGGTATATTATCACACATTAGGACATTGTGTTCTTTCTTGGATACTATGCAGCTCGGTCTGTTTCTACAATGTCTTGCAGGATGCCCTGGCCTAAAACAAAGATAACACTAATTATTTTTCTCTAGCAATTTTCGTTTTTTACTAACGACATCTTTTGAGCTTTAAACAGTCGGTAGTCATATGACTGCCATGTTAAAAAATATAACCTTTACATTGTTCCATTTTTGCGGTTGTTAACAAACCAGCCGCAGTAGGCAATTCTTCCGTAATAGAATTCACATGCTTGAAACAGCGTTCTTTCTTCTTACTATTCCTGTTAGCTGTAACTCCAAAACCACACTTAATTAGTCACCTTTTGTTCATTTGCAACTTCAGCTGAAATATACTGCATTAATTGATCCAATCGATTTTTTGAAGAGTTTTTATTATCAATATTAGCTTTTCACATATCACAATACACTGAGGCTGTACAACTTGCATTGCAGCACTATTTCTTTGCTACATACGTAAAACATCTTCAGGCAAACATGATTCCACTAATGGCAAAAGCATGGATGCAAATTTTTCAGTAGTAACTTAAGTGTCTCTAATGCTCTTAAGTGGCACTCAAGTTTATCATAAAGAAAAACCAAAGATATTTTATTTGATGAGATAGTATTTTGTAAAATTAAACTCAACAATTCACTTACAATAAAATTACCTTTACTTGTAGGAAAACTTTCAACTAATTCTCTAGCCTTTGACCCCGCGACAGTAGCTTGTAAGAAATATTGGAACTTGCCACTTGCTCCGATGGTGTCATCTTCGTCTATTTTCTTGAACTGTGTCCAAAATTGAAGCCATTCTTTGATGTCGTCATTAAACTTCTTCAGTTCTAGCTGAGGTAGTTTGAAAGAACGTCTTGGATTGCAGATGGTTGTTATTTGTGTAACGTCTCTGTCACTTCCAGCAGCCACTGAAACTTTATCTTCTTCTAACTCTGACATACCAGTTTTTATTCTGGAATAATTTAAAGCGTACTAGTCTACTACATCTAGTTCTTTCTCTAACTGCTTTTCATTTGTGTTATTATCGTCTAATAACAAATTGTTTATTTCAGAATCTAATTCTAAAATGTCACTATACCTTTTCTCCGATAATTTGAATTTCGATTTGATCCCACGAAAGTCCTTCTCCTCTTCTTTCAGCAACGCCTTGATCTGGTTAAAGATCTTTGTGAACGAAGTCCGCACGGTCTCACGTACTTTTCTTGCTCGATCCATTGTACTTTTTTAGTCCTGTCACGGTCGCCAGATGTTGGATCTTGTGAGAAAGAGAAAACACTGTTTATACTTTATTTTATTTTATTTAGTCGAAAGAACATTTATTATTATTAGAGATAAGGATACAAAAATCTTAAAAGAATCTGAATTTTTTGTACAAAAAAACAATGGCCAATTATTTATATTATGTCTTTTCCTACTCTGCCGGTAACGCAGTTCACGTCACCGACAATACAACCGCGTTACACCCATATACGACTATTTACTTACTTTATACAATATCGAAAACAACGGGCCTTTTTACAGTAACTCTGGATAAACACACGAACTCGACGTCTGTAACGCCCGGAGAAATATTATTCAGCAGTTCGGATTACCTTCCGTCTACTTCATGTTCGGATTACTGGATGGTCGGATTAACGTGGTTCGGATTTCTGCTGTATTGATAAAAATATTCAATTCCTTCGTGTCAGCGAATTTTGACAAATGACTTGCAAATGAGACGTGTTACCGCGAAGTTTGCTCCTCGCCATCTCACAAAGGAATAGCGAAAAAATCGGTTGATCTTGTGCCAGGACTTGAAGGGTCAGATTGAAAATGATCATGAGTTTCTATCAAAAGTGATAACTGATGATAAGTGTTACAGCTACGACCCGGAAACAAAGCAAGCATCTAGCCAATGGAAGACAATGGGTTCCCCGAGACCAAAAAAAGCAAGTCCGGGTAAATGTGAAAACGATGCTGATCGTTTTTACCTCTCGCTAAGAGAGGTATTGGATTAATGCTAAAAATCGTATATCCATATTTTATTGAATAAGCACGTTTTAAGGTCCCTACAATGCGATTTTAACATTTTTACGATGATGTCTCTGTGTGTGTGTGTGGATGTATGTGTGTGTGTGTATGTGTGTGTGTGTGTGTGTGTGTGTGTGTGTGTGTATATGTGGGATGTTGGAAGGACGATTACTCAAAAACTATAAGACTGTAAATATGTTTAACTACGTATTTCCCAATCGGATATTCATGGGAAGATCTGAAAAGGTTTTGGTAACAATTGGACAACCGGAAGTAGAAGATTCTTGAAAAAAATTCTTCTAAATATTTTTTTTTTAATTTTTCGTGGTAATATTAAAGAAAATTAAATTCTCTATCTGATACATTTAAATATTTTATTATATATTCTATAGATTTAGAGATAAAAGAAATATAATATATAAAATAATCTGTTGTAATAAATCAGCCGAAAGAATGCCATGGAAAATAGTTGAAAATTTAAATTGTCAAAAAATGTCTATGTCAGAAATCCGGAGACATTACTGAAGATTTTTTCTGGGAAGTACATACATTATATTATTTCTTATTGCATTAATAGTTTAATATTTAATATTATAGGTATATTACACATACCCTTCATATATGCTGTTACTTCCGACAATGAATTGGAAACATCTCGAAAAATTAAAAGAGTGGGACAAAATTTCTTCATACAATGAATTTAATTAAAAAAATCTAAATATATGGAATAGATATAAGTAGAATTTTTGGTGTAGAGTGTAAGTATACAAGAAATGTTAAATACATTAAGGTACAAGCAGTCATGTGTCAGAATTATAGCTAGTAATTATGTATATAGATGTCATATATCATAATTTCTCATTCCAAATTTAGTGATTTTCCAATTCCATGTGATTTATTTTCCTCGACAAGTCAATTCCACACTCCTGGTGACAAATTAACTACATGAATTTAGAAAATCTTGAAATTTTTAATGAAAAATTCTGACATTTATGTACATAATTACTAATTATCATTCTGAAACGGGCCTCCACATCTGCTTGTCAAGACCAACAATGTAACATGACTGTTCGCGCCCTATACTTAACCAAAAAAATCCAGCACAATACCTTCCGTCAATCCTGTGTATTATGTACAAATTCCATACATAAATTTTCTTGCAAAAGATTATAAATTTTTGGTATTATGTGATTCCCTTTTTCGGTAACTGAATTCCATACTCCTGATAACAAACAAACCACATGAAATAAGAAAATTATGAAATTTTGATTGAAAAATTATAACACTTGTCAGTTATGGACATAATTAATAGCTGTCATGTTGACACGGGTCAAAGTCTTGTCACTGCACGCGCCCCATACATAAATTTTCTTGCAAAAGATCCTATATTTCATTATTTCATTAACAAACTATGCAAATTGCACTTGACACTGACATCTTCTTCTTCTTCTTTAGTTTTTCCCATTCGTTAGGGGGTTGCTATTTTTTATTTTCTTCTTCCACTCATTTTTGTTTTGCGTGTCGTCCTCATTCAGTTCCTTTTCTCTCAAGTCTTCTACAATACAGTCTTTTCATCTTATATTTAGTCTTCCTATGTTTCTTCCACCTTTTATTAATATATTCATCTCTCCTCATGACATGTTCAAACCAATGTAATCGTCTCTCTTATATCTAGAAACTTCTAACACTATAGTTACTTCCCTTATTCTTTTATTGATTTACATTTTATTGATACTGACATCTGTCAATTTGAATTACCTGAATATATTAGCAGTTTCCATGGTTAAGTTAGCATAGCTGGCTGAATTATGAAATTTATATAAAATTTATTATCGTTATTCTTCTTTAACTCTATATCTGTTGAATATCAAATATAAAATGCAATCAAATCGTATAGAAAATAATATATTCTTTAAGTTATAATAACATTTAACTGATTTTTTCAAGAAAAACTGTTAAAATCTTCAAATGAGTGTACTTCCGGTTGACCAATTATAAACAAAATCTAATCAAGTCTGCATATGGTTGTAAGGAAGACGAATACGCAAGAATTGTAATTTTTGGAATTCTAGTATTGGAGATATCGTGCCCGAAAAAGCGTCCACACACACACACATACATACACACACACACACACACGCACACACGAACACACACACACACACATACAGACATCATCGTAAAAATAGTAAAATCGTATTGTAAAGACCCTAAAACGTGCTTATTCAATGAAAACTCACCACCGAATTTTTTGACCAAAGACAATACCTTCCTTACCTAGAGGTGACGGAAGGTAAAAAGGAAGTGGCGAGAGGTATTGTGCTGGCCACAACAGATTTTTTGCTTTCAGTCACCTTTAGGTAAGGAATATATTGTTTTTGTTCAAAAAAATCGATAGTGAGTTTTTAATGGATAAGCACGTTTTGGGGTCCTTAGAATACGAATTTACTATTTTTACGATGATGTCAGTACGTATGTATGTGTGTGTGTGTGCGCGCATCTGTGTATGTGTGTGTGTGTGTGTATGTGACTACCACAATTCCAAAAAATATATTTTTTTCGTATTCCTCGAGTTTAGATCCATATGCCTACATGATTAGATTTTGCTTATAATTGATCCACCGGAAGTACCCTCATTTGCAATATTTGTCAGTTTTTCTTGAAAAAAAGGAGTTAAATATCATTTATTGAATGTGGTAGAGATGAAGATGTTGAGATATTGGGAAGACAGGACAAGGTAAAGTAAGGAATTAAGGGATAAAGCAAATGACTCGAGTGTCAGAAGTTTCTAGAAAGATATAAGAGGGACGATTATATTGGTTTGAACATGTCATGAGGAAAGATGAAGAATATATTGGAAGAAAATGAATAGTTTAGTAATAGCATGTAGAAGAAACTGAGAAAGACCAAAGATAAGATGGAAGGACTGTATTGCAGAAGACTTGGGAAGAAATGAGTGGAAGAAGAAAATAAAAAGACAGCGACTCCTGACGAATGAGAAAAGCTAAAAAAGAAGATGTCAGTGTCAAGTGCAATATGCATTGTTTGTTTCTGAAATAGTTTTACTGGAAATATAGGATCTTTTTCAAGAAAAATTATGTATGGAATTTGCATATAATACACAGGATTGACAGAGGGTAATGTGCTGGCCACATCAGATTTTTTTGTTTTTCGCTGAATTGTCCTTAAAGAATTCGTCCCTCATGGCTAAACAGTCAACCAAGAATTTTATTTGGGAGTTTTGAAACGTTTGAAGGAAAACGTTCGGCGAAAATGCGCAAATTTGTGGAGGAAAGGTAATTGGTTTCTTTATCATGACAACGCTCACGCTCCACAGCGTTGACAGTTCGTTATTACCTGACTTCCCAAGGGTGGACCATGGAACCCCACCCACCCTATTCACCGGGCCTAGACTTCTTGTTCCCATGAATGAAAAAAAAAGGGCGGCGTTTTGATTACGTGGAGGCAGTAAAAGCAGCTTCGCAGAGTGAATTGAACGGAATTGAACTTGAAGATTTCCAGAGGTGTAATGCCAAGTGGGAGGAACGTGCATTTCTTCTAACGAAGAGTACTTTGAAGGAGATTAATCCAATTTTTGTATACAGTATGTCCTATTTAGAGCTGCTACCTTTGGGATCTCGAGAACTATAAATGAAACTTTTTGTGCAACTATAGGTGGCCATCTTAGATGTGCTTTTGTTTTTCCAAAAAAAAAAATCATAGGGCACTAAATAATGGCGAAAATCTGAATTTTGTTATTTTTTTCTTTTTCATTCAACTTCGAAACTATTAGTAGTCGAGAAAAATGTTTCAAATAAAGGGATTAGATATTTTTATTGCCTAACCAGTGGCGTGCGAAATAAATTTTAATATCCGTAAATTTATGAGGTATAACACAAAGTTTTATTTTTATAAATGGAACCCATATCTAATTTTAGTCTCAAAAAATATCTATTTTTTCTCTCTTTTCAATGCTGTAAGGTTTATTGTGTTTCGTATTTGTTTAACCTCCAAAATTTAATTTTTCACGTTATTTTGCCCGTAGCCGTGTGCCTGAGTGTTTGGTCGCGAATCTGGGGACCCGGGTTCGATCCCGACCGACGCCAAAATTACTTCGAATATTAATGGCGCAAAATTGACCCCTGTGGTGCACTCTCCACGCCAGCAATGAGTGCCCGTGAGGTGACGCCTGGTAAGCGCCCGCACGGTACAAATATTTCATCATTAATAACTGATGTCTGCGTACAAAGCAGATTGGCACACCCAGCAATGGGTAATATGCCGTGATGATATTTTTTAAAAAAAAATCCCAAGTTTTGTAATTATTTCACAAAAAAACATCATTATTATAATTAATTATATTCTATTTGATAGATATAATCCATTTTATGACTTTCTTGCTCAATAGTTTTATTTGAAACTCACTATTTGCAATTTACTTTCAAGAGCGACCTGCTAAAAAATATTTTTAATTTGAATTTGATTGATGTTTGGGCAAAATTTTCTAACGAAATAAATTATTTAATAAAATCAATATTTCCCAATAGAATTTTTCCAAAATACCAATAAATTTACTATAAAATAAGGGAAAAAAAATCTAAGTAAAATAAATACAAAACACAATAACATTTACATCATTGAAAAGAGGAAAAAAGTCAGATACGGGTTCCATTTAAAAAAAATAAACTTTGCGTTATATCTCGGAAATTTACGGATATTAAAATTTATTTCGCACGCCACTGGTTAGACAATAAAAATATCTAACCTATTTATTTGAAACATTTTTCTCGATTACTAATAGTTTGGAAGTTATATGAAAAAGAAAAATCTGATGTGGCCAGCACAATACCTTCCGTCAATCCTGTGTATTATGTACAAATTCCATACATAAATTTTCTTGCAAAATATTCTAAATTTTTGGTATTTTATGAGTCTCTTTCTCGGCAACTGAATTCCATACTCCTGATAACAAACAAACTACATGAAATAAGAAAATCATGAAATTTTGAATGAAAAATTATGACACTTGTCAGTTATGGACATAATTAATTGCTGTCATTTTGATACGGGTCCCCATATCTGCTTGCCAAAGGCAGCAAAGTCATGTTACTGCACGCGCCCTATACATAATTTTTTTGCAAAAGATCCTATATTTCCAGTAAAGTTATTTCATAAACAAGCTATGCAAATTGCACTTGACACTGACATCTTCTTTTTTAGTTTTTCCCATTCGTTAGGGGGTCGCTATTTTTTATTTTCTTCTTCCACTCTTTTTTGTTTTTCATGTCGTCCTCATTCAGTTCCTTTTCTCTCAAGTCTTCTGCAATACAGTCTTTTCATCTTATATTTGGTCTTCCTATGTTTCTTCCACCTTCTATTAATTTATTCATCTCTCCTCACGACATGTTCAAACCAATGTAATCGTCTCTATTATATCTAAAAACTTCTAACACTAGAATTACTTCCCTTCTTTTTTCATTCAATTATTTGCTTTTTATTGATACTGACAACTGTCAATTTGAATTACCTGAATATATTAGCAGTTTCCATGGTTATGTTAGCATAGCTGGCTGAATTATGAAATTTGTACGAATTTTTTATCTTTATTATTCTTTAACTCTATATCTGTTGAATATGAAATATAAAATGCTATCAAATCGTATAGAGAATAATATATTCTTTAAGTTATAATAACATTTAACTGAGTTTTTCAAGAAAAACTGTTAAAATCTTCAAATGAGGGTACTTCCGGTTGACCAGTTATAACCAAAATCTAATCAAGTCTGCATATGGTTGTAAGGAAGAGGAATACGCAAGAATTGTAATTTTTGGAAATCTAGTATTGGAGATTTCGTCCACGAAAAAGCGGTCACATACACACACACACACACACATACACACACACGCACATACGAACACACACACACACACACACACACACACACACACACACACACACACATACAGACATCATCGTAAAAATAGTAAAATCGTATTGTAAAGACCCTAAAACGTGCTTATTCAATGAAAACTCACCACCGAATTTTTTGACAAAGACAATACCTTCTTTACCCATAGGTGACGGAAGGTAAAAATCAACAAAATGCAGTTGTTCGCCATTGTCCAGTGCCCTATGAGAATTTTTGGAAAAAACAAAAGCATATCTAAGATGGCCACCTATAGGTGCATAAAAAGTTCCATTTAACCGACATTGTATCCCTAATGGTGGTAGCTCTAAATGGAACACACTGAATAGTATAAATACATGTTTTTTGGGCACTGTCTACAGACTTTTGGGTTTCCCCTCATAGATACATCATCGTAAAAATAGTAAAATTGTATTCTGGCTACCCTAAAAAGTACTAATAATAAAATTAATTAAAATACCCAACTTTAAAATGCTGAAAACCAAATTCATATTAGCAATTAAAACAACCAAATTATTGCCTTTAAATGTACATATTTCACAATTGTTTCATTACAACATAATATTTAATCTATAAATTTTATATTTGTTTGCTGTTTGAAATAAATGAATTTATGGAGATAAGATAGACATCGTTTGAAAGCTGAAACACAGCTTTTTTCAATAGTGTACCTTTTTAATATGGTATATATATATAAAGGGTTTTCCAATAAGAGGTGTTATTTTGATATTCAAAGAAAAATGCCATTTTTACCTCTCGCTAAGAGAGGTATTGCATTCATGCTAAAAATCACATATCCATATTTTATTGAATAAGCACGTTTTAAGGTCCCTACAATCCGATTTTAACATTTTTACGATGATGTCTGTGTGTGTGTGTGTGTGTGTGTGTGTGTGTGGATGTATGTGTGTGTGTGTATGTATGTAGGATGTTGGAAGGACGATTACTCAAAAACTATAAGACTTAAAAATTGTTTAATTACGTATTTTCCAATCGGACATTCATGGGAAGATCTGAAAAGGTTTTGGTAACAATTGGACAACCGGAAGTAGAAGATTCTTGAAAAAAAAATCTTCTAAATAATATTTTTTGAAAATTTTTCTTGGTAATATTAAAGAAAATTAAATTCTCTATCTGATACATTTAAATATTTTATTATATATTCTATGGATTTAGAGATAAAAGAAATATAATAAATAAAATAACGTTATAATAAATTTTACAGCCGAAAGGATGCCATGGAAAATAGTTGACCAGTTGAACTGTTTGTAACTGACAGATAAATGTCAGTGTCAGAAATTCATAGATATTACTAAAGAGTTTTTCTGGGAAGTACATATACATTATATTATTTCTTAATTAGTAGTTAAATATTTAAGATTATAGGTCTATTACATATATCCTTCAAAAATACAGTCAATCCTGACAATGAATTGGAAACATTTCGAAAAATTAGAAGAGGACAAAATTTCTTCATATAATGAATTTAAAATTAAACAATCTAAATATAAGGAATAGATATATGTAAGTATAATTTTTGGTGTAGAATGTAGGTATACAAGAAATGTTAAATACAATAGGGCGCCTTGACAAGCAGATATGGGGACTCATGTCAGAATGATAGCTAGTAATTATGTATATAGATGTATCATAATTTCTCATTCTAAATTTAGTGATTTTCCAATTCCATATGGTTTATTTTCCTCGACAAGTAAATTCCACACTCCTGGTGACAAATTAACTACGTGTATTTAGAAAATCTTGAAATTCTGAATGAAACATACTGACTAATTATCATTCTGAAACGGGCCCCCACATCTGCTTGTCAAGGCCAACAATGTAACATGACTGTTCGCGCCCTATACTTATGTAACCAAAAAAGGAAGTGGCGAGAGGTATTGTGCTGGCCACAACAGATTTTTTAATATAAATGATCGGATGTTTATTTCATTATAAAGAGGAAGGTATGCCGTTAATAGTGGAAAATAACATCAGGCAAATGACCACCACGACCACGCTGACAGGACAATATCCTTTTCATGAAATTTTCCATAACCAAATCGCAAAGTGGCTGTCCTATGTCCTCGATAGCCTCACGAATTCCATCTTTGAGGTCTTGAGTCGACGCTGGGTAGTTGGCGTAGACCTTCTCTTTCACGTGGCCCCAAAGAAAGAAGTCGCAAGGTGTTAAATCACAAGATCTCGGTGGCCAATTGTGATCACCTCTTCGAGAGATAACACGGTCCGGAAACTTTTCCCGTAAAAGATCAATGGTTTCGTTGCTTGTGTGGCACGTAGCGCCGTCTTGTTGAAAGTAAACGTTGTCCAGATCAATACCATCCAATTCCGGCCATAAAAAATCGTTAATCATCTCTCGATAGCGCAATCCATTCACCGTAACTGTTGCTCCAGCCTCATTTTCGAAAAAGTAAGGTCCAATGACTCCGCCGGTCCATAAACCGCACCAAACAGTCACACGTTGAGGATAGAGAGGCTTTTCAACAATAACTCTTGGGTTTTCTGAGCCCCAGATACGACAATTTTGTTTGTTGACGAAGCCACCGAGGTGGAAATGGGCCTCATCACTCAAGATGATTTTTCGATGGAATTCCGGATCATTTTCATGCATTTCAACGACCCAATCAGCAAAGACACGACGTTGTTGATGATCGGCCGGCTTGAGTTCTTGTGTTAACTGGACTTTATAAGCCTTAAGACCCAAATCTTTATGCAAAATACGGTGTAATGACGTTTGTGGAATGCCTAATTCCAAAGAACGACGAGGAATGGACAAACCTGGGTTTTCTTCAACACTTTCGGCTACAGCAGCAATATTCTCGGCTGTTCTTGAGCGACGTGCACGGGTTTTATTCTTCACATCACTAACTTGTCCCAACAGCTCGAATTTTTCCACCAATTTCTATATTGCGGTCCGACAAGGTGCTTCACGACGATCCATAAATTGTCGAGTTTTACGAACCGTCTCTGCCAAATTTTCACCATTTTTATAGTGAATTTTAATAATTTCAATGCGTTGTTGAAGCGTGTATCGTTCCATTTTTATTAATGGCGTAGTTTCTACTTGTCACATGTCAAAAAATGACAGCTTCAAAAGCGACATCTACCGAAATAGCAGGCTATTCAAAATAACACCTCTTATTGGAAAATCCTTTATATATATAAAGTATTACTTTGTCATCATTACTCAAAATCTAACAATGATTGAACATTGCCGTACAAATCAGCATAAAAAGTGTGCTAAAGAGGTGTAAACTAAAATCCAGTATTATTTCACACTTGAGATACTTATGCATTTTTTCTAAGAAATGACGATATACCTACCACTAAAATAGTCTACTAATGGAGCAACTTTTGTCTATATTAACCGACTTCGTATCTCTTGTAGTTCTCAAGTTCCTTGTGCATTGCGCTATTCTTGGGATACTTCTATACTTATTTCATAATATTAATAAACTTTTTTTATTGTACATTAATTGTAAAATGATATTCTCTCCATGTGTATAATTCATATTATTGTATTGCGTAGTTGCAGGTGTAGTACCCATTTTCATATAAATAAACAAATATTTTTATAAATAACAAATACATAATAGGTTGAATAGAAAATTATTATTTAAAATTTAAGTAGTATTTTTGAGCGGTACTGTAAAAATATGTACTATTTACTAGTACTTACTACTAATAAAAGAAGAACATAGGAATTAACATTTTCCTTATAACTACTTCAGAAGTTGTAATAATGTCATCTCTATGTGCAGCTGAGCAGGCAACAGGTACAAATACGCCAAACGTAATATAAAATGAGTTGCGGTAAATGCAGAACAAAACACTGAGTGAATAGAGCAGAGAAGACCGAAGAACCAGCATTGCTAGTAATAAATGAATGAGGAAGCAGCACGCAGCGCCGCTAAGCGGCAACCTAACGTAGCTAACACTCTGAGCGGGAATTTCATTAAAACATACTTGCATACCATAACAACAGCACCGCAAATATTCCTGCCACTGCCAAGCTGTAATAAATATCGTCTTGTATTAATCTACTTTATTACGTAATAAAAGGTTAACAGATACTTAATGTTACGCTCTTAATGCACCCTTTAAATAATATAGTGATTTCACACTGAGAAATTGTGTCAAGGGATATAATTTGATATTTTTGTTAGTCATTTTGTTGCTGTTGCACTCTTGTTACTTCTGGTGACTAGATATATGCACATAGTTTCTGTCGTTAGCGTTAAATAAATATTAAAACACTCATTACAATATAATGGTGACTCATATTATTCACACCCGTCGTTGATATCGTGTGAAAAAGTTGTAAGTAGTCATATCATTAATCATATTTACAAACAACTGACATAAGATATGAATTTGAAATAATATATGAGTATGAGTATGTATAATAATATTATTTTGATATCGATTAGTCTAGCCTAGAATCCTCAATTCATGTGGCAATAAATTGATTATTATTAATCAAGGTAGAACAGGGGCTAGTTCTCTCAAATAAATTTGAAAACCAACACTACACATTTAAGATGAACAAATGTTTAGTTCGTTGCGTCCCGATGTGAATAATACGTAGTATATTGTCACAATACTTCTTTTATGTAATTGATGAAATATAATAACATTATAAACATTGTTACTCATCTGTGTTTCACCTAGAGACACATATAGCTTTATGTTCATAAGAAAAGCATAGACCTATCTATTACCTATGTAACTTTTTTAAATAACAATTTTGTATTATGGTCAAAACTCTAAGTATACAGTTTAATCTTAAGGGTGCGTTTCAAACAGAGTATTTAAAGTTTGATCATTTTAAGCCTGTTTAAACAACAAAGAATAATGTATTATACATCAAAATTCATGATTTTTTTTGGACTATCATTTAAAACTATTTTAAATAAGTTTCAAAATTTATTATAAAATTTAAAAAACGTAATTTTCTAATTTGCTTTCGTTTTATGACGTAAATAGTTTTAGGTGATAACTACTATTTTATACTAACTAAATAAATTAATTTTTTTTCAAGTGTTGCCCTCAATTCTTGTAATTTTCTTAAATTGTTCAAAGTGAGAAATGGTAATATTTTGCACAATTTTACAGTTTAGTCACTGCGCGTAGTGCAAGCTTTCTCTGTAAGATAGCATCACACTCGAGTATCGGTAATATAGAATATGAAAAATAGCGCGCTATTACTCATATCATGAATAGAGTGATTTGGTAGATAAATATAAATTTCGTGAGATATTTATATTTTCTTTAAATGAGAACAAATACGTAGTTGACATTTTGAATTTCAAAATCACATTCTTTTACACGCAATACCAAAAATGATGATTTTGTTTTTATTTATTATGTGAAATGGATCATAATATCAATCATGACGGTACATGATTGATGTTGCGATCCTTATAGTATACATATAGATGAACTCGGATATAACGTACACCCAATGTAGCGAGTACTTGTTTATAACGAACAGAAATAATTTCCCAGAATATAAATCTTACCTATTATTTATACCTATTGTGCGCTTGCATATAACGAACCTATTTATAGCGAACACTCCCATATAACAACCAATTTCTTAGCGAATTCTCGGTTATAAGGAACAATGTACCACAACAGAAATTTTTTATGTGTGCATTGTGCATATAAAGTATGCATGTGACGGTACTGAAAAACGATATCTACTGGTTATTGAATTATCTCATTTTAAATTTTGAATACATTTTGGTTTATGTTATGGTGTTTGTGTGTGTTTTCAGATTATTATTATATTTTTACGTTAGTCACGAATGTTTTTTAGTTTCTAAGTAGATAGAGTTTGTATTTTGATAAAGTGTGTCATTTTTTACCTTCCGTCACCTTTAGGTAAGGAAAGTATTGTCTTTGGTTAAAAAAATCGGTGATGAGTTTTTAATGAATAAGCACGTCTTAAAGTCCCTAGAATACGATTTTACCATTTTTACGATGATGTCTGTATGTATTTCTGTGTATGTGTGTGTGTGTGTGTGTGTGTGTGTGTGTGTGTGTGTGTGTGTGTATGTGTGTGTGTGTGTGTGTGGGTGTGTGTTGTGTGTGTGAATATTCTTTCGGTTCCGATAACTCCAATACTACAATTCAAAGAAATTACATTTTTTTCGCATTCTTCTTCCTGCTGACATGACTAAATTTTGGTTGGAAGATGTCAACCAGGAGTACCTTTACTTGAAAATTTTAACAGTTTTTCTTGAAAAAACGCTGTTAAATATCATTTTTCACTTTTAATGTTATTATAAATATTTAAGAATATGTTATTCTATATACGGTTTGATTGGATTTTATGCATCATATTCAATGCATTTAGAGTTAAATAAAGAAATAGCTATAGCTATTTTTTTAATGTAGTACATATATGTACTACATTAAAAAAATTCTGATTTCTGATTGACAGATATCAGTGTCAAGTGCAATTGGTATACGAGCCCAAACTCATAATAATTCGGCTAGTTTACATTTTGAAGAAATTATAAAATCTACACATATAGTTAGAAATTTCTACAAAATTCTTTCGGCTTCTTTAAATGTAGACTTAAAACTTTAAAACACTGTGGACCAAATTGCTGGTGATAATAGTTTGACCGGTATTTTAATGGCCATCTTCTAGTATTTAGCTTGTACCGCAACTCTTTACTTTTGACACAATGAAAAACAACTTCGTATAAATCTAGTGGGTACAGTAAAACCTACCTTGCAAAACATAACGACAATGATCACAGGAAAATGTGCAGGGCTTAGGGATACAATGCCTAATAGAATTAAAGCAGGTATTACTAATAAAGACGATGTAACCCAATATTAAATGGCGGAATACTTGAATAACATATTCAGTTTTGGTAAGCTTAAAATCAATATTTTAAACTAGTATAAAGAAATTTGTAGAAATTTCTCACCATACTATTTGCTATACCAACAAATTCATTCCGTGTGTTCGGCAATTTTCACTGTATATTGCCGTACCATACATAATGACATTTATAAACTTCATTTTGAGTACATTAATGACATTCATAATAGGGCTGAGTAATATAATGGATTAATTATATTATTTAGAAATAAATCAAAAACAGAATACCCATCAAACAAGCAGCTGGTAGATGATTTAAACAATTTGATTTAAATCATGATTCAAATCAAATGATTTTTTTTAAATAATCATCGTTTCCAATGAAAACAATTATTTATTAAAAATAAAGGGTCGCCATGGAAAATAAACTGAAATATTTAACATAAATCAATATTTAGAAACAAAATAAAAATTCAAAATATTATTAGTTATAAGAATAATTATAAAGAAATACTGTTTCAGCTTTTTTGTGCCAGGTCTATCTCCACTCTAGTGAAGAAGCCAGCTTCACAGACTTTTTGCATTATTTCTCTTGGTTTATCAATTTTTTTATTAAATAAAAAAGATTTATATGAAAACAAAAAGAATAATAACAAAAACGACAAAAACTAACAAGTACCTTTGTAAATATCAGAGACAATAACAATAACAAAACTACTAATAATGATAATAACAAATTGTCAAAATCAATGAAATTGAAAATTCGAGCAGCATACTAATATCGAGACAGCTTCGATAATAGAATACCCTACCAACCATCCAACCCTCTATTTTGCGCTAGACATGCATCCCCCGTTCCGCCGCGGGGAAGTATTTATTTCATATTAGCTAAGATTTGAACCTGCAAACACAGAGCCATCTGTGGAATACTTTTATCATTTACAATTAGTTCTTATTTAACTCAGCATCACCTCATGGCGCTGTTTTTTCAACGCACCCTTAAGGTCGGTCATGTATATCGTGAATGAATTATCAAGTTCGCATATTTTGCGTCTCTCTTATTTGCATTAACAAGGAGAGCACACGTTAAGGATGGATATAACACGCTTGTTTTTAAAAAAATCATTACTTTCGAATAAGTTACGAAATGTAAGATAAGGAAGGTATTCTTTGGTCAAAAATTTCGATAGCGAGTTCCTAATGAATAAGCACGTTTTGGGGTCCCTAGAATACGAATTTACTATTTTTACGATGATATCTGTATGTATGTGTGTGTGTCTGTGTATGTGTGTGTGTATGTGTGTGTATGTGTGCGTCTGTGTGTGTGTATGTGACGATCGTTTTGGATTGCATAACTCCAATACCACGACTCCAAAAATTATATTTTTTTTCGTATTCCTCGAGTTTAGATCCACATGCAGATATGATTTTTCTTGAAAAAAAGCAGTTAAATATCATTTATTGACATTTAATGTTATTATATTTTAAAGGATGTTATCCTCTATCTCTATACGATATGATTACATTTTATACTCCATATTCAATACATATAGAGTTAAAGAATTGTAAAGATATTAAATTTCATAAATCAGCCAGCTATGCTAACCATGGAAACTGCTAATATATTCAGAGAATTCAAATTGACAGATGTCAGTATTACTCTGAAACATAGGCGTGCATATAGCGTTTATTTTCTGTCAATGTCATTGTTACTGACATTTTATCAGTATCTTATTTTTCATATATTGGTTTCATATTTGCTAATAAATTTATTTGGTGGCTTATTTTTCAGTTTTGAATACTTTTACTGTAGGTACCAATTTTTTATGTCAAAATATCAGTAACTCCCCCCCCCCTCCATAAAAACTAAGTAAACGTGATTTTAACAGAATGGGTGGAGCCATATCCCGTTCAGTGAAACAAGAGAACGTGGAACTAATTTTTGAACAGGGACAAGTCATTCTATTGATCAAAAGAGGATAATTTTGGAGCCGAACCAATACAATTAGTTCCACATTCTTTTTTCAGCGAACGGAGTATAAAATCTGAACTCATAGCTATAAGAGATCTTTTCGATTTATATTGCACCGTGAATTCATTTTTCCATGTGCCACCTAGTAAAATTCTTATGAACTAGAGATGGGGAGCTACCATGTTTACAAGTAAAATTATTAGAAATGCAAGCATTTATTTTCGATAAAAACATATTTTAACAACACAAAAACTTGAATTATTTTCACTTTGATTATAAAGAAATTATTAATAAAGACAAAACAATTTATTTAAAAAAAAAAACGACAGTTTTATTCTTGTAGGTAACTTTTTTAATAACACTGGCACTACGCAATTATCTTACACTTTATGTGGTGTTTTTTTGCGTCTTTAGAACATAAACCACGTTTCTAATTCCCATCTACTCATCCTCTTGTTTTAAAATAATCAACACAAACGCTTTTTATGAATTTATTTAAGATTGGTAGGTTTTTACTTTCTGCCATTTCAAATTTTATTGGAAATGTATCGCGTCTCCCTAATGCGCAAACAACGTACTGCCCACTAGTTATATGTCATTTTTGTCTATCTCTTCTGATGGAAAAGGTACATTTGAAGATGATCTTGATCAGACATCTTTAGAAAAATAAACTGTACAAATCTATAAAAAAAATCTGATGTGGCCAGCACATAACCTCTCGCCGTATATTTTACCTGGCTGTATGCATAAAGCAAAGATTATTTTTATAAATACAAATAATATATTCATATAAATCTATGACGTATAAACTTCTTTATTATTCAATAATAGCATGTCTCAACATGAAGATATTTTACCATAAATTATGTTACAATAAATTACAAAGTAGAGTTTACCATATATAAATATTAGGCTGGTAACAGCAATTTTCAATTCGAACAACTTTGTTTACTTTCTCTTCATATTCTTCTAGTAAAAACATTAATTTTGGGCGGTCTAAAATGTATATATCTGGATTGTGCATCTATTCTTTTACATTTTATTTTTTCATACTTGTTATATCTAAATAACCTTAATTCCCTTTAATAAAGTGACGGATAGATTGCACTCCGATTTTGTTAATATTTACAACTTACTTGAGAAGAATTTGATAGCTTTTTCGCAATTCAAAGTTACTCTAGTCTACAGTACTGGTGTACATTGTCCCATAATGTTTGAAACAAATTTAAGTCCTTCAACCTAGACTTGTCATCTCCATAATAGTCACAGATCAAGAACTAAGGGATTCTCCAAGTACATTTTTAATTCATTACTCATTATTTCTGACACTGACATTTATCTGTCAGTTACAAATAATTTAAATTATCAACTATTTTTCAGGGCATTCTTTCGGCTGTCAAATTTATTACAACAGATTATTTTATATATTATACTTCTTTTATCTCTAAATCTATGGAATATATAATAAAATATTTAAATGTATCAGATAGAGAATTTAATTTTCATTAATATTACCACGAAAAATTTTCAAAAAATAATATTTAGAAGATTTTTTTTCAAGAATCTTCTACTTCCGGTTGTCCAATTATTACCAAAACCTTTTCAGATCTTCCCATGAATGTCCGATTGGGAAATACGTTGTTAAACAAATTTTAAGTCTTATAGTTTTTGAGTAACCGTCCTTCCAACATCCCACACACACACATCCACACACACACACACACACACACACACACACACACACACACACACACACACACACACACACACACACACACACACACACACACACAGACATCATCGTAAAAATGTTAAAATCGGATTGTAGGGACCTTAAAACGTGCTTATTCAATAAAATCTGGATATGCGATTTTTAGCATGAATCCAATACCTCTCTTAGCGAGAGGTAAAAACTGACAAAACACATCATTTTTTGTTGTTTAATATACAATTATAAATAAAAGTAGCAGCTTTCCATATTGTTCATTATTTATAGATTAATGCCCGTATTCATAGTAGTATAATTATATATTATAATTCACCTCGACTCATACTTGAGTATGCCTTGAGTACCAGATTTCGTTTCGTAGTCGCTACTTGTTTCTTCACTTGTACTTGAGTCGAGCTTCAATCCACATTGAATAAAGCTAGGCTCACATTGAGAATTGAGACACAGGCGACATAAGTGGCGCAGGGCAGCAAAGCACAGTTTTTACCTTCCGCCACCTATAGGTAAGGAAGGTATTGTTTTGGTCACAAAATTCGGTGGTGAGCTTTCAATAAATAAGCACGTTTTAGGGTCTTTACAATACGATTATACCATTTTTCCGACGATGTATGTATGTGTGTGTGTGTATGTGTGTGTGTGTGTGTGCGTGTGTGTGTGCGTGTGTATGTATCCGCGTTTTCGACCGCGATATCTCCAATACTAGAATTCCAAAAATTACAATTCTTAAATATTCCTCTTCCTTACAACCATTCGCAGACGATTAGATTTTGGTTATAATTGGTCAACCGAAAGTACCCTCATTTGAAGATTTTAACAGTTTTTCTTGAAAAAACTCATTTAAATATTATTATATCTTAAAGAATATATTATTCTCTATACGATTTGATTGCATTTTATATTTCATATTCAACAGATATAGAGTTAAAGAATTATAAAGACATTAAATTTCATAAATCAGCAAGCTATGCTAACTTAACCATGGAAACTGCTAATATATTCAAATAATTCAAATTGACAGATGTCAGTATCAGTAAAAAGTAAATGAATGAAAGAATAAGGGAAATAACTCTAATGTTTGAAGTTTCTAGAAGTGAGACGATTACATTGGTTTGAACATGTAATGAGGAAGAATATATTGGAAGATAAATGAATAGCTTAGTAATAGAAGGTGGAAGAAATTAAGAAACATAGGAAGACCAAATTTAAGATGGAAGTACTGTATTGCGGAAGACTTGAGAGAAAAGGAACTGAAGAAAAAGAAAATAAAAAATAGCGAACCCTAACGAATGAGAAAAACTAAAGAACAAGAAGATGTCAGTGTCAAATGTAATTTGCATAGTTTGTTTATGAAATAATTTTACTGGAAATATAGGATCTTTTGCAAGTAAATTTATCTATAGGGCACGTACACTGGCTTGCAATAAAATCGCGTACACCTGTTTTTTGCTGTATTGAGTCGGTCTCGATTGTTAACTTGTCAGTGTCACAAGTCAGTGTCATTAGTGTCAATTAAGATGCCAAAATTATCAGAAAACGAGAAAGTTGTAATACTTTCTAAGTTGGAACAGGGGTGGTCAATCATATCAATACTAGAACATTAAGATTAAGTAAAGTACTAGGCGCTGATGGAGCGATGATAAATTACTAATGTTACTTCGTCCATAATTTGATTCAGTCATAATTTTTATTTATTTATAATCCATTTCAAATAAATACTTGGTTGTTCTTTAATTTTTCTGGAATATATTTGTAATTTAGTAGTACTTTAGGCACAATGAAGAACTTGCTCCACGATACCTAAAATAATGACATGACAGTGACAAATTCATTGACAGTTCATATTAACCTATTTTAAAAAAATCGTTTTTACATAGCTAAAAATCTGATGTGGCCAGCACATAACCTCTCGCCGTATATTTTACCTGGCTGTATGCATAAAGCAAAGAATATTTTTATAAATACAAATAATATATTCATATAAATCTATGACGTATAAACTTCTTTATTATTCAATAATAGCATGTCTCAACATGAAGATATTTTACCATAAATTATGTTACAATAAATTACAAAGTAGAGTTTACCATATATAAATATTAGGCTGGTAACTGCAATTTTCAATTCGAACAACGTTGTTTACTTTCTCTTCATATTCTTCTAGTAAAAACATTAATTTTGGGCGGTCTAAAATGTATATATGGATTGTGCATCTATTCTTACATATCTTCTTTTACATTTTATTTTTTCATACATGTTATATCTAAATAACACTAATTCCCTTTAATAAAGTGACGGATAGATTGCACTCCGATTATTCTTATATCGATGTGTAATTTTGTCAATATTTACAACTTACTTGAGAAGAATTTGATAGCTTTTTCGCAATTCAAAGTTACTCTAGTGTATAGTACTGGTGTACATTGTCCCATAATGTTTGAAACAAATTTAAGTCCTTCAACCTAGACTTGTCATCTCCATAATAGTCACAGATCAAGAACTAAGGGATTCTCCAAGTACATTTTTCATTCATTACTCATTATTTCTGACACTGACATTTATCTGTCAGTTACAAATAATTTAAATTATCAACTATTTTTCATGGCATTCTTTCGGCTGTCAAATTTATTACAACAGATTATTTTATATATTATACTTCTTTTATCTCTAAATCTATGGAATATATAATAAAATATTTAAATGTATCAGATAGAGAATTTAATTTTCTTTAATATTACCACGAAAAATTTTCAAAAAATAATATTTAGAAGATTTTTTTTCAAGAATCTTCTACTTCCGGTTGTCCAATTATTACCAAAACCTTTTCAGATCTTCCCATGAATGTCCGATTGGGAAATACGTTGTTAAACAAATTTTAAGTCTTATAGTTTTTGAGTAACCGTCCTTCCAACATCCCACACACACACATCCACACACACACACACACACACACACACAGACATCATCGTAAAAATGTTAAAATCGGATTGTAGGGACCTTAAAACGTGCTTATTCAATAAAATCTGGATATGCGATTTTTAGCATGAATGCAATACCTCTCTTAGCGAGAGGTAAAAAAAGGTAAAAACTCGGTTACTTGATTTTTAAGGTGTACGCGATTTTTTTGCAAGCCAGTATACAGTGACGTGACTTTGGTAAGCAGATATGGGGACCCGTGTCAAAATCACAGCTATTAATTACGTCCATAACTGACAAATGTTATAATTTTGCATTCAAAATTTCATGATTTTCGTTTCGTATTTCATGTGGTTTAAATGTTATCAGGAGTATGGAATTCAGTTGCCGAGAAAAGAAATCATAAAACACCAAAAAATAAAAATTTTAATGAAAAATTATGACATTTGTCAGTAATGGACACAATTAATAGTTGTCATTCTGATACGGGCCCCCATATCTGTTTGCTAAGGTCAGCAAGTCACATGACTGCTCGCGCCCTATATATAAATTTTCTTGCGAAAGATCCTATATTTCCAGTAAAATTATTTTACAAACTATGAAATATTATTTACACATTTAATGTTATTATAAGTATTAAAGAATATTCTAGTATCTATACAAATTGATTGCATTTTATATTTCATATTCAATGGATACGACGTCTGTTCAGAAAATAACCGAACATTTTGTATTACGTGCCAACGGAGATATTTAGTGACATGCCGTTGGCTTCAGTGCGTTGCGCATAACCTCCTCTATAACTACATGTTCATGGTTTGTTGAAATTTGGTTTAGTTTTTGTGATATTGTTATTTGAGTGCAGTGTGTTTAAATGTTAGTAGCGATTTTTGAAATGTGCGATTTTCTGGAGCAACGATGCAACATAAAATTTTGCGTGAAACTGGGAAAAACTTTCACAGAAACGTTTCAACCTTTGAAACAAGCTTACGGGGATGATGATCTGGGTCGTAATAGAAAGTAGAAGAAACAGAGGAAGACCAAAGATAAGATGGAAGGACTGTATTGCGGAAGATTTGACCCACAAAACAGAAATGAATGGAAGAAGAAAATAAAAAATAGCGACCCCTAACGCATGGGAAAAGCTAAAGAAGAAAAGATGTCAGTGTCAAGTGCCATTTGCATAGTTAGTTTATGAAATCATTTTACTTGAAATTTAGAATCTTTTGCAAGAAAATTTATGTATGGAATTTGTACGTAATGCACAGTATTGACGGAAGGTATTGTGCTGGCCACATCAGATTTAGACAAACATACTTCTAATATAAACCTGCTTTTAAAAAAAGTATTATTGAAATCTATCAGTATTTGACTTTGATTTTAATGGAAAAACAAGATATGCTACAGAATTTTGGGTTTCCCATTAAAATCAAAGTCCAGTATTAATAGATTTCGATATTTTTTTTTAAATGCAGGCTCATATCAGAAGTATGTTTGTCTAATGTTAAATTTTTTAAAATGTTAATAGTTCTAGTACAGGAAGAATTTATTTATTTGAATTTTCACTTTATATTTTAGTACAGGAATACACAATGCTCTTAATATACATGAATATACGTGTGCGTTGCACAGGGTTGCAAATAAATGCTCGATGCAGAACATTTCTTGTATACCTACACTCTACACCAATAATTCTACTTACATCTATTCCTTATATTTAGATTGTTTAATTTTAAATTCATTCTATGAATAAATTTTGTCCTCTTCTAATTTTTCGAAAAGTTTCCAATTCATTGTCGGGATTAACAGTATTTCTGAAGGGTATATGTAATATACCAGTAAGTTTAAATATTTAACTATTAATACAATAAGAACAATATATGTACGCACGTCCCAGAAAAAGTCTTTAGTAATGTCTCCGGATTTCTGACACTGACATTTACCTGTCAGTTACAAAGAGTTTAAATTTTCAATTGGTTTCCATGACATTATTTGTGCTTTGAGATTTATACAACAGATTATTATATACCTTATATTTCTTTCTCTCTAAATCTATAGAAGATATAATAAAATATTTATATGTATCAGATAGAAAATTTACTCTTCTTTAATACTACTAAGAATACAAATTTTCAAAAAATAATATTTAGAAGAATTTTTTTAAGAATCTGCTACCTACTTCTGGTTGTCTAATTATTACCAAATCTTTTCAGCTCTTCGCAGTAATGTCCGATTGAGAAATACGTAGTTAAACAGATATTATGTATTATATTTTTTGAGAAATTGTCCTTCCAGCCGACCCACATACACACATACACACACACATACTTCCACACAGACACAGACACACACACACACGCAAACCCGAACACGCACGCACGCACGCACACAGGCACACACACAAACATACACACACACAAACATACACACACACACATACACACACCATACGCACCACACACACACACACACACACAGACATCATCGTAAAAATGTGTCCATATGAGTCCGAGATAAGTTTTCGATTTACTTTACTTGTTCTCATTTTATTTTAATGCTGTCCATTAACCCATCCTGTGGTCCTAAAATTATTATAGATTTTTCTAATATTTTTTGGACTGGGTCGCTTATTAAAAATAGCACCAAATAAATCCGAAATATGGCTTAGACTTATATCAGATTGATACCATGTTATGATTGTACTTTTTTTAGTTTAAAAAAGACATGACAATAAATTGCTGTCAATCATTTTAAATTTAACTATGGTAATGACATACACCCATGTTCACTGATAAAAACTCTCGGTATATTTTATGGATAAAATTATAAAATTATCTATAATTTCATTCCTGGAGCCTACGCTTTAAGCACAACTCTAGGGTTACACAGTTCATATCTCGAAAGTATGTAACTAATAAACTGACAGATAAATGTCACAGTCAAAAAACTAATCATTTAAAATTAATAATAGTAACGTTTTCAAAAGAAAATAGTAGGTATATAAAGCAATGTTTATATGGAAAGGAACTTAATACCGTTTCCAGCATTAGTAAATATGTAGGCATGTATTTAATATTATAGGTGGCTATGTGAAAATAAACCAAATGTAACAATGTTAATATTAACAAAGTACGCATTTCTTTTTTACTTTTTATTACTTATTTATTATTTACTTATTTATCCATTTGTATAATATTTATTGTCACACAGCCACCTAGAATATTTGAATAAAAATTATTTCTCATATATCTCAATTATCTTATTTTCCTCGAATTTTTTCAAGTGCATGAATAAAAAATAATACATCGTTGTAAAGATAAAAAAATGGAGGTTATATTTTAGTAAAATAATTAGAGGTTGCTATTTAAAAAATAAAAATTGATAGTTGTATCTTGTAAATCTGACTTTATAAAAAATATCTGTATCTACCATTAGTATATTTAAAATAATAAAACTTTTATATGAACCAATTTTTTCTATTACTTATTGTGACGTGCGCCCCTGACTTAAGAGTTTACGAGCGCCGCTACTGGTAGAATATTCCGAGCGATGACGTAATCCCCTCGGCGGAATAACCCATACGCGTTGAGACGTGTTAATTACACCGGTGACCTAAATCTTTTGTATTCGATGAAAAGATGGAAAAGATTCGAGAGACATGACGCCGCGTATATAAGCAAGACAGAGAAGCCAGCAGGAATAGTCTGTTATGTAGAAGCAACGAGCAATGAACAATTGGTGATATAAATAAATGGTCTACGAGTTGTGAACATAAATAAATGTAGTTATATAAATAAATATAGTGATGTAAGTGTTGTTTAAATTAATAATCTCAGTGTTTAAGTATTTAATAATATTCTTTGTCTTAAATTAGTGTTTATATTTGTTTTATCATAGTGTTAGTTATTTTTATTATTGTTTTAATATTTATTCTAATTATTTATCGTTTAATAAACGTATTATTTTAATTAGTAATATTTCTTTGATTTTTACACTTCACCCATATAAATAAACGTTATATTATAATAAAAAAATTAAAGGAGGGGCATCTTCCCAAACTCACCCTGTATATTTTTTATTGTTAAATTTATAGTCACTATGTAAATCTTCCAAAACCATTTCATAGTCTACAATTCTGTCACCAACTGCTTAAAGTCCTAGAATGGCCATGTAACCTAGAAAATTCCACTACCTATGAGCCTAATGTTAAATATTTCTACATGACATAAATAAAATTCTTACATACTAATAATATTTGTTCTACATGCCATTTTACATAACTACTGGACATTATGTTCTAGTATTTATATTTGAAAAACCAATATTTCCTTAATCCAATAAGTTCAGATTGATTTTTGGAACACTGATTCATTGACCTAATGTTTTGAAACAAGTAAAAATATGAACATGTCTAGTAATTATATATAAATGTTACTTGTATATTATTGTATTTGTATTTATTAAAGTATTTTAAAGCAATTGAAACGTATTCTGATTTTGATTCTTCTCGCAACGATTTCCTAACCCGGAGAACGCAGTTTAACAACTTTTAAACATTTCTACGTAAGAAAATTTATAAAATTTAACTCTTACCTTTAATATTTGAATTATATATCAGTTTACATAATTACTAAACCTTTTTTTTATGTAATTACCAAACAAAAACCAAATTTCCAAACCCAGCGATTTGAATCAAATCTCTGATAATGACAGATCAGTTTTAATATTAATTACTGTTTAAATGGAATAAATAAATATGAGATATATTAAATTATACTATAATTACCCTACAATACAATATTTTACCGTTACTTAACGGGAAATCCGTCAGGTGGCGCGGCCTGCGATACAGAACAGCTGGTTGGATGGCCTATACTCATCTATGACTATGAGATTGAGCATCGACTGTGGATACGAGCATTATAGATCGGTGAGATACCATAATACGGCCGTAAGGCGAATTCATTCACATAATTTCATTTACGTTTAATTTTTATTTATGTATACACTTTTTTTTTCATTATCTTTTCGTAAATGAAGCCTTCAGGCAACTTAATAAATGAAAGTGAACGCATCTGCACATGCTCTTCAGGCGTATCATAGGTTAAGAAAAATATTAAAATATATAGTAGCAGATTGGCTATCTCCCTCTCCCTCATAACCGTGATATGGTACTTAACTTTTTAGCTAATTAATATGAAACTGGATCGACAGTATAAATTGTAAAAAATTAAGATTTTTTTCTTTTAATTTTCTTCATAGAGTGTTATCAGGGGGGATCCAGAAAATATTTCGCAATTATGTGCCATGAAAAATACCTCATTTATATATTGTAGCGGTAAAAAAGGACTATTATTGATAATATTATGTTTTCCTGTTTTAAACTACGCCATCAAATTAACCACTAATTCCTGACTTTGCCGAGGTAACGTTTTAGACATGGTTTTAGTACTCAAATTATCCAAATGAATACGAAAATATTACAATTTTCTTTAGACATTGACTTCAATGAAAAGTCAATGTAAACACAATCAAATTGTCAATCGTAAATTATATCGATTATTTTCTTTATTATTGGGAATGGAAATTATAATAAATCGAGGGGGACATTTACTTATTGAAGATTTTTTTAAAACTAGTGGTTCTCAAACTACAACAAAGTTATGTTTTCTTAAATAGGACGGTATATATTTTTAAGCTCATTCGTTAGAGTATTTTTTTTTAATTCAACCCTGTAATTATTTTATGTCCTCGCATAACAAAAATATTGATAAAAAATCAATTGAATTTAAGTATTTTATTTTTTATTTTTCACTAGGCTATGTATGAAAAACAAAAACTGCTATCTGTCAATTTGAATTATTTAGTGCATAATTCACTATCTAATGGTTTTGACACTATTTATAAAGTTATTGACAAATATTTGTTTCATTTTATATTAAGCTCAATTGTTTTTCATAAATATTAAAGGTTTGAAAGGAAAGTGTTATAGGTTATACGGATCAAATATTCTTCACATTTAATAATGTTTACATATATTAGAACGTTTCGGTGGTCAGAATGCCACCATCATCAGCTATTAACAAATAAGTTTTTATGAGCAATGTTACAAAAAGTAAAATATAAAATAGTGTTACCTTACAAAATCATTTTTTAGAAGTATAAATGCATATATGACGAAAACTTTTTTCGTTTTCAATTTTTAAGGTAAACCACGTTTTTCTTTATTTACGTACTACTTTTGAAACCTAATGTTTGTTCTTATTTTTCAATTATAACAATCAATATTATGTAAACTTCAAAATGTAAAACGAAAAAGGTTTTCGTCATATATGCATTTATACTACTAAAAAATGATTTTGTAAGATAACACTATTTTATATTTTACTTTTTGTAACATTGCTCATAATGACTTATTTGTTAAAAGCTGATGATGGCGGCATTCTGACCACCGAAACGTTCTAATATATGTAAACATTAATAAATGTGAAGAATATTTAATCCGTACAACCTACAACACTTTCCTTTCAAAACTATAATAAATAACAGGATCTACAAGAAGAACAGAATACTAAATATTAAGTATAAAAATCAAATTTATTTATATTTCAATTGAATTTTTCTCAGAATTTTTGTTATTTAAGAATATAAAATGATTACATTGTTGAATTCAGAAAAAAATACTCTATCGAATTAGCCGAAAAAAAATATACCATCCCATTTAAGAAAATGTAACTTTATTATACTTTGAAAGTTTAAATATTAAATGTTCCCCTCTATTTGGTTCAACTTTTATTTGAATGATTTTCTTCTATTCCCAATAATAAAGAAAATAGTGGAGCTCATCATTTTTCTTGAAACACCATTTAAGAAAATATAACTTTATGTTATATTTCGAAAACCACTGGTTTAAAAACAATTTTTCTTGAATAAGTGAATGTCCCCCTCAATTTACTAGAACTTTTATTTGAATGTTTTTTTTCTATTCCCAATATTAAAAAAATAATCGAGCTGATCATTTTTCTTGAAGCACCTCTTGAAGTAGCGCTACTTTCGAAATATCAGTACATCAACTGTCAAATGTCAACTTTAATATTAATAATCTGTTGTGTCCAGCACAACACCTAACATTTCTTGTACACAAAAAAATCTAATTCTTTATAAACAAATATTTTTATAATTTTAAATTCATTGTATAACGAAGTTTTTTTTGTGGTACTCTTCTAAATGTTCGATATTCTTCCAATTCATTGCCGGGATTGGCGATTTTTCTAAAGGGTATGTAATGTACTTATAATTTTAAATACTTAATAATACAATAAGAAATATTAAATGTACTTCCCAAAAAAAAAGTCTTCGGTAAGGTCAGTTTTAAAACCGAGATCACACTACCGTCCATAGGCATTATAATATGTACACACATACAGTACACTGGAATTTAATACTAACATTTTGCATTTATCTGTCAATCACAAACATTTAAATATCTCAGCTAGATTCCATGGAGTTGTTTAGGCAGCGAGATTTATTACAACCACGATTACAACAGATCATTTTATATTATATTATAATATATATACCGGGTGAATACTTGAAACCCGAACATAACCCGTTGCCGCACGGGAAAATTGTTTTTTGAAGACTGTTGCTTCAAATGTATGTTGTAAAGCAAAAATTTCTACATCCGAATCAATAAAAAGAAATATTTTGTCCACTACTAAATTGCAGAAATAAAATTTGAAAATTCACGGAATTACAATTTAATAGTATTAGCCATGGAATTAGAAAGACGAACAAAAGCATAACGTTTTATTATATCAGTGTGAGAATAATGATTGTCAAAATAAATATTTTACATAGTAAATATTAATTTTCTATATTGAAATTTAATAATAATAATAATCATAATAATCATAATAATAAAGCAAATGGTTTAATTAGATTTATTGTTTAAGATTAATAAAATAAAATAAAGTAAAATGGCGGGCACTTTTTTATACACCTAGTCGAAAAGAGAATAGTAAGCCATGACTATGGCTGTTCCTTATTCTTATTTTCTGTATTATTATGACAAAAAATAATATTTCGTTTAATAATGATAGTTACAATTGTTTTAGCTCATTGTTTTATTTCAAGCCACAGTCATGGCTCATTATTCTCTTTTCGACTAGGCGTATAAAAAAGTGCCCGCCATTTTACTTTTTAATAATGTAACATATGAATTATTTTACATGATTGTAAAGAAAATTTGATGTACTTTTCAAATTTGTAAAAAAATATAGTATGTTCCATTTGAAATTTCAAAGTTGATATTAATTACTAATAAACCGGAAGTGGTATTTTGAATATACATCCGTCATCAAGTAGCTTCCATGATGTATAAATCATGTTATATGAAAGAAATTACTAACTTAATAAATAAGCGAGATATTTGCTGGGTCCACTAAAATAAAACACCCTGTATATGCCTGAGTAAGGCAACATACATTAAACTATTACATATAGAGATTTTTGAATTATTGGTGTTATATTTAAAAAATAAATGATATCCAAAGATAAAATTGTTTCTAGTTTTGTGTTATTCATTTATGTTTTTGTATTTAAATATTTTTTAATTATATCATTTACAAGCTATGTTGTAATAGTCCACGTGGAAACCATATATTTATTATTTTTCTGTATGATATGTTTTTGTTTTTAGCTATTTATTTTGATTGACTTCGTTATCTATGAAACTTAGATTTTATTTTCATTTAATTTGATTAAATAACATTTCCTGAAATAATTTTTAATTTTTGTAGTGTAAAACAACAGTTTATGTCAATATTCAGACTAAAATGAATACATGAAATAATGAAAATATGTAAAATATAAAATTTTGTATTACGCAGATATACGCTTAAAATTTTTCATTTTATGATGAACAGCATGCCATAAAAGTAACTAAACTGCTGCATAAGCTGATAAATTATGAAAGTGATATAAACAGAGATTTATTTTCAATTGAATATTAAATTGGAGCTCATTACAGAACAAGCGTTATTCGGATGTCACAATTAATCAAATATTGTAATGCACGTTGAATTGTGAATTGCGAACTGGTAGTTTTAAGTTCGCATAATTATATATTTGCCTCTGTGAGTTATTAGCTATGGAGCAAATTTTGAATTAGTTCCAAATTTATCGTGTTCATCTATTTGCAAACTATAAAATTCCTTCTATCATTTAATTCCAATAGCTAATTATCATTTTGATTAATGACAGTTATAAATCAAATACATTACAAACAATAATATTAGATAAGTAGAATATCTCACTCTTCCAATTATCATAAAATATATAAATAAAAATAAATAAATATATCATCACGGCATATTACCCATTTCTAGGTGTGCCAATCTGCTTTGTACACAGATATCGGTAATGATGATGACATATTTACTAGACTACCGTGCGGGCGTTTACCACGTGTCTACTCTATTTCAAATTTGAAATATTTGACGTCGGTCAGGATCGATCCCGGTTCCCCGGATTCGCGACCGAACACTCGGGCACGCGGCCACGAGACCCCATATAAAAAAATAAATGATTTCTTTATTATTAAATTAATGTAAAGTACAATTCTAGTTGAAATTCATATTTAATGCATAATTACGTAATATGAAACAAAAGTATAAATTCAATTATAATTCTGAAATAAATCATAATTAACACAGTTTTTACTTTGAAAAATATCTTTCAAAACAAATATGTAACAAAACAACTGTTTCGTTCATTTAAATATTTGAGTCATTTCAAAAATAAATTGCGATATGAAATGAAGAAAAAAATAATTAAAAGTTTTAACCAGCATTTGTGATTCCTTAATTAAAACAAGGTAATTAAAAAAGAGGAAAAAGAAAATAAATTTACACAAAGACTTCACCGAAATGGAAAAGAAAATTCAGCATTTTCCTGAAAACGACATTTAAATAAAACAAAATGCTTCGTCACGATTCAATTCCAGGAAATCCCGTAGAAAAAAAATCATAATCATAACATTACACTGCTATTTTTCTTATGTAGGCGCCAAATTCTGAAATACAGTAGACACCATTTTAAATTGGTTAATGTGATAGGATGTATGCAGCTTGTATAAGGTTTTTGAACCAATATAACTTTTAATTACAAATTCAACCAAAGTAGTAATGTATGTATGTACTCCAAATGTAAATAACTATATATTTTCTTACTTTTTTTCTTAATAGACACAAAATTGACGTCACACGAAAGAGAGACAGAATATCTCGATACAAACTTCCTCCCGTTATTTTTTCCATCTGTTATTCAAGGTTTGTTTGTATTGCCGTAACCTTAGCTTTCACTACTTCCAAGCAGTCGCTAGATGCGCTATATGCAATTTCACTTGTGTGTGTATTAAAATTATTTTCCGCCCGGCAGAAATATACCGCATATATGTGAAGTGACGATCTACCCCTCGCTGCTGTTGTTTCGGTTCTCGATTCCTTACAGTTGCTGTGGCTGTTTTCGGGCGCCTTTCAGCTAATATTGCGAGAAAATATTCTGCAGGTAGTTCGTCGGTGGGTCCAGGGAAGGAACACAATTGGTGAATATAATTGTAATTTAAATTAAGTTTATTGTCACACTGTGCTATATTAGAGAATAAAGGAAACAATTACAATTAACAAATATTAATAAACGATTAAATACGGATTGTCGGTGGGTTTCAGTATGTTTTACTCTGAGTTTTATTCCTGCTGGTATGTGACGGTAACAATCACCAAAATGTTTTTGCGGACTTCGATAACGTGAGTGTTGGGCGATGAAATCGTTTTCGGTTCTGTCTTATACGGCCAAGTTGCTGCTGAACGACTTGGCTCGGACTCGGGCTTCTAGGCTTGGTTGCTAATTTTCATCCTGCGCGTAGAATGTCGGACTCGGCTTGGCTGATTATTCATTCCTAAACATAGAGTGACTCTAGGCTCGAAGGGCCGTGTTTTATACTCGAAATCTGGCTGGTCTTGTTTGAACTGGCGCAGCCGTTTGGATTGACTGTTGCTGCTTGTGTCTGTTTGGCCGTCTTGACGTGTGACTACTCTTTGGGGTTACATATTTATTTATAGTAAATTCGAGGTGCTACTAGGGACGATAATTCCCGCTTTTCCTTAGACATTCACGCAATGTAAAAAATAATTTACGAATTAAATAAATTCCTGTGTTTTTCTTTGTAGTACATTTCAGCGCTGCAGCTTCGCGCGGCGCATGAAGCGGACAGCTGATTACCGGCGTGTCAAATCGTCGTACATGTGGTTGTCCTGGGGTGCGGCCCGAATCGTGCTATCATAGCTTACAGTGCTTAGACCGCTCACAGCTGGTCCGATATGATTGAGCGCGCTGACGACTGTGAAGACGTTTTCGGACCGTTCGTAAGCGCGCTTACATCTTACTTGTCATTTGTGACATACATATATAACCTCTGCACAATGATTAACCAAGAAAAAATAGTCCTGATGGAAACAGTTTCCCTCATTTGAGAGAGCGATGATAGTGATTCAGAAATATTTATTGATTCTTCGTCCTCATCTTCGAGTTCAAGTAGTGACGAAGATGATGAAAGAATCCTATACGTCGCTCTTGTTCTGGGAAATAGGAGAGATGAACTGGAGCGAAGACCTTTACTTCACTAACAACTTCCATGTATCAAATTGCAGTCTGATATTAATAACAATAACGTTCTTCAATGGCCTTTAAAAAATAAATTGTATTTGAATGAAAGTAAATGTCAAGTTATGAGTAATTAATGATATATCTGCATCGAGTAACTTCAGTAACATATTGAAAGGATGTTATCTGAGGCCTCCAAAAGTATGGGTTTTATATTGCGTATCACATATAATTTTCGCAATAAGAATAATTTACAATCTCTGTTTTCCGCAATTGTACGCAGTAAACTCGAATATGGTTGCATAATTTGAAATCCATACCATGTATATCAAATACAATTAATAGAAAATGTTAAAAAATATTTCCCAAATCGCTACAAACTCGTCGCGCTGGTCACCAAATTATGTTTTTGTAATGTCCAAAATACATCAACATTTTTATACAAGTTTGCTAGAACTGCTTTAAGTTATAATTCACTTCTAAATTCAATGTGTCTTGTATTAAATTTTGTAAGCGTTGAATTAGATTTTTCGGACACTTTGTAGATCATTTAAAAACAAACTTTATTCATTTATTAATAATTTGTAATGTTACGATGGTTTATTTTAGATTTTGTGTCTTCTTTTTCTACTGTTTCATTATTATTATTATTATTATTTTTCTATGTTTATGTACGTTGTTTATCTAGGTATAATAATGTTTATAACATACTCGTTATAAATACTGCATATGTTAACTTGTACCTCTTGTTATATGTAAAATTATTGTTATTGGGATTTATCCTGAATAATAATAAATATTACGAGTACACACTTCGTTGTTCGGTGAAATTCATGAAATGTTGACGTCACCTCTGACGTCATAC
Source organism: Harpalus rufipes (assembly GCA_951394225.1). Lineage (NCBI taxonomy): Eukaryota > Metazoa > Arthropoda > Insecta > Coleoptera > Carabidae > Harpalus > Harpalus rufipes. The sequence continues at coordinate 19,487,975 of OX596280.1, forward strand.
ACCTCACGGCGCAAACTTTAGATTATTGGTCGGTGGTATAATTCGGACCAACTGTTAGCGCGCTGTTGGTACATACAGCGTGATTCGGACCGAACCCCTGGAATACTGTGAGCGCTTCTATGACGTCGTCCTCAGAGTTGGCCAGAGGGATGTATGCGGCCTGTGTCCCGTAGTGGTGTCATTTGACGGAGGTTAATGACCTCCACGTGTTGTCAAGTGAGTCTTGAGGCATGTGTTTGACTGAAAAATACTGATTTCGGTTCCCGTTTTTTCTTAGAACTCCCTGCTGACTGGTATACGATGTTCTTCGGGCATGTTACATAACCAGAGATGTAATTTTTTAAGTGCCATTACCATTACATGGTACTTAAATAATTTCATTACCAGTACTATTACTCAGTAATTGTCGGGCGTCTGAAGCTTCAATTACGATTACCAAGTAATGGCAATGGTAATGAAAATACCGAGAATTATAGAAAAGGTTTTGAATTGTAATTAAAATTGATAATTAATTATACTGATCATATGTTCATAGTGTAACGCTATTTTGGGGATAGCGGTCAGAAAGTTGGCGTAAGATTGCTTGGGCGCCAACGGTCGGATAGCAGGTTTGGAGATAGGGTGAAATATGAAGAACACAATTACAATAAAAGGTACAAGACAACTTTATTGTATGATAACTCGCTGTAGAAAAGAGTATGGTGGTCGCTGATGGGTACAATAAGATGCTGGGTGTGCGAATTAGACGATTTACTGATTTTCGGAAAAACGACGCCAGCGTCGCGACGGCGGTGATGTCGGTGGATAAACAGTAGATACACGGGTATCCAAAAATGTGGATAGAAATGTGTTCGGACGGTTTCGGCATGATCGACGCTAAGCGTCGCGACGGCGGTGACGGCGGCGGGCAAGCGGTAGGTACGGTGATCTTAAGGATCTGTCTAGAAATGTATTCGGATGGTTTTGGCGTAATCGACGCCAGGCGTCGCGACGCTGATGTCGCGTTGGTTCGGCGGTTAACGGCAGTAATGAGGGAAGAGGTGAAGATATGCGTTTCTGCAATAATCGGCAACGCTCGTAACCGGCTGTTCGCGGAGTACGTGGAGATCGATGGTATATACGGCGTACGACGAGAAAGTCGACCCAGGCAAACCTCACAGACTCTAGGCCTCGAGTGCCCCGGCTTACGCGCTTGTGCGTCGCGGCGCAGAGTTCGCGGACTTGACGTCTGTAACACCCGGGTTTACACGCCGGCGGCGTCGAAACGTCAACTCGGTAAAACTCGCAACGAGTCACTGTAAAATGGCTAGACATGCGCAACTGGTGAATTTAATCCACGGAGATGATTACGGCCGGTGTCAGTCGTAGTGTCTCTGGATGTTTTCAAATACGCCCTTCGAAGATGTTTTGGCTTACGCTCAACAAGCGTTGGGACGTCGGGCGTCTGAAGCTCACAACGAGACACTAAGACTGACTGTCAATAAACAACTCGAACGGAGAGCTCACGGTACGGGTTTTAAAGAACACGGAAATTTTGCTCACCTGGAGATCGGTTTTGGAATCTTGACGGAATATTCGCAATCAAGAGTCGATGGAATACTCGCAATCGGCTTTAGTTATTGAGAGGATTACTCGCAGTCAACAACTGTGTTCTGCAAACGCGGGCCCTGCTTTTATACAGCCCTACTAACTAAACCAGCGTAAGTTTGTTTACTAATAGAAAAAACTGCATAAAAGAACAGGGAAAATAGGATAAAAATGGAACAAGATGTTGACGACCCTTTATGTGGTTTATTTCCCGCTCAAATTACGCGCCTTATCCCAATTGTCGGGAAGAAAAGTTTTCACGGTTCGCGGATTAATGAGGGCTGAGTTACACGGCTTTGAACTATTTAATCCGCAAAACTTGTGACAGATTCACATCGTCACAATAGATTTTATTAGTGTATAGAATATATTATATTAATCCATCTTACTCGTATTGCCCTATTTTTAATTTTTATATTATATTATGTGATTATGTTAAAGATTTTTTTTTAAATAAACAATTATAAAATCGGGAATTGACTCCTACTCCGAGAATCAAACGCCCATAGATATCATCGTTTCTCAAAACCATTCAGCGGGTATCGACTTAAACGAGTGTCAGAAGACACCGATACTCACAGACGTCGCGACACCACGCGTCGTTTCTGAGTTATCATCGCTTCTCAAAATCACTAAACGGGAGTCGAGTCAGACCACAGAAGACATCAACGCTCATAGTCTTCAAGCATCATTTCATCATCGTTTCTTAAAAATACTCATTTGTAATCGATTGCGACGACTGTCAAAAGACATGGTACTCATAGAAGTCGCGATATCAGGCGTCGTTTATTATTACTTTTCAAAACCACTCGTCGAGAATACACACAGGCGAGTGTCAGGAAACACCGACCTTCATAGACTTCATGATGCCAAGCTTTGTTGAAATTTCATTAAAATCTCAAAATCACTCGTCTGGAATCGAAGTCAACAAATGTCAAAAGTCTATTCTCGATTAATAATTTTGAAAACCGAATAAAATTTCGTCGCGATACGTATAGGCAATCGAGGGAATAAATATTGTATTTAACACGCGCGTTAATTGGCAAATAATAATCGCAACTATAAACCCGTGACAGATAAATAACTACTAACTGTTTAAAAAAACATTATGTACACATTATGTGCTCTTATATAAACGTTTGCCATTACAATTGACTCTCTTTTCATAGTATCACTTATAAAATTGACAATTAACTTGATATTTACAATTTACTACTTCCATTATTAAATCTCCATTTACTCGTATAACTTATGTACAAAAAAAATACTGTATTGAGACGTAAATTTTAATATATATATATATATATATATATATATATATATATATATATATATATATTATGAAATTTTGGACAAAGCACTTATAATACCACTCGCTACAAAATTTACATTTCTTAAATACGATAAATTACTTTTGTCAAATAACTGATAATTCAAGTACTATTACCATGACCGGGTAATTGTAATTGATTTTTTACCTCCCGCTACCCTTGGTAAGGGAGGTATAGGGATCGTGCTAATAATCGCATATCGAGATTTTGGTAAATGACTACGATTTAAGGTCCCTAGAATCCAATTTTAACATTTTCACGATGATGTGTGTGTACGCGCTAACTCAAATATTATCATTCAGAAAGTTTTGAAACCATGTACCTTATTCTAATATGGAAAGAAGCCATTAGATTTTGGTGGCAATCGGATAACCGGAAATGGTAGTTTACTTGAAGCTGAAGATGGTTTTTCTTCAAAAAGTATCTTTAAATGTAATTTTTTTTGCAATTTGTTACTGCAAAAATTTAAGAATAAATGTCACTGTCAAAAAAATAATCATTTCAAATTAATACTAGTTTCTTAATTTACATAATTTCTAGCATTAGTAAATATGCAAGTATGTATTTAAATAAAGTAATAAATAAATATATTACCACAAATAAATATATTTACCACAAGGGTTAATTTTATGCCATTTACGATTTACGACCAGATATCAGGCACGCGGAAACGAGACCCCATAGGTAAATAGCGGGAGGTATTGTGTTGGTCACATCAGATTTTTTAATTACAATTACCGTGTAATGGTACTGGGAATGAAAAAAAATTAAATATCTGGTTAAATACGGGTATGCTGCTGAGGACAGGGCTTGCTAGGAGGTCTGTACCGGATATTAGCCGTGGGGAATGTGGAAGACTGCTTGATATACTCGCTGTGGAAGATTTGGAGGAAAAATGTGACTTTATCACAAATAATACACTAGAATGACTATTCATTCTGTAATTCCCTCGAAATCGAATCTAAGCAATATTGTTTTTTCTAGGATCCTCTCTTTAGGAAATAAATTCCATTTTCAGATCCAGAAAAATTATACTCGTCTGCACTACGGCCGCACGCCTTGTTACATGCACAGCCGCAGCAGGTGTGTGTAACCATGGATGTAAAAGCGTAAATTACCATAATTTACCATAAATTACCAAATTTTGTTTACCGTAAATTATCAGAGAAATTACCAAGAATTTACAAAATTGAGAAATTACACTTGTTTATGCGCAGTAACTTATCCTGATTGTGCCCTGTACTGAATATTCGGATGTAGTGGGGATAAGGGATAGGTAGTTTTTTAACTAATGGTACCTAAACAGCCGTCAAGATCTCTAAAACATAAACCGGGCGGGAATAAAAATATCTGACAATTTGAACGGTAATTTACCATAAAGTAAATTACGGTATTTTTACATCCCAGGCACAGGCGACACAGGCGAAAAAATAAGAATTACGTATTGTAGTGCAGCCGTGTTTGTTCCTCAAACTGGCCTGGCCGTGTCGCTGTCTATGTATTTTATGGATAAATTTATAAAATAATATAAAAATTATATCCCGGCGCTTATGTTTTAAACACAGCTCCATGGTTACACAGTTCAGCTCAAATGTATGTAACTGACAGATAAATGTCACTGTCAAAAAATAATCATTTCAAATTAATAATAGTAACGTTTTAAAAAGAAAATTGTAAATAGAACAATAGTTACATGGAACGGGACAAAATATACATAATTTTTAGCATTAGTAAATATAGAGGTATGTATTTAAATAAAATAATAAATAAATACATCATCACGGCATATTACCCATTGCTGGGTGTGCTAATCTGCTTTGTATACAGATTTCAATAATGATAATGACATAGCGTTTACCAAGCGTCACCCACGGTCAATTTTGTGCCATTTAAAATTCAAAATATTTGGCGTTGATCGGGATCGGGTTCCCAGGTTCGCGACCAGACACTCAGGCACGCTGACACGAGACCCCATAGGTATGTGTTGAAATTTAAGAGAAGACGGAAAGGTATGAAATGCAATACACAAAACAATTAATGACAGTAGCAGCTAGTGGCCGTCATCCAATGTAAAATAAACGCTTGGAAAAATTAAATTGTAAAAATATAAAATATTTTTATTTAACAAATTGTACAACTTGACAAACAGATTCAAAGTCTAAAAATGTAATGAATGTTGTTGTTAGCAGCTGTTACGAAATAACCTCGTAACAACTGCTCAACAATGGCTGGAAGTAACGTGGCGGTAACTTGATATTAACATACAAAACATAACTGGCTTGATCCGCCACATATGTATAAATAATAATAAAAATTAAATGGCGGGAGGTAATGTGTTGGTCACATCAGATTTTTAAATTTTAAATTCATTCTTTGAACAAGTTTTGTCCTACTCTTCTAATTTTCCGTGATTTTTGCAATTCGTTGTCGGGATTGATAGTATTTCTGAACCGTATATATGTAATATACCTATAATTTAAAATATTTTACTAGTAATACAATAAGAAAAATATATACAGGGTGTTTCCTTTAAAACAACCAGCGCTTTTTTGGGCGAACTAATGACTTTAGAGAAAAATGTTATATACAAAAAATTACCAGGAAAAAGGGCTTAATTTATGAGGAATAATAAATAAAAAATTCAACCAGTGGTTCTCAAACGGTAGAATTATATTTTTTTAAATAGCAACCTATATAAATTTTTTGTCCTTTAGATAGAGAATTTTTTTCTGATTTCAACGATATAAATATGATATGGGGTTGTATAACAATTATTTCGAGAAAAATGATATTAAAAATCAGAAATAATTTTATAATATTGAAGTAGGCTATGCAATAAACAACTATTAATACGACTATTGCCTAGGTTACGATAGTATATTATTTTCTTATATCTAAAATAACTTGTTTTACTAAGAAATTCATAATAACAAATGAACTACATAACGAAGAAATATCAAAAAATAATAGTACTAACATAAAAAGAAAAACAATATGATGGAAATTATATACAAATTTATGCAACCTTAGGTATTTTTGGTATTTTTGCACTTAAGAGTACTAATTTTTATTATAATTTGTGCTCGAAAACACCTCCTTGGTTTTGAAGACAAAGTTCGATTCTTCTTCTCAATTCGGAAGATGTAGCACATCTAATTAATAGATTGAGCATTTAAGTCTCTAATTGCTTGACGAATGTTATTTTTACATTCATCCTCAGTTAATAACGTAAGTAACAAAACTATCTGTCACCTGTATCATTTGTTTGCATTTGTTTATTGCATAGCCTACTTCAATATTGTAGAATTATTTCTGATTTTTAATATCATTTTTCTCGAAATAATTGTTATACAACCCCATATCATATTTATATCGTTGAAATCAGAAAAAAATTCTCTATCTAATGGACAAAAAATTTATATAGGTTGCCATTTAAAAAAATATAATTTTATTCTACCGTTTGAGAACCACTGGTTGAAATTTTATTTATTATTCCTCATAAATTAAGCCCTTTTTCCTGGTAATTTTTTGTATATAACATTTTTCTCTAAAGTCATTAGTTCGCCCAAAAAAGCGCTGGTTGTTTTAAAGGAAACACCCTGTATATGTATGTACTTCCCACTGATATTTATATGCAACTACAAACTTTTCAATTTTTCAATTCGTTGCCATGGCGTTATTTAGGCTGTGAGATTTATTATAACAAATTATTTTATATTTTTTATCTTTAGATCCATAGTAGATATAATAAAATATTTAAATCTTCTTTAATATTTGCAAGAACAATTTTTCAAAAAATAATATTTCAAATTTTTTTTTAAGAATCTGCTACTTCCAGTTGTCCAGTAGTCACCAAAACCTTTTCAGGTCTTAATGCCCGATTGAGAAATATAAATGTTATAGTTTTCGAGAACTCGTCCTTTCAACATACCTACAACACACACACACACACACACACACACACACACATGCATACACACACATACAAACACAGACATCACTGTAAAAATGTTAAAATCCGATTGTAGGGACCTTAAAACGTGCTTATTCACTAAAATCTGGATATGCGAGTTTTAGCATGACTGCAGTACCTCTTTTAGCGAGAAGTAAAAATATATTAAGTATTGCCGTTTGTAAGTGCTTTTTTACTGGTATCGGATGTATTGGAGATCTGAACGTATCGTGAACTGGAAGGAAGTACTTACAACTTACTGCCCTTAATACTTAAATATTCCAGTTTTCTGTCTCTTTTGATGAAAGAACTTCAATCAATTCAATTATCTATCACAGGAGCCACTATATTTTGTATAATAAAAGTAAATCCCAATTTCGCGATTACCGTTCCAATAAATATTCTCCTTGAAGACAACGGGAGCTGGCGGTAAAGTGCTGCATCAGTAGTCTGAAGTCAGGTCACATCTCGGAGTGGTACGTACAGGCTCGCGCATGTTCGGGGTTGGTGCAGCTAATGCGAAAATGCGCGCATATCCTGTCTCGTGAATTGCAAAGCGGGTGCAAGCCGGAAAATCCGCACGGCCAGCAGGCTAATAGGAGACTGAGCAAGGACTAAATATTCAGCAGACGGATGGAATTGACACGCTGGCTGGATTTCAAGATGTTGTTAGCGACTGTTCCATTACGGATTAATTTATACAGATTTTCAAGTGACTGATTTCCACATACATACAGTTTGGTTTGTGACCTAAAGATTTGTATTGTATTAAAATTACCTAATTCAAAAACAGGTAACTGTATCTTAAATCTTTTATTTATTCATAGTTTCCCAATAAAATAATAAAAGTACAATAGCGAATTTTCCGTGAAACACTGTCTAATAAAGAAGTAAAAAACTCGCCCTGTTACACAAGATATCAACATCTAAATAAATCTCTCGGTCATATATTAGATGATGGCCGAGCCCAGTTAGTATCCCTAGATGCTTTTCGCTCATATTGGAGCTCATCAGTGTGGTTTAACTGCCATCTCTTTTTGCAAAGACAATGACTAACTGGGCTCAACCTGAAATGTATTATCTCATACGAATAGATAACTAAACACATGCAGAGCCATCTACCGAAGAACGCAGTAAAGCTTTGGCAGCTATTGAAATAACAAAAGTACAATAACGAACTCTCGGTGAAACAATGTCTAATAAAGAATTAAGAAAACACTCGCCATGTTTCGCACGATATCATTATCTGAATCAACCTCATCGGTCATCATACACACAAAAACATTCTTAATAACAAAAGAAATAGTTAATAACATAGAAATATTACAAATGTTGTTTACACGGACAGAGATACAGATAAACTAAAACTAAACACAATTCAATGCTGCAATAAACGAACAGGCCTGTTTGAACAAATAGTGCCGCCTAGTGTCAGCTTATTTAATGAATTTCATTTGATAGAAATCTGTTTTCTTTGTCTTCTTGCAGTGTTAATATTAAATTTTGCGTGTAATTTTTTTAATTGTGAGCTGGAGAAGGTTTTGAATTATCTATGTGAACTTCATTCCTCAGTTGTGGTGGTAGTTCTCTCCATTAAAATTTAAAAGGTTTGTTCGCGACCTAAAAACTGTTACTTACAGTTCATGGTACGTAATATACTATTTCGCGTACGTCATTTCTATTTGGCACGAGCTATAGTACAGTAAAACACTACTGGTAACATTAATAGGCTAATATAAAATAATCGTTCAAATGATTTATATTCGAAATATATATGCACCCACATTTAATTCAACGAATTCCAATTAGTTTTTTTTATAATAAGTAATTTAAAAATATTCCAGTCAAATAATCTCGTTTCGTTTGAAAATGTAAATTTCCCCTATTTATTTTATGCATGATTCTCATACAAGTGGAAGAGTAAGCACACACAACCAATACTTCGTTACGTTGTGACGTGACGTTCGTGTGCTTATTTTCGTGAGTTGATAAAATATCTTAAGTGGTGTAGGTATACAAATTTTTTCAAACCCAAAATGTAAGGCATTTTCTAATTAAAATTAAAGATAACATTTTTGTGATTTTATATTTGACATTTATATTTAAATTTTGTTGCTTGCTGTAGTTATACAGGTGTTTAAAAATAGGGACAAATTGCTATCTTAATTATTATTATATATTTTGAAATATAAAATTGAGAACAAACTTAAATGTCACTATTTTGCGTGTAAAATTCTAAATTCTACTTTAGGTTTCGCCGGAAGCGAGATTATTATTGTTTTTTTTTAATGAAATAATATAAATAATGTTAAATTATCCGAAAGTAATTTACATTAGTGTTCATATAAAATAATCTTGTTAATTTTTCAAATTGATGAATTTTAATGCATTATCAGATTGCCAAGATATGTGTACCTCCTTTGTTAGGGGAAATATTTGAATCGGTGATTCCAAAAACAGTATGTGTCACAAAATGACGATTTTGTGTTGAGTATTCAAAGTACGTAAAATTCGTCGGCGCATCGAATGAGCGTAAAAATAGTATGCTCAGCACTACCATTTAATAAGTAATATCAATAATGGCAACCTAATGGGCAAAATCGTTCGCGTTCATTTGAAGAGTTAGTATTCGTTTAGTGCTGCCTCTAGCGTGCAAGTAAAAAATTATATTGAGATATGGGAGCCCAGAGTGGTCAGTAAAAAGTTTTGGTAATTTTTAGTGCCGCTACTTGTGTTGTAGCAGGTAGCATTTGCCTAACAGAAATAAGGGATGTGGAAATACTGGAAATTGAAATACTTTTGTCATCACTTTCATTTTTTTTCTATTATTTATCAAAATATTTACAGATTTTGAATTATTTTTATCTTTCTATCATAGCTGTTTTTATTTTTAGCAAATTTAAAAGATTTTGACATAGTTGCTAATACAATTAATATAAACACAACAATTCGCCGCTGTATTCATTTTAAATAAAATAATTTGAAATGAATCACTATTACAAGATAATTGTAACACTTTCAAAACACCAAATTACACGAAGTAGACTGTATGAAACTGAAACAGAAATGATAAATTTATAAAAAGTACAAAGAGAACCACTACCATTACGTAAAGGGCAAAAATATTAATCCTAATTTCAAACAACCCATCCATAGTTCATAATGAAAGGAAAAACTCGACACCTACGTTCCAAGAATCTTATGAAATAAGAGAGACATGAAGGGGTGTATTAAATCTATGAATGGTCAACTAGATCTTATTCATTCAAATTAATGGATTGTATAGTGGCCGGCATTTCCTAATCCTTTCTTTTAGTTATCTATACCGACGTACGAACCTTTTCTCGTCATTGTAATCATTCTAATGAATCTCTCAGATACAGGTCATTATATGGGTGAATACCTATGTATGTATTATATATTTTCTTCACTCATTCGTTTATGATGTCTAGTCTGTCGGCAATTGAGCTGAATATTGAATGAACATAAAATTATAACAAAGCATGTACGAGAAATGAAGATGGAATTTTCTTGAATATTAAAATTTCACTTATTCCATGATTTTATAAGAATGAACTAAACTTTAAGATTAAAATAAGCCGAAACGGATTTGTATTTCTATAGAAATTTAATCAAAGGTTTCTATATATGGTATCGGGTGGGGAAGATGTATCTGCATTTTGCATATGTTCTTAAGAGAAAAATATTATATATCAGTTTTCAGAATATTTGCTAACAATTTTCCTAAATAGTTACGAGCCCAACCCCAAATGTATTCGTACCCTCTGAAATAAATATATTAACAGCAATGAAAAATAATTTTTTAGGTTACAATAGTTAAGACTATATTTGGGCATTTTTTATTTTATGTATTAATAAAGTATACTGGATTTAAATAAAATGTTATTAACTAAATTTCTCATTTAAACAACAATCTACGGGCAAATATATGACAAAAGACATGTCCCAATTATTTTCGTTCCAACAGTAAATAATACAATATTTATGTTAGTATTATCTATAAAACTGAGGGTAAAAGTAACTGACAACATACTGAATTAATTGTCATTTTAAATGTTATTATTTAAAAAAAAATATTTGCGAATTATTAACGACGAAAACATTTGTCACATGCAGACAATGAATGGTTTTTTTGCAAATAAATTATTATTAAACACAAGAAATTTTATTATAAGCAATGTATTCAAGTTCTATACACTATTAATACACCATATCAAAATTTGTTGAATTGGAGTAATAATCATAGCATTAATATAATTGTAGGTAGTACCATGTAGTACTTTAATAAATAAATATCACTTTGCAAATAATTTTACTAAAAAAATAATATTTAATATAGTAATTAATTGAATATATTGTCAGTTTCATTTACATTCAGTTTTATAAATAATACTAACATAAATATTGTATTATTTACTACTCTAACCATAACTAAAAAAAATTAGCACGTATCTGTTGTCATATATTTGCCCGTAGATTATTGTTAAAATGATAAATTTAGGTAAACATTATATTTAAATCCGGTACACTTTATTAATACATAAAACAATAAATTAATAAATATATCATCACGGCATGTTACCCATTGCTGGGTGTGCTAATTTGCTTTGTACACAGATATCGGTAATGATGAAATATGGTCTTAACTATTGTAATCTAAAATATATTTTTTCTTGCTGTTAATATATTTTTTTCAGAGGGTTGGGCTCGTATAAGTAATCTGTAACTATTTTATAAATTACATTTTCTTTTCAAAATAATAGATTTGTTCGTGATAATATAATGAATCATAATACAAAATCAAGTCAAGCCATACAACGGATTTAAATATAAATATTGCAAAACACAATTAAACAAATGAAAATCGCAATTACAGATTATAATATTCTTACACATTATTTAAATTTTCAATTAATAAATTTAGTTAGTTCATAATATTGTTATAATTTGGAGAAAAAACTACATAAATTGCAAGCGATGTATTCTCTGACCACCGACAATGTAAAACTTTATTACCCATAGTAAATATCTAATTCAATAGAAAGTATATACCCTTACAAACAAATATCAAACTTAATTTCCATGTTCTTACACCTTATTTTAAAACCGAAATACAGTATTCTGAAATACCGACTTTAATTCATATATCTATGGATAGATGGCTCTCTATCGCTAAGCATCTTTTTTGGCGCAACACTTTTTATCCTTAGGTTGCCATTATTGGTATTACTTATTAAATGGCACTACCTTTTTGTCACAGTGCTCGTCTGTTTACAGCGATGAAGATAAAAAAAATATGAGTCCGGGACTTATATGTTTTTGCACTCAAACGCAAACGTCATAGCCCCATAACCTAAACAGTCGCATAGTTCCAGTATTGTGTTTGTGTCGTCCAACATTTCTATTATTTATCTACTATTATATCATAACTTAATAATACTTCATAAAAAATGTGTGTTTGTTTATGAACATATTTGTAACCAATATTTTTTCTGTATTTATGTATATATGTAAACCATTTCTAAAATCTTAGACCAATTAAATCCTCTCAAAAAAAAAATTGTTGTGGCCAGCACAATACCTGCCGTCACTCCTGTGTATTATGTATAAATTACATACATAAATTTTCTTGCAAAAGATTCTAAATTTCCAGTAAAATTATTTCATAAACAAACTATGCAAATTGCACCATTCTCGCTATTTTTTATTTTCTTCTTCCAGTCATTTCTGTTTTACGTGTCCTTCTCATTCAGTTCCTTTTCTCTCAAGTCTTCCGCAATACAGTCCTTCCATCTTATCTTTGGTCTTCCTCTGTTTCTTCAACCTCCTATTACTAAGCTATTCATTCTTCTTCCAATATAATTCTTCATTTCTCCCCATGACATGTTCAAACCAATGTAATCGTCTTTCTTGTATCTTTCTAAAAAAATGTAACACTAGAGTCATTTTCTTACCGTATCTTTCTGTGTCTTCCCCAATATATACTTCAACATCCTCATCTCTGCCACTTTAATTTACTTTTTTATTTATACTGACATATGTCAATTTGAATTATATGAATATATTAGTAGTTTCCATGGCTGATTTTTAAAATTAAATTTCTTTAACTGTATATCTATTGAAAATGAAATATAAAATGCAATCAAATCGTATAGAGAATAATATATTCTTTAAGTTATAATAACGTTAAATGTCAATAAATCTAATTTAACTGTTAAATCTTCAAATGAGGTAACTTCCGGTTCACCAATTATAACCAAAATTTAATCAGTTATCCTTCTGGATGTAAACTAGAGGAATACGAAAAAAATATAATTTTTGGAATCGTGGTATTGAAGTTATGCGATCCGAAACTTTCGTTGCATACACACAGACACACACACACACACACACACACACACACACACACACACACACACACACAGACACATGGACACACACACACACACACATACATACAGACATCATCGTAAAAATGGTAAAATCGTATTATAGGGACCCTAAAACATGCTTATTCACTAAAAACTCATCATTGAATTTTTTGACCAAAGACAATACCTTCCTTACCTAGAGGTGACGGAAGGTAAAAAAAATACGTCCTGAAAATATATTGAGTCCAAGAACAGCACAACTTCATGATATTTATTACCTTCCGTCACCTTTAGGCTCGGAAGGTTATAATTGGTCAACCGGTAGAACCCTCATTTTAAGATTTTAACAGTTTTTCTTGCAAAAATGCATTTAACGTTATTATAACTCAAAGAATATATTATTCTCTATACGATTTGATTGCATTTCATGCTTCATATTCAAAAGATATAGAGTTAAATAATTATAAAGATATTAAATTTCATAAATCAGCCAGATATGCTAATCATGGAAACTGCTAATATATTCAGATAATTCAAATTGACAGATGTCAGTATCAATGAAAATAAATGAATGTGGCAGAGATGAAGATGTTGAAGTAGATGTTGGGGAAGACACGGAAAGATACGGTAAGGAAATAACTCTAGTGTCACAAGTTTCTAGAATGATACAAGAGAGACGGTTACATTGGTTTGAACATGTCATGAGGAGAGACGAACAATATATTGAAAGAAGAATGAATAGTTTCGTAATAGAAGGTCGAAGAAACAGAGGAAGACCAAAGATAAGATGGAAGGACTGTATTGCGGAAGACTTGAGAGAAAGTGACTGAATAAGAACGACACGCAAAACAGAAATGAGTGGAAGAAAAAATAAAAAATTGCGATCCCTTACGAATGGGAAAAGCTAGAGAAGATGTCAGTGTCAAGTACAATTTGCATAGTTTGTTTATGAAATAATTTTACTGGAAATTTAGAATATTGTAAGAAAATTTATATATGGAATTTATACATAGGATTGATAGAAGATATTGTGCTAGCTACATCAGATTTGTTGTTTATAACTCGGTGAAGTTTGTGTCCAATATTTTTTTCTGTTTTATGCATATATGTAACTCTTTTCTAATATCATAGACCAACTAAATAAATCCTCTCAAAATAAAAAATAAAAAATCTGTTGTGGCCAGCGCAATACCCTCCGTCAATCCTATGTATAATGTATAAATTCCATACATAATGTTTCTTGCAAAAGATTCTAAATTTCTAGTAAAATTATTTCATAAATAAACTATTCAAATTGCACTTGACACTGACATCTTCTTGCTCTTTAGCTTTTCCCATACGTTAGTGGTCGCTATTTTTGCGTGTCGCTCTCATTCGGTTCTTTTTCTCTCAAGTCTTCCGCAATATAGTCCTTCCATCTTATCTTTGGTCTTCCTCTGCGTCTTCAACCTCCCATTACTAAACTACTCATTCTTGTTCAAATATAATTCTTCATTTCTCCTCATGACATGTTCAAACCAATGTAATCGTCTTTCTTGTATCTTTCTAGAAAATTGTAACACTAGAGTTATTTTATTACCGTATCTTTCCGTATGTTCACCAACATCTACTTCAACATCCTCATCTCTGCCACATTAATTTACTTTTTATTGATACTGACATCTGTCAATTTGAATTATGTGAATATAGTAGTAGTTTCCATGTTTAGCATAGCTGGCTGAATTATAAAATTTAATTTCATTAAAATTCTTTAACTCTGTATCTATTGAATATGAAGTATAACAAGTAATCAAATCGTATAGAGAATAATATATTCTTTAAGTTATAATAATATTAAATGTCAATAAATCAAATTTAACTGTTAAATCTTCAAATGAGGCTACTTCCGGTTCACCAATTATAACCAAAATCTAATCACTTGTTCTTCTGGATGTAAACTTGAGGAATACGAAAAAAATATAATTTTTGGAATCGTGGTATTGAAGTTATGGGATCCGGAACTTTTGTCACACACACATAGACACACAGAGACACACACACAGACACACACACACACACACACACACACACACACACACAGACACACACACACACATACATACAGACATCATCGTAAAAATGGTAAAATCGTATTATAGGGACCCTAAAACATGCTTATTCAGTAAAAACTCAGTTTTTTTTTTTTTGGTTATTTCAAAACTAACTTTTTGGACTTACACTGCTCTTGGAATCACCGATTCATTTTGATACCTACCTGATGTACCATTTGTTTTTGATTATTTCGAACAATAACAGTATTTCTCTCAAAATACTCCACAAGTCTTCAATACATTTTTTTTTTGTAATTGGTACATGGCACTCGCAGAGTTTTTTTTTTGCTCCTGTATTTGCACTTATTTCGTTGGTTTCTTTCGTCAGTTAATGATCTATACTGGTGTATATATGAATTCTTCTTCTACCATAGGGATGAGTTTTGTTCATTTTTCTATATTTTATTTGATTCATAATTTATTTCTATCTCTGAGCTGAGTTATCCGTCCCTACTTGTTTAATTAACTTTACTCATATTCATGTCAAATATACTGGAGGTTCAATAAAATTTATATACAGGGTGTTGCGCACTAGATTCTATATTTTTTCTTACTTATCATTTTGTTTGGATAATATTTCATTATTTTATATACTCTGCTACATTCTTACTATAGTTGCCACTAATCTTCAACAATGGAAATTGCTTGTAACTCCTGCAGCAAAATTACAAAGGAACACAGAACAATAATATGTCAGTACTGTAAAAAAGTTACTGCATCTCTTGCGTTGACATCACTACTATTGAGGCACAAAAAATAAAACAGGATAATTGTGGACTAAAGTGGAATTGTAAAAATTGTTCCCAAATAAGTGAAGATATTAGCAGTATTAAAATGTTAATAATATCTTTGAAAAAGGATATTGTTGAATTAAAAAAATCGACAGCGTGTAAGACTGACTTTCATTCTAATTCCAATCGCTTAACAGATGAAATTATTAATGAAATAATAGAACAAGAAAAACGTTCACGTAATTTCATAATTTTTGGAGCAGATGAGGACAAATCTTCTAAACAGGAACAAAATGATGCTGATAAACAACTAGCTACTGATATAATATATAACTTAGGTGTAGATTGCAAAATTAATAGCACCTTTAGACTTGGCCGCTATGATAGTTCTTCAAATTGTGCTCGGCCATTGAAGGTCAGGATGTCTTCTGCTAATGATATTAATATAATGTTTCGTAACATTAGTAAATTAAAAACCAGCAATAAATGGCCTAATTTGTCGATCTCCCGTGACCGCACACATCGCCAGATTGAATACTATAATTCGCTGAAGTGTGAGTTGAATGAAAAAAATAGAAACGGCGAAACTAATTTTTATATAAAATATATTAATAACATTCCCACCATTGCCTCAAAAGATGCTAATAACAAGGAAAACTAAAATTTCCCAACAGTACCTGTGTCAATTGATTGTTTCTATCAAAATTCTAGAGGTTTGAACTCTAAATGTCATTTGTTTTATACCAGTTGTTTGTTTTCATCATTCGATATCATTGTCATCACTGAAACTTGGTTAAATGATTCTCCCGTGCGTTTGACTGCATTGACCATGGCATTCTGTTATCTAAAATAAGTAACTATGAAGCTTCTCCAAATTTAATGAAATTACTAAATTCATACTTAAGTAACAGAATTTATTACACTGGTTTTTCATCTTCTTCCTTCATAGCCACTTCAGGCGTACCTCAAGGGTCCAACCTCGGTCCTTTGTTATTTATTCTATATATTAATGACCTCTTTTCTATGTTAACTATTCGTGCTATAGCTTATGCTGATGATTTGAAATTATTCATTTCTATTAAGTCAATTACCGATGCTGAATTATTACAAAAAATATCAACGTATTATACACATGGTGCAAAAATAATAAAATTACCCTGAATATCCAAAAATGCTGTGTTGTTTCCTACACTAAGAAAATAAATAGCATTACCTTCCCATACAATATACATGGTTCAGTTCTTGATAATGTTAAATCATTTAAGGATTTGGGCGTAACATTTTCTTCAAACTTCAGTTTTTATGAACACATAAACATTGCTTCTAAAGAATATAATAAAATGCTTGGTTTCATTATTCGATCAACAAACATGTTTTACAATATTTATGCCATTAAGTCGCTGTACTTTGCTTACGTCATGAGTAAACTTGAATACGCTCACCTAATCTGGACCCGTCTTTATGAATATCAACAGCTAACACTTGATCGCGTTCATCACAGGTTCTTAAAATTTCTCTCCTACAAGCTAGATAGGATCTATCCGCCTAGGGGTACAGATCAGCAGACCCTTCTTGAGCGTCACAATATGCCATCCATGTAGTCTAGGAGAGAGCTGAGCAGTGCCAGATTTCTGTGGCTCCTACTACAAGGCGAGAAGGATGCTCCTATTACTGTCATGTGTCGATGTGCCAACTTGAATTATAATGACACATTTATGTAATTTATCTTCATTTGTAGTTGTTAATATTTACGTATCTTTTATTGTTATAGTAATTTGTCTTGTAATTGGTGTGTAAAACTGTTGGGCAATAAATAAACTATTATTATTATTATTATACCAAAGATGTATAAAAATAGACATATTTTCAATACGTACCATTATATGTGTTTAATATTAATTGAAGAAATTATTATCTATTTTCATATTTATCCAATTAAAATGTTACTTTAGTAATACGATTTCAGTTAGATAAAGTGCCACGTTAAACGTAGCTCTTGGATTTTTCAAATAAGACATAGTCTACCTAAAACTTTTAATAATGGTTTAAAATGACCACGAACTTCCGGATCTGAAATAAGAACCATAAAAAACACACGTTTTTTACCTCTCGCTAAGAGAGGTAATGGATTCACGCTAAAAATCGCATATCCAGATTTTATTGAATAAGCACGTTTTAAGGTCCATACAATCCGATTTTAACATTTTTACGATGATCTCTGTGTGTGTGTGTGTGTGTGTGTGTGTGTGTGTGTGTGTGTGTGTGTGTGTGTGTGTGGATGTGTGTGTCTGTATGTGTGTGGGATGTTGGAAGGACGATTACTCAAAAACCATAAGACGTATTTCCCAATCGGACATTCATGGGAATATGTGAAAAGGTTTTGGTAACAATTGGACAACCGGAAGTAGAAGATTCTTGAAAAAAAATCTTCTAAATATTATTTTTTGAAATTTTTTCTTGGTAATACTAAAGAAAATTAAATTCTCTGTCTGATACATTTAAATATTTTATTATATATTCTATAGATTTAGAGATAAAAGAAATATAATATATAAAATAATCTGTTGTAATAAATTTTACAGCCGAAAGAATGCCATGGAAAATAGTTGAGAATTTAAATTGTTTGTAACTGACAGATAAATGTCAGTGTCAGAAATCCGGAGACATTACTAAAGACTTTTTCTGGGAAGTACATACATTATATTATTTCTTAATGTATTAATAGTTAAATATTTAACATTATAGGTATATTACACATACCCTTCAGAAATACTGTTACTTCCGACAATGAATTGGAAACATCTCGAAATATTGGAAGAGTAAGACAAAATTTCTTCATAGAATGAATTTAAATTTAAAATAATCTAAATATATGGAATAGATGTAAGTAGAATTTTTGGTGTAGAGTGTAGGTATACAAGAAATGTTAAATACATCACCGCGCGAGCCATCATGTGACTTGACAAGCAGATATGGGGCCCATTGTTTGTAACTGACAGATAAATGTCAGTGTCAGAAATCCGGAGACATCACTTAAGACTTTTTCTGGGAAGTACATACATTATATTATTTCTTAATGTATTAATAGATAAATATTTAACATTATAGGTATATTACACATACCCTTCAGAAATACTGTTACTTCCGACAATGAATTGGAAAAACTCGAAATATTGGAAGAGTAAGACAAAATTTCTTCATAGAATGAATTTAAATTTAAAATAATCTAAATATTTGGAATAGATGTAAGTAGAATTTTTGGTGTAGAGTGTAGGTATACAAGAAATGTTAACTACATCAGCGCGCGAGCCATCATGTGACTTGACAAGCAGATATGGGGCCCATTGTTTGTAACTGACAGATAAATGTCAGTGTCAGAAATCCGGAGACATTACTAAAGACTTTTTCTGGGAAGTACATACATTATATTATTTCTTAATGTATTAATAGTTAAATATTTAACATTATAGGTATATTACACATACCCTTCAGAAATACTGTTACTTCCGACAATGAATTGGAAACATCTCGAAATATTGGAAGAGTAAGACAAAATTTCTTCATAGAATGAATTTAAATTTAAAATAATCTAAATATATGGAATAGATGTAAGTAGAATTTTTGGTGTAGAGTGTAGGTATACAAGAAATGTTAAATACATCACCGCGCGAGCCATCATGTGACTTGACAAGCAGATATGGGGCCCATTGTTTGTAACTGACAGATAAATGTCAGTGTCAGAAATCCGGAGACATCACTTAAGACTTTTTCTGGGAAGTACATACATTATATTATTTCTTAATGTATTAATAGATAAATATTTAACATTATAGGTATATTACACATACCCTTCAGAAATACTGTTACTTCCGACAATGAATTGGAAAAACTCGAAATATTGGAAGAGTAAGACAAAATTTCTTCATAGAATGAATTTAAATTTAAAATAATCTAAATATTTGGAATAGATGTAAGTAGAATTTTTGGTGTAGAGTGTAGGTATACAAGAAATGTTAACTACATCAGCGCGCGAGCCATCATGTGACTTGACAAGCAGATATGGGGCCCATTGTTTGTAACTGACAGATAAATGTCAGTGTCAGAAATCCGGAGACATCACTTAAGATTTTTTCTGGGAAGTACATACATTATATTATTTCTTAATGTATTAATAGTTAAATATTTAACATTATAGGTATATTACACATACCCTTCAGAAATACTTTTACTTCCGACAATGAATTGGAAAAACTCGAAATATTGGAAGAGTAAGACAAAATTTCTTCATAGAATGAATTTAAATTTAAAATAATCTAAATATATGGAATAGATATGTAAGTAGAATTTTTGGTGTAGAGTGTAGGTATACAAGAAATGTTAAATACATCACCGCGCGAGCAGTCATGTGACTTGACAAGCAGATATGGGGCCCATGTCAGATTTTCAAATTCCATGTGGTTTATTTTCCTCGACAAGTAAATTCCACACTCCTGGTGACAAACTAACTACGTGAATTTAGAAAATCTTGAAATTTTTAATGAAAAATTCTGACATTTGACATCTATGTACATAATTACTAATTATCATTCTGAAATGGGCCCCCACATCTGCTTGTTAAGGCCAACAATGTAACATGACTGTTCGTGCCCTATACTTATGTAACAAAAAAAAGGAAGTGGCGAGAGGTATTGTGCTGGCCACAACAGATTTTTTTTTATAAAATCGTGAAATCGGTTTTATTTAATAAATATTGTAACATAAAATAAAATGAAATATGCGACTTTTAATTCATAAATTTGCTAATAAACTTTCGCTGCTGGAAAATTCGTGACGTCACAATTTTTTTACTCACACAAAGACATTCCTCTTTTACACACACACACACACACACACACACACACACACACACATTTACGGTCTACGTAACGTAACATACTAACAGGTGACAGCAGAGTTAAGAGGAAAGGTATGTATATAAAACATATATTAAAATAAATATCAAAAGTTGTATGAAATATGTTTTTAGTTAACAATATGTTGCTGTCACAAAATCAAACTGACAAGTGATAACCTTCCTAAACAATCGTAGTTACAAACAAAACCGGTAGAGCTCTACCGCGACGTCAGCGTCCAAATATTTGAAATTAAAGACAACTTTAAAAAAATTATATCTCTGATTCTAAAGACTTGTAAGGTGTAAAATATACACCTACATATTTAATTTGACCAATTCTTTCAAGAAAAAAATAAATTAGGAAATGTGAAATGATCCCATTCCCTTATTACCTAGTATTCTACATAGGCAAAAATTCAAAACCTAAATCAAGACAACTCCTAGATATCAACTCTATTGAGAATTTACTACAAAATCGTTGAGTAAGCAACCAACAAAGTAAGCAAAATATCTAATATATTTACGTT
This sequence comes from Harpalus rufipes, assembly GCA_951394225.1. Taxonomy (NCBI): domain Eukaryota; kingdom Metazoa; phylum Arthropoda; class Insecta; order Coleoptera; family Carabidae; genus Harpalus; species Harpalus rufipes. Next base: position 19,509,479 of record OX596280.1, read on the forward strand.
TATATTGAGAAATACATAATTAAATTATGAGTAAATTTAGATCGAAAAATAATTGCTACTGTAATCTAATAATATTATCCTCTCCCCATATAGTTAGAATCAAATATGGAAATTTCATTTTTAAATGTATTATATGTATTGTAGTGAAATTAAATGTACATTTTTTTGTTTATTATTTTTTATTAGCATTTATTAAATTTGTATTATTCTCGTTTACTAATTTTCGGTGTTAGATAGATATTTAATAAGTTATGTTAGATCACAAAAATTGTTCTAAAAATAATACTCAATTTTTTTGCTTCATTTTGCATTTTAATGAACATGACTTTTGCAACAATAATCTTTGAGAACGTTAAATACCAATAAATATAATAACTGATTCATTTCATTTGTACAAAAGTTCTTGTAATGCAAGCACGTGTACTAACTGGATTTAATTTCCCGTCCTTTATGAAAAAGCAACGCGATGACATTTACATAGAGACTTTTTCAGTGCTAATGCAACTTTGAAATCTTCCACTTTTATCCGCGTTATTGTATTGTTCACTGGATATTTTTTGTGCCAAGGAATTTATGATTTTTAATTTTAAATCCGTGTACATAAATATTTGTTACCGCTGAATTTTTTACTGATTTGACTTTGTTTTCTTTCTACGTAGTAAATTATTTTACAAAGAGGATGCAATTGTAAAAGTTATGTATTATTTTCACACATCCAGAGCTTACAAACAAAAGTTGTTATAAAAGTATAAACTGCACAAGTTGGTTTTTTAAAAAAACATTCCAAAAAAATTGTCAGTTGTAATTGTATCTGATATATTATTGGGTTATAGAGAACATTGTACTATTTTGAAAACTATTCTAGGATATATGCAAATACATATTTTATGTAGACAACAGATTATACTTAAAAGTTATATAGATTTCCAGTTCAATAAATATCATTTTCGCCCTAACGACTCATTTTTCTATGCTTTTCAGCATTGTTTATAGTTACGTTCAAATGGATTTACCGAACAGACACTGGTTGTTATGGAGACAAAATACAATTTCGTTATGTACATTAATATAAAAATCTGATGTGGCCAACACAATACCTCCCGTTTAATTTAATTTTTATTCATGTAAATACTTAAAATTAAATTAAATTTAAATACCGGGTTCGATCCCGACCGACGCCAAATATTTGAATTTAAATGGCACAAAAATAACCGCTGTGGTGCACTCTCCATGCCAGTAATAAGTTCTCGTGAGGTGAAACCTGGTAAACGCCCGCACGGTACAAATATGTCATCATTGTTACCGAAATCTGTATACAAAGCAGATTGGCGCACTCAACAACGGGTAATATGCTGTGATGATATATTTATTTTATTTATTTATATACTTACCTATATTCATTGCTGGCGTGGAGAATGCACCACAGGGGTCCATTTTGTGCCATTTAAACTTCTAAAATATTTGGCGTCAGTCGGAATCGAACTCGTTTCTCAAATTCGCGTGAAGTGACGCCTGGTAAACGCCCGCACGGTACAAATTGTCATCATTATTACCAATATCTGTGTATAAAGTAGATTGGCTCACCCAGCAATGGGTAATTTGCCGTGATGATATATTATATATTTTTATATCTTACCTATATTCCAACAAATTTACTTTTGCTGGAAACTGTATTAATTTCCTTTACATACAGGGTGTTAATAAAAAAACTTTACACACTTTAGCAGGTGATAGTAGAGATGAAAACAAGAAAAAAATTCTAATACACTTAGGTCCAATACTCATTGGTTTTTAAAAAAATTATGTATGGAATTTGTACATAATACACACGATTGACGGAAGGTATTGTGCTGGCCACATCAGATTTAACAACTAAGGGCTCTAGGTGTTTACGATCAAGTGCGTGAGTCTCTTCGACGACGGCTGCAACTTTGTTTACAATTGATCGTAAACACCTAGAGTCCTTAGTTGTTAAATCTGATGTGGCCAGCACAATACCTTCCGTCAATCCTGTGTATTATGTACAAATTCCATACATAAATTTTCTAAAAACCAATGAGTATTGGACCTAAGTGTATTAGAATTTTTTTCTTGTTTTTATCTCTACTATCACCTGCTAAAGTGTGTAAAGTTTTTTTATTAACACCCTGTATATTTATTGTTTCATTTACTATTTTCTTTTTAAAACGTTACTATTATTATTTGAAATGATTAGTTTGTTGACAGTGACATATATCTGTCAGTTACATACATTTGAGATCTGAACTGTGTAACCATGGAGTTGTGTTTAAAGCATAGGCCCCAGGATCAAAATTATAGACAATTTTATAAATTTATCCATAAAATATATACAGAAAGTATTAACGCAAACCTGTACAAAAAAATTTAAAACTTTAATTTTTATAATAAGATACCTCGAAAACATAACATTTAAAGTAAAACTTTTTTGAACTTCCAGTAAAGTGCCATTTCTGGCTATCTAATTTACACTAAAATCTAATGGCATCTTTCCATATAAGAGTAAGGTAGAAATACAAGGTTTCAAAATTTTCAATTTTCAAGTTTCTTTCTTAATTGACTTTTGCAAATGTCATGATTCAACTGCTTATTGATAATTATTATTATTATTTCATTTTGGTAAAGTAGTGATAAATCCAATTTTTATTTTACTTTAGAGTCCTATTTAAAATGTTAAATTTTGATTCATTGAGCTCATAGTGAGGAATATCAAGTTATTCACTCTAAACATTCTACGTACCACATTTTTACCTTCTGTCACCTATAGGTAAGGAAGGTATTGTCTTTGGTCAAAAAATTCGGTGGTGAGTTTTCAATGAATAAGCAAGTTTTAGGGTCTTTACAATACGATTTTACTATTTTTACGATGATGTCTGAGTGTGAGTGTGTGTGTATGCGTTTGTATGCGTGTGTATGTGATCACGGTTTCGGCCGCGATATCTCCAATACTAGAATTCCAAAAAATACAATTCTTAAGTATTCCTCTTCCTTACATCCATATGCAGAATTGATTAGATTTTGGTTATAATTGGTCAACAGGAAGTACCCTCATTTGAAGATTTTAACAGTTTTTCTTGAAAAACTCAGTTAAATATTATTTAACTTAAAGAATATATTATTCTCTATACGATTTGATTGCATTTTATATTTCATATTCAACAGATATATAGACTTGAGAGAAAAGGAACTGAATGAGGACGACACGCAAAACAAAAATGAGTGGAAGAAGAAAATAAAAAATAGCGACCCCTAACGAATGGGAAAAACTAAAGAAGCAGATGTCAGTGTCAAGTGAAAATTGCATAGTTTGTTAATGACATAATTTTACTGGAAATATAGGATCTTTTGAAAGAAAATTTATGTATAGAGGCGTGCAATGACGTGATTTTGCTGACTTTGGCAAGCAGATATGGAAAACCATGTCAAAATGACAGCAATTAATTACGTCCATAACTGACATATGTCATAATTATTCATTCAAACTTTCAAAAAAATTATGACACTTGTCAGTTATGGACATAATTAATAGCTGTCATTCTGATACGGGCCCCCATATCTGCTTGCCAAGGTCAGAATGTCACGTGACTGCTCGTGCCCTATACATAAATTTTCTTGCAAAAGATCCTATATTTGCAGTAAAATTATTTTATAAACACACTATGAAATATTATTTACACATTTAATGTTATTGTAAATATTAAATAATATTCTAGTATCTATACAAATTGATTGCATTTTATATTTCATATTCAATGGATACGAGGTCTGTTCAGAAAATAACCGAACATTTTGAATTACGTGCCAATGAAGATATTTAGTGATATGCGATTGGCATCATTGCGTTGTGCATAACTTCCTCTATAACCACATGTTCTTGGATTGTTGATATCTGGTTTAGTTTTCGTGATATTGTTATTTGAGTGCAACGTGTTTAAGTGTTAGTAGCGATTTTTGATATGTGCGATTTTCTGGAGCAACGATGCAACGTAAAATTTTGCGTGAAACTGGGAAAAACTTTTACAGAAACGTTTCAACCTTTGTAACAAGCTTACGGAGATGATGATCTGGGTCGTAATAGAAAGTGGAAGAAACAGAGGAAGACTAAAGATAAAATGGAAGGACTGTATTGCGGAAGACTTGAGAGAAAAGCAATCAAATGAGGACGACCTGCAAAACAAAAATGAATGGAGGAAGAAAATAAAAAATAGCGACCCCTAACGAATGGGAAAAGCTAAAGAAGAAGAAGATGTCAGTGTCAAGTGCCATTTGATAAGTTTGTTTTTGCAATAATTTTACTGGTAATTTAGAATCTTTTGCAAGAAAATTTATGTATGGAATTTGTACATAATACACAGGATTGACGGAAGGTATTGTGCTGGCCATATCAGATTTTTTAGCAATAATATTGTTTTGCCCTTAAACAAATTGCACGTTACGTGATTATTTTTTTTTGTTTACAATGTTTTTCTATTTCGTTAATCGTTACTATTTTAATAATTGTTATCTTATCTAAAGCAAAATTTGTATTATAACCTTTTTTGCAGTTAGCTACAACGTAAATATAGTAGGTAGTATGTGTTATATGTACACAAAAATAATTCACATAAAATATAGCTACTCACTTACTTTTACAGGTCAAAGCACAAAAATGTGTATTATTCAAACTAAAAAAGTTTCTAGAATTTTAGAGGATATGGGGGAAAAATAAAAAGTTACTATAATAACGAAATCTTTGAATTCAAATTCAATTTATTCAATTCTTTTAATCAATACAATATTGATATATGACAATATGTATACATAAAAATAGAGAAAATAATAAATATTTATTAGTTTATTAATTACAGTTTGCAATAAAGTTAGGATTTATCACAAAGAAAGTCATTGTAATGATAATAATTTTTTTGAAGAAGAATTTTTTTTAATGACATTTTAAAACAATTTTCAGATTTATTTTCATACGTAATATAACAAGTGATATGATTATCATCGATGATATTCTCGAGTGAAACCGAGCTGCAGATTTCACGAGTCCGAAGGACGAGTTGAAATGTGCTGCTTCGGTTTCACGAGCAATATCTTCGATTATTAATCATATCACGAGCTTATATTTAATGAGAGAATATAATGAATTTTTGCAATCTAACCTAACCTAACTTTTGATATACATATTCATATTGTATTAAAACATGGTACTTACGACTTTTATTTAATATTTCGGAGTTGGAATTATTGTTATTATTTATTTTTATGCTTAAAATTAACTGTCAATGTCATAAATAAAGAAAACAAATCCCTTAGTAACGACTATAAATACGGTGATAATTTCCTTGTTTTTTATCATCGCTGTGATATACGCGTAGCTAGGGAGATTCTGAATGTTGATTGGCGGAAAACATGTCACGTGACTAAGGAATTATATTCTCTTTTAAATAATGTGGCGGTTTATTATAAAACATTAATGCTATATAGTTAAGGTTATTCTTGATTTTATTATGTCGAATATTAGGAAGATTAAAATTCGTTTTTCCACGAGTATCGTATTTGCGAATATCTTTTCGAATTAGAAAATTATGTTCATTTGCACTAATATATACGTTGTAAACATAGATACAAGTTAAATTTAAGATATTTTCTTTTATAAAAATGTCTTTGCAAGAGGCTCTAGGAGGCAGAGAAAAATATTTCTAACTGCAGTTTTCTGTACTTTAAAAACTGTACAAGCTGCAGGTGAGTATCCCCAGAAAACAATACCATAACTTATTAAGATGGGATAAAATTGAGTCCGAAAATAATGTCATAATATGTAGGGTTTAACCATTAAAAAAGGAAACCTTGGTTTAGCTTAAACAAAGCTTAGTTTAACCTAAGTTAAACTGTGGTGGTATAAACGACCATTATTGTTTTCGAGATAGCAGAGGTAAACGCCGTAAAAACTAAATTTTCACTACCTTATATCTCGGAGACTATTGAAGATCGGACCCATATTGATTAAACATTGTTTACTCATTTTGGTCAGTAGTCAATACTAATGTAAAACTACGTCACCACACAATTGAGGTCACATAACTCAGTAGTAGTAATCACTAATATTGCAGAATAAGCAATATGGAGCAATTATAATATTGTTTCTTTATTTGGTAATTAGGTGACACCTCAATTGTTTGTTGACTTGGAATTGCCATTCCAGAGTGGCTAATATATTTGGTACACTCGCGGAGTACGATTTTGTAACAAAATTATTTTTTAAATTTAATAAACATGCCAGCGGGCAGTATTGTGGGTAGTTCTAATAAATTAAATCTGCCAACAGCGATTAAATCAGAAGCAGAAATGTTATCGTTAAGAAGTGCTGTAATAGCACAAATACCAGAATTTAATGGTGACAAAGTAGAAGAGTTTTTTAGCAAAGTACTAGTAAGAACAAGTATTAGAAAGTTTGATGACAGGGGATGCTTTAAAATTTTATTGTGCAACTACAGAATTACATCTTACAACAATAACATTTGCAAAATTTAGACAAAAAATTATAGAACGATTTTCTAAACGTAGACATGCAGAGCAAACTAACAAAAAATTTTGGAATTGCACATAAAATGTAGGGGAATCAACACAAAATTTTACAGAACGTTTAAGGGACCTAAAGGTAGAATTATTAAAAGTAGAAATTTTATCTCGATTTAAAGAAGGTCTGAGAGCAAAAATTAAAGAATGTATTAAGGTAATACTGAAGTGTCGGCCCAACTTAACATTTGAAGAAGCTGTCGAATTGGTAGAACAGGAGGAATTGGAATTGGAAATAGAAAAAAAAATTGTTCAGGTATAGGGACTGTAAGTAAAAATTCAAATCAATCGGCATATACAAGAATAAACGATGTTTGTAAAAATAGGGAACGGGAATATAGTATAAAATTTCCGCGTAAAGATTGGGAGAAAAAAGGGCACTATACAAAATTTAGTAAAACATGTACTATTCAGAAGCGAAGTAAAAACCATAGCAGGTACAGAGGTCCAACAGGAAGGAATCGTTACAACGCCAACAGCGCAACGGCGGGTTACAGGCACAACAAGGACATTCGTAGGACGACGGAAGGACGAAGACGAAGACCCCAGCATTTAAACAGGAACTACCTTTCGCGAGGGCTCCGTCTCGGGAGGTATTAATAAGAAATAAAATTTTCAAAATTAGACAGACTTGATACCAAATGAAATGTTAAAAGCTCTAGGAAACAGCTGCTACTCTACACTACACAACTTTTTAAATGAATGTTTGCATAGAGAAACTGTACCCTCCGAACTATGCATGAGAACTTTAATATTAATCCACAAAAAAGGCGACGAATACTGTCCTAACAACTATCGTGGTCTCGCAATGCTGAACACAACCTTAAAACTTCTAACAAGTATAATTTCATCACGATTAGAAACCTGGGCCGAAAGTTTTAATATTTTACCGGACACACAAAGCGGTTTCAGAAAACATAGATCTTGCCTAGACAATCTTTTTACTTTAAAGGCACTCATCCAAACTCGACTCATTGAAAAACGAACTATATTCGCCATATTCATAGACTTCAAGCAAACCTTCGACTCAATCTCACATACAAAGCTTTGGAATAAAATATTTCATCTAGGAGTTAGTGCAAAATTAGTTCGACTATTAAAAAACATCTACAAAAATGCAAATATAATCATATGTACGAACCAACAAATATCAAATCCCATAAATGTGTACAGAGGCGTTCTGCAAGGTGATTCACTGAGTCCTCTTTTGTTCAACCTCTTCATTGCTGACATAGAACATTTCGTCAGAGAACAAGGACACGAAGGCCTTTTCGTCAACCACCACAGCGACATCCTAATGTTGCTATACGCCGACGATTTAGTTATACTCTGCAACTCAGCAACAGATGTACAAAACAAACTCACGTGTCTCGAAAAATACTGCAATAATAACGACCTCAACATCAACTGCAAAAAAAACTAAAGTTATGCAATTCTTCAGGGCTAGACCACAACCAATAAACATAAACTTCACTTGTCAAACTTCGGTTATAGAAGTAGCAAGGGACTACACTTACCTAGGCCTACTATTTACCAGTTCAGTTCTATTCAATCGAGCAAAGGATGATATAATCTGCAAGGCCAGACGAACTGCAGGTAGCGTCAAAGTCCTAATGGCTACAACTAAAACAAAATCTTGGGAGACTAGACAACACCTGTACAAAACCGTAGTCCTACCCACTTTACTATATGCCTCAGAAATATACAGCCTTCAATACGGTGAAAATCTCGAAACCCTACAAGTTGGTTTCTTCAAACAAATATTCAATTGGCCCAGATGTACACCTAACTACATAGTGCGCACCGAAACCAAACAGACGAAACTAGAAGGACTAATCTTCAAACAAACATTAAGCTACTTAAAAAAGTTATTTCTTAGGAATAACAATAGATACGCTAAACTATGCTTTAATAAATTAATAAAATTAGACAAAAACAAAAACAATATCCCAAAATTAAACTGGATAACGCAAATAATTTTTTTTTTTTTTTGAACAGATAGATAGTGCAGATATTTTTAACCAGCAAAGTTACACTGCACTATAAAACTCGGAGGAAGATATGACTAAAAAATACGAACAACTATTAAAAAATGAAGACAGAAACATAATTATAATAACTTATAGCACTATATATAAAGAAATATGCATTGACAATGACCTGCAATATCTAAACAGTGATATAAACATAAATGTAACGAAAATAATTAGCCAAATCAGGGTAGCCTCCACACGTAATACAGCCCAATTATATTACAAAGGAACAACTAATAAATTTAGCGAAACCGACATCTGCTCCATCTGCAATCACCTAGAGACCGATAACCTATACCACTTCTTCATGAGATGTCCACACTTCGAGTCACCCAGACAGACATTCCTAGGGAAACACCTACAGAACTCCAATGAAGACAATTATCTCACCCGCCTGTATATTGACTTAACAATTAATAATAGAATTTTTATATCAAGTGTCGAAATAGATAGGTACATACATACATACATACATACATAAAATCACGCGTGTCCCACTTAGTGGGTCCGCACAAACCCGAAAACAATAAGAACAACATCAACATCATACAACAAATCCTTACTCTTGAACATATTAAAGTGACCGATTTTCGGTAGCGAAATACCGCATCCGGATCACAATAATAGTTAGGAAACAATCATCCTTCGCCACACATTCCTATCTAAGCACACTTCTTTCGCCTCGGCCACACTCATGATCGCATTCAAACATGCTCTTCTTCTCTTCATACTTGGAAACTTTCTCTCTTTAAGCACCCTACCAACCACATCCATCCACTTACACACTGGTCGGCCACGCAATCGAAAACCTTCAACTTCACTAAGATATATACGCTTAAAAAGCCGTTTATTCGCCATTCTCTCCACATGCCAAAACCATCTCAACTGACTCACATCAGATAGATAGGTACGTTACGTGAAAATCTCAAAGTGCGCATAATATTTTTCGACACATTTTATAAACATTTTTCCTACGACTGATAATTTAGAAAATCACTAAAATATTGTCAGAATTGATGAAATTTTGACAATATTATTATAACGATGTTTGATAGCATTGCCATGGTTTGTTTGTCGATTGCTTCATTTCTCTCGGTTAACTATAAATATTTTACTATTTCAACATAATTTTTACCTTCTGTCACTTTTAGGTAAGGAAGGTATTGTCTTTGGTCAAAAAAATTGATGGTGATTTCAATGAATAAACAGCTTTTAGGGTCCCTAGAATTCAAGTTTACTACTTTTACGATGATGTATGTATGTATGTATATTATGTATATATGTATGTATGTATGTGTGTGTGTGTGTGTGTGTGTGTGTGTGTGTGTGTGTGTGTGTGTGTGTGTGTGTGTGTGTGTGTGTGACGATTCTTTCGGATTTGATAACTCCAATACTACAATTCAAAAAATTACCATTTTTTCGTATTCCTCTTCCTTACATTCATTTGCAGACGTGATTATATTTGGGTTATAATTGGTCAACCGAAAGTACCTTTTGGAGAATTTAATAGATTTTCTTGAAAAATCTTTGTTGAATATCATTTTATCACATTTAATGTTATTATAAATATAAAAGAATATTTTATTTTCTATACGATGTGATTACGTTTTATGTTTCATATAAAGTCAAATAATTATAAAGAAATTAAATTTCATAAAGCAGCCAACTATTCTATATCCATGAAACAACTAGGTACTATATCAAGAAAATTCTGATTGACAGATGTCAGTGTCAAGTGCAATTATTCGAGCCCAGCGTCATAATAATTCAGCTAGTTTATATTTTCAACAAATTATAATATCTACACAAAGGGTTAGAAATTTCTACAAAATTGTTTCGGCTTCTTTAAATAATATAGACTTAAAACTTTAAAAAACTGTGGGCAAATGAATGATGATAATAATGCATCCGGCGTTTAAGCGTCATCATCTAGTCCAGAATTAACTTGTACCGCGACCCTGTACTTTTGACACAATGAAAGTAACCTTCATAAAAATCCAGTGCGTACAATAAGACATATAGACAGTACTCACAGGAAAATGTACAGGGCTTAGGTATACAATGCCTAATAGAATTAAAGCTGGTATTACCAATAACCTAATAAATATTACATGGCGGAATACTTGAATAACATATTCAATTTTGGTAAGCTTAAATTCTATATTTTAAACTGCTCGTAAGAAATTTGTAGAAATTTCTCCCCATTTGCGTAGGTTTTATAATTTGTTTGTTGAAAATGTTAACCGGTCGAACTGATATGCGTTTGGACTCATGGGCTCTTAGTATGTTTGTGTTATAATTTTACTGAAAATATAGAATCTTTTGCAAGAAACTTTCTGTACGAAATTTTTACAAAATACGTAGAACTGATGGAAGGTTAAAGTGCTGCTCAAAACAGATTTTTTTTTAAATCGTCTATCTCCGCGAGATATTTGTATTTGTGTCACTCTCACTGACAGTTACGTAAACAAAACACACTTATGCTTTATGTTTACCAAAAAGCATTGGCCTCCTTTCCAGCCGTAACCAAGGCACAATAGTTAGGTAGTAACATAGAAATCGCACTAATATATTTCTTCTTTTGAATCTCGAATCACCCATATAATTTAATGGCTCATTCCAGTACATTGTAGAGTGCAATGGATTGACCTAATAGAGTCCTGCATTAATTTGTAAATAGGAATTAGGTAGATTATTCATAATTTATGAATTGAAACCGCATTGAAAACCAATGATGCACATTTGCTTGTAGGAAAAACGTTGGACATATATTATTGAAGCTCATACTTTTAATGCAAAACCAGTAATCAGCAAGCGAATCGTTATCGACTTGACTGAAATACTGTCCTCGTGGCTAGCGTAATTAGAGTTAGTTTATTGATGCTCAACATCGAATGCTCGATGTGGCTTGATGAATGTAAGTGCGCTAGTTCTCACTAGCGGTAATTAGTGGAGCTCTAGTCGCTGGGACTGCGCAGTAGAGGGGGAAGAAACTGGAACTGTAATTGCCGGAAGGACAAAGGGAGCCAGCCAGCTTCCTATTAATATAAATACAAATGATAACCATTTATTTAATTGCGCGATTGTATCCTTACGTTCTTTTAGAAACTTTAAATGGAGCTATTTATCTAGTCAAATGAATTCGAGACTCGTTCACGATTTGTTCGTCTCGTTACTTCAAATTAAAATAGAACGGGGATAAATCTTGTCACAGAGGTGGACTTGTACTTATTTACAACCAAATTAAAATGATGTAATAATTAATTACATTTCACACCAAAATACTAAACTTATCTATAGGTAATTGTTACTGTAATGTGTGAATGTTAGTACAATGCACAATTATGTTTTTTTTTGTATGAGCACACAATTTAATATTGTATTTATTATTTGTTCCCGTAATTTTCTATTGAGATTGTTGCAAAAATTACTAATACCTAGTCCTGTTTCATTGGCAGATTCGTAGTTTTTCTAAATATATTTCTGAAATCTAGCTGAGAGTAGTTAATTTTGTTTCAAATAATGGTAATTGTAATTTAAAAAATATATGGCCAGGACCCTCAATCAATCCTGTGTAGTATGTATATACAAACTCCATACATAAATTGCACTTGACATTGATATTTTCTTCTTCTTCTTCAGCTTTTCAAATTCGTTAGCGGTCGCTATTTTTTATTTTATTTTTCCACTCATTTCTGTTTTGCGTGTCGTCCTCATTCAGTTCTTTTTCTCTCAAGTTTTCCGCAATAAAATCCTTCCATCGTACCTTTGGCCTTCCTCTGTTTCTTGTACCTTTTTTAACTAAGCTATTCATTCTTCTTCCAACATATTTTTTTCATCTCTCCTCATGACATGTCCAAATCAATATAATCAACTCATATGTACCGTTCTAGGAACTTCTATCACTCGATTTATTTCCCTTATTTTTTCTTTCCTTATTCTACATGTTTTAGTGTCTTCCCCAACATCTATCGCATCATCCTCATCTCTGCCACGTTCATTTACTTTTCATTCATATTGAAATCTACCAATTTGAATTATATAGTAGCAGTTTCCATGATTAGCGTTTCTGGCTGATGTATGAAATTTAATATCTTTATAATTCTTTAACATATCTTTAAAATTTATAATAACATTATATGTCAACAGAGCTAGGCAGTAATTAATTACTTTTGGTAATTAATTACTAATTAAATTACTCTCTCCCAAATGGTAATTTGTAATTAATTACTTTGTAAAAAATTTGGGTTTTAAATATTAATTACTATTTTGAACCAACATGTAAGGGAATCCCCGGAATTCGGGCGAAACCTAATTTACCTGCGTTGTGGGTGTAACAATAGGTTACAAATGCAACTTGTCATGCGCGTTGGGACGTACGACGTACTCTGGACTTTTACTTAAGTTATAATTTATTATTTTTGCTGAATCCAAATAGTAATAATATACTTTTCAAGGAATTTGCAATGTCTTCATCTAGGGTTTCATATAAAACAGTATAAAGTATTTTTTAATACACATATATCAGAGTGAGTCTGGGAAGATGTTCACACTTTCAACATATTTATTACAAGTAATTTCGATTTTTTCATATTTTTGATATACAAACATTTACATCGTTGAAAAGAGAAAAAATGGCGGTTTATATTTTAGTAAAATAATTATAGGTTGCTATTTAAAAATAAAAGTTGATAGTCGTATCTTATAAACGTGACTTTATAAAAAATATCTACATCTGCCATCAAATAGTATATTTTTTAAAAAATAAAACTTTTATATGAGTATTTTTTCCTATTACTTATAATTAAGAAGTGAAATTTCGAGGACGCGGGGAGGGGACTGCGCATCTTCCCATACTCAGCCTTTATATAGGTAAGTTGTGTTACGAAAATTCCAAATCACTTTAGAAAATTTGCGTCCCACTATAAGAAGTGTCACTTTCGTGTCTACCTGAGTGTGAGGCAGGTTTTCCTACCTTAAACAGATACTCGTGCATCGACCTTCTAAAAAGGAATAATTATTCAACCTTCGAGTTGCATATATCAATCCAAAAAGGTAGCTACAACTAGGTCAAAATTTTACGAAGTTGGCAATTCTTTATAAATTGGTTTTTTTACTCTTATTATTTTTATTTGTGTTGTATTTCATATTAAATAGTGTAGTATTATTTTTTGTTTTATTTAATGTAAGGTAAACGATTTTTTTAGTAAAATAATTGAAAAAGTAATTAAAATGTCAATTACAACGCAAAAGTAATTGGTAATTTAATTACATTTTGGTTAAAGTACTTTTTGAAAGTAATTTGCCCAGCTCTGTATGTCAATAAATGATTTTTAACTGCGTTTTTTCATGAAAAACTGTTAAAGGTTGCAAATGAGGGTGTTTTCGGTGGACCAATTATAAGCAAAATCTAATCCCGTCTGCATATGCATCTAAACACAAGGAATTGTGGTATTGGAGTTATGCGATCCGAAACGATCGTCTCATACACACACACACACACACACACACACACACACACACACACACACACACACACACACACTCACACACACACACACACACACACACACACACACACACACACACACACACACACACACACACACACACACACACACACACACACACACACACACACACACACACACACACACACACACACACACACACACACACACACACACACACACACACACACACACACACACACACACACACACACACACACACACACACACACACACACACACACACACACACACACACACACACACACACACACACACACACACACACACACACACACACACACACACACACACACACACACACACACACACACACACACACACACACACACACACACACACACACACACACACACACACACACACACACACACACACACACACACACACACACACACACACACACACACACACACACACACACACACACACACACACACACACACACACACACACACACACACACACACACACACACACACACACACACACACACACACACACACACACACACACACACACACACACACACACACACACACACACACACACACACACACACACACACACACACACACACACACACACACACACACACACACACACACACACACACACACACACACACACACACACACACACACACACACACACACACACACACACACACACACACACACACACACACACACACACACACACACACACACACACACACACACACACACACACACACACACACACACACACACACACACACACACACACACACACACACACACACACACACACACACACACACACACACACACACACACACACACACACACACACACACACACACACACACACACACACACACACACACACACACACACACACACACACACACACACACACACACACACACACACACACACACACACACACACACACACACACACACACACACACACACACACACACACACACACACACACACACACACACACACACACACACACACACACACACACACACACACACACACACACACACACACACACACACACACACACACACACACACACACACACACACACACACACACACACACACACACACACACACACACACACACACACACACACACACACACACACACACACACACACACACACACACACAATATTGTAAATTGTATACCATAGTTATTCAAACATATTATTGGCCTTGATTTACAATAGCGATCAAGATACTTTCCTTATGCTTTCTGATTTAATCAGCTCTAATTCGAATTTACTTCAGCGATCTAATTATATATATCTGAAATACATTTGTTTTAAATATAACTGACGTTTTCTGAAATTAAATTAATTATTCAGAATTAAATTTAGTGCTATAATTTTTATAATAATAATAATAATAATAATAATAATAGTAATAATAATAATTATGATAATAAATATTCTTAAAAGTAAAAATTAATTAATTTCAATTAAAATCAATATACATTTGATGAATGATAGTTATGTGCAGGGAATATTTCTAATCCTTATATGCTGACAGTACAATGAGACTTCTTGCGGATTCCAACTTCGTAAACATGGTATTAATAATTATTTATATTCTCAGTAACATACAAGCAATAGTGCAAAAACTAGTAGCGAATGTTGATGAGGCGAATGAGGAGGGGAAGTAAAATGTGATAAAAATGTATCGTGAGGGATGATTGCTGTACAAATATATGTTTATTTATTTTATTTACTTTTAATACACGCTCTTCATACAATTTTATTGTATATGAGCTGTGAAATAATGGGGATGAACAAGTTTTTCTTCTACCTTTTTATAACTTCACATTTTTTATCTCGGTTTTTGCTATACACTTCCTTTTGTTAATATTTTGACATATATGTACAAGTGAGCATGAAAATTCGTGACACATGCGTATAACATGGGAATACAGTTTTTTCAACTAATATTTGTCCCATAAAACTTTATGGAATGATTTATACATTGAGCCTTGTCTTAAAAAATATGATGTTGAATTTTTTTGTTAAAATTTCCTGCTTCAGTGACCGAGTAAATTTATAACGTAGGTAGTAAAAA
The DNA here is from genome assembly GCA_951394225.1 of Harpalus rufipes. Classification (NCBI taxonomy): domain Eukaryota; kingdom Metazoa; phylum Arthropoda; class Insecta; order Coleoptera; family Carabidae; genus Harpalus; species Harpalus rufipes. Next base: position 19,525,716 of record OX596280.1, read on the forward strand.
CAGATTTAGGTTCAGTATTTTCAGTTATGATTAAACAGAAACAGACAGTTCAACCAGAGATGAAAATACTTGGCCTTAATATGCATTATTTCAAGAAATTAGTAACGATTAACTGTCAAATACCTTGTTCTTGATTTATGTTACTTGATTTGACAATTTATTCGATGTTCATTTTCTTACACAATCGAATAACTCCAATTTTACCACATTTTTAAACACATTTAAAAGGGTGAAAATAAAATATTTTGGCAGAATTATTTCAATATGTATACAGCAACGCATAGTTTTAAGGTACATAATATATTTGACAAAAAAAATCTGATGTGGCCAGCACATTACCTTCCATCAATCCTGTGTACTATGTACAAGTTCTATACATAAATTTTCTTGAAAAAGATTTTATATTTCCAGTAAAACTATTTCGTAAACAAACTATATAAGTTGCACTTGACACTGATATTTTCTTCTTCGTTTTTAGCTTTTCTCAATCGTTAGGAGTCGCTATTCTTGATTTTCTTCTTCAACTCATTTCTATTTTGCGTGTCGTCCTCATTCAGCTCATTTTCTCTCAAGTTTTTCGCAATACAGTTCTTCCATCTTTTCTTTGGTCTTTCTCTGTTTCATCTACCTTCTATTACTAAGTCGTTCATTCTTCTTCTAATATATTCTCGTCATGATATGGTCACACCAATGTAATCTTTTATTTTTCTAGAAACTTCTGTCACTCGAGCCATGTCCCTTGCCCTCCCATTTCTTACCCTTCTTTCCCAATATCTATCTCAACATGCCACATTCATTTTCTTTTCATTGACACTGACATCTGTCAATTTTATTTATCTGAATATATTAGTAGTTTCCATGGTTAGCATAGCTGGCTGATTTATTAAATTTCTTTTCTTTATAATTTGCTAACTTTATATGCATTGAACATAAAGGAAAAAATTCAAACAAACCGTATAGAGAATAAAATATACTTTAATATTTGTAACGTAAATTATTGTCAATATATGATATGTAACTGCGTTTTATCTCCCGCTACCCTTGTTAAGGGAGGTATAGGGATCGTGCTAAAAATCGCATACCGCGATTTTAGTAAATGACCACGTTTTAAGATCCCTAGAATTCATTTTTAACATTTTCACGATGAAGTCTATATGTATGTGTGTCTGTGTGGATCCTCTTTACGCTCTAACTCAAATACTATCATTCAGAAAATTTTAAAACTTTGTATATCTACCTTATTCTAGTATGTAAAGAAGCCATTAGATTTTGGTGGTAATCAAATAACCGGATATGGCAGTTTACTTGAAGCTCAAGATAGTTTTTCTTCAAAAAATACCTTTAAATGTAATTTTTTCGCAATTTGTTTTTATAAAAATTAAAGATTATTATATTTTCTACAGATTTGCTTTAATACTTTTCTATATATTCTATGGATAAATTTATAAAGTAATATAAAAATTATATCTCGGAGCTTATGCTTTAAACACAACCCCATGGTTACACAGTTCAGCTCAAATGTATGTAAACTGTCAGATAAATGTCACTGACAAAAAAATAATTATTTCAAATTAATAACAGTAACGTTTTCAAAATAAAATTGTAAATAGAACAATAGTTACATAGAAAGGAACTTAATATACATAATTTCAAATTAATAGTAACGTTTTAAAACGAAAATTGTAAATAAAACAATAGTTATATGGAAAGGAACTTATGATACATAATTTCTGGCATTAGTTAATATGAAGGTATGTATTTAAATTATATATTATCACAGCATATTACCCATTGCTGGGTGTGCTAATATGCTTTGTACACAGATTTGGGTAATGACGATATATTTATATCGTGCGGACCTTTACCAAGCGTCACCTTACGGGCACTCATTGCTGGCGTGAAGAGTGCACCACAAGGGTAAATTTTGTGCCATTTAAAATTCGAAATATTTGGCCTTGATCGGGATAGAATCGGATTCTTCAGATTCGCAACCAGTCATCAGGCACGCGATAACGAGACCCCATAGGTAAAAAAATCATAAAAATTAAATAGCGGGAGATATTGTGTAGGTCACATCAGTTTTCTTCAAGAAAAACCAATCAACTCTCCATATCGACGTACTGAAGGGGAATACGTAAAAAAATATAGTTTTTAGAATTGTGGTTGAAGTTATCGAAGGAGAATTTTTTGTCACAGACATACACACACACACACATACACAGACACACACACACACACACACACACACACACACACACACATACACACGCCCACATACAGACATCATCTTAAAAACAATAAATTATTCTAGAGACCCTAAAACGTGGTTATTCAATTTTTTTGACTAAAGAAAACACCTTCCTTACCAGGTGACGGAAGGTAAAAAAAATATTTCCCCTTTTAAACGCCTGTCACGAGTTTTCTTGTTGACCCTAAGAATTAAAATTGTCTGTTCTTTAATTTTTGAATCTGTTAGCAATGTTTTGTTGTATATTTTAATAAATAAACAAAACACATATAACTAAATTAAGCTAATATCTCCCTTCATGTATGTGAGAAATATTTTCCTTGGTTCAGCATTTCATGAAAATATTTCTAGATGAAATTCCCTTGTTAAATTATTTAGTTCTTTGTATTGTGGACATAACTAAAACTATTTTGTTATCAAATAGAGATAGTAAACAGTACAAAAGTAAATTAATATAAATCTGGGACAGTCCATCATAAACTGTAACGAGACGAGCGTCGAGGCGGCATTGGCTGAATTCCAGAGTTCGTTCTTGCTTTTGTCCTGCGCTGAGTTTTACGATCGAGGAATAAAATAACGACGGTCCTGTATTGTAACGACACGCTCGCATGCAAGGGTATTTCTTCAGTAGTTTTTATTTAAAGTACTTAACTTGCGGTTGCAACATCAACGTCATTTCTTACTGCCAGGATTTCTTACCAAATGGTATATCAGCAAGACTTTAAATAATTATGGGATCTTTTCACATTATAAATGTGTAATAAAACCTAACCGGAAGATACAAATAGATGTTTGTAATTATTTACTTATGATTTCTGGGATATGTTGCAATATTTCTTTTTCCTTATTTTATTCGACTTATTCATTTTTAATATGCTTCTCAGTGTTTTCCCAATATTCTTAAAAAGAAATTTCTATTGTTATTATAGTTATTCATGTAATAAGCACAAACATTTTACATTTATTCTATGATGAAAGGAAAGAAAAATCATGTCGTCTTAAATTTCATTTCCCATTTGAGCGCTGTTTTAAAGTACCTACGAGTAAACCGATTGCGATTGTTTCATTTTGGAAGTTGACAGATATTGCATTGGCTAGCGTAAAATTTATTATGAAAATATTGACGACTATACGAAGGTGATTTAATGAGTTTTTGATACACGAAAAGTGCAGAAATACTACATTATATATTAACTATATTATTAATTAAGACTATTTTGTTGTAGATATCGCAAGAAAGCTAATGCTTTTTCAAATTTTCCCGGCTACCTACATTGGGAAATTGGCATATGTAAAATGCCACTATCGAGGTTGTGAGTAAAAAATATTTTTAGTAGCTAATAAGGGTAGAAAATATTTCCTAGATGTTCAGTCAAAAATCTTTATTTTCGGCCTCGACCGGTTTCGGCACCAAATATGCCTTCATCACGAGCTGTTTGAATATACAAAATTAACAAATAATATCAAAAATAACAAGTTATCACTTAGGTGAAATTTTTTACAGAGTTATGGAACACATGTAATTATAGAAATTTAAAAAAGAAATATATTATTATACACATCACAATGGTCGTCAAAATGGAGGTAGAGATAGAAAGAGGAAACATGAGAATATATCGATGGCCAAGGGTATGAAGCCTAATAGTGACGGACGAACACCTCTGCTGATTCAATGTAGAGAGGGGATAATTCGGCTATTTTTAAATGAAATTGCATTGTTGGTTTAAATAAAATTTTATAAAACTTAAATACTGAAAGAAATATGTACTTGTATTATTTATTGAAATATGATGTCCCAATTATTTTTATATACATTTTACTTACTGGATTTAGTTAAATATATTACGAGTATATTATTTTAAATTCTAAGAAAAACGAACAATTTAGATAAATAAGTTTATTATATTATGAAAAACAAAATAAAAGAAATATTTCAGATTTTATTTGAAATATATTTTATAATGACGGAAAACAAGTATAACATTATTTATATATATATAGAGTTAAACTTTTAATGCCGAATATTTCAGATTTATCTACTGATTTTTACCTCCCGCTACCCTAGGTAAGGGAGGTATAGGGATCATGGTAAAAATCGCATATCGAGATTTTGGTAAATGACCGCGTTTTAAGGTCCCTATAATCCAATTTTAACATTTTCACGATGATGTCTGTGGGTGTGTATATGTGTGTGTGTGTGTGTATATGTGTGTGTGTGTGTGTATGTGTGTATGTGTGTGTGGATCTTCTGGGCACTCTAACTCAAATACTATCATTAAGAGAGTTTTAAAACCATGTATTTCTACCTTATTCTATTATGGAAAGAAGCCATTAGATTTTGGTGTCAATCAGATAACCGGAAATGGCAGCCAGCTTGAAGCTCAAAATAGTTTTTCTTCAAAAAATACCTTTAAATGTTATTTTTTCGCAATTTGTTATCATAAAAATTAAAGATTATTCCATTTTGTACAGATTTGCATTAATTACTGTAACGTTTTATTTATATGGGTGAAGTGTAAAAATAAGAGATATTATTAATTAAAATAATACGTTTATTAAACAATAAATAATTAAGATTAAATATTAAGATGATGATAAAAGTAACTAACACTATGATTAAATAATTATAAACACTAATTTAAGGCTAAGGATATTATTAAATGTTTAATCAATATTTATATCATTACATTTATTTATATAACTACATTTATTTATGTCAACAACTCGTAGACTACTTATTTATATCACCGACTTCATTACTCGTAGCTTCTATATCACAGACTATCTCTCCGCTGTCATTCAGACGGTATTTATACAGCCCATATCCTTCTAGAACCCTCCGGCGCTTCAACGATACCGAGTACAAAAGAATTAGGTCACGGCGTAATTAACATGTTTCAACGTGCATGGGTTATTCCGTCGTCGGGGATTGCATCATCGCTTTGGTACATTCTTTCAGTGGCGGTGCTCGTATACTCTTAACTCAGGGGCGCACGTCACAATACTTTTTCTATATATTTTATGAATAAATTTATAAAATAATATAAAAATTATATCTCGGAACTTATGCTTTAAACTCAACTCCATGGTAACACAGTTCAGCTCAAATGTATGTAACTGTCAGATAAATGGCCCTGTCAAAAAAATAATGATTTCAAATTAATAACAGTAACGTTTTAAAAAGAAAATGGTAAATAGAACAATAGTTATATGGAAAGGACCTTAATATACATAATTTAAAATTAATAATAGTAACGTTTTAAAACGAAAATTTTAAAGAGAACAATAGTTATATGGAAAGAAACTTAATATACATTATTTCTAGTATTAGTAAATATGCAGGTATATATTTAAATAAAAAAAATCTGATGTGGACACCACACGACTTCCTTGTACGATTATTAAACTATACATATTTTGATTACAACAAAGAAATATTTGATTACAACAATGAATATGACTAATTTCATAATAAAAATATAATTTTTGTTATTGTACGAATCATAAAATTGCACGTATTTAACGTAATTTGACATGAACATTTTTTTTTTGTCCTAATTCATAACAAGCTTTATTACAACAAAAAAGTATATAATTGTTAAATTTACATATCTCGCTTATACAAAGGGCTAATTTAATCATACTTGATGTGCTAGACGCAGAAATTAATTATCTAAAACTTTTATTTGAAGCATTTATTTCTAAAATCAAAATAAAATCATTTTATTCAAGAAAAACTGTTAATAACTTCAAGTAATGTACCACTTCCGGTTAGCCTATTTTAACCAAAATCTATTATGTTGTTTCGATTGACATAAAAGTCTTGTATACCAAATTTGAAAAGTTTTGGGTTATATTTTAAAACAGTTTTTCATTAAAATCTATTATAGACTTCATGTAAAGTGCCACTTCTGGAAATTGTGTAATAACCAGAAAGGGAGGTGCACAACTAGATGTTATAGCAGCCCTAAATACAAAATTTCAACTTTCTACGGATTACCGTTTTTGAGTTATGCGAGATACGTACGTACGTACAGACGTCACGACGAAAGTAGTCAAAATGGATTCAGGGATGATCAAAATAGATATTTCCGCTGAAAGCTGAAAACCGAAATTTTTCCCGATTACAATACTTCCTTTACTTACGTACAAGGAAGTAAAAAGTGTATAGTATACCAAATAATAATAATGAACAAAATGATAAAAATAAAAACACAGATAAAGGTATTAACATACTACATAATGATATTGCAGTAAAACTAAGAAAAACTTTTCACTAATAATTTAAATATAGGTTTTAAGCAAACCAATACTGTGGGAAACTTATTTACTAAACTCGATGCAGATATATAATGTCAACCTTAATATATAGAATACCATGAAATAATTGTCAATCGCAATATATATGCCAAACAAAATACTATTTGAAAACAAAAATGGATATACATAGAAGAAATTGCAGTAACATAAATAAAAAAATCTGATGTGGACACCACACGACTTCCTTGTACGATTATTAAACTATACATATTTTTTTAATAACTAAATTACAAAATATTAATTTTAACTTCAAAACGGTAAGATATATAGCGACCATAAAAAAATACATGCCAATATTTTAATTGAATTAATGATAGTGACTAATGTCATGAGTGATGTGGACACCACACGACTTCTTTGTGCGCCTATTAACCTATACATATTTTTACTTCCTTGTACGTAAGTAAAGGAAGTATTGTAATCGCGAAAAATTTCGGTTTTCAGATTTCAGCGGAAATATCCATTTTGATCATCCCTGAATCCATTTTGACTAATTTCGTCGTGACGTCTGTACGTACGTACGTACGTCCGTACGTACGTATCTCGCATAACTCAAAAACGGTAAGCCGTAGAAAGTTGAAATTTTGTATTTAGGACTCCTATAACATCTAGTTGTGCACCTCCCTTTCTGGTTATTACACAATTTCCAGAAGTGGCATTTTACATGAAGCCTATAATAGATTTTAATGAAAAACTATTTTAAAATATAATCCAAAACTTTTCAAATTTGGTATACAGGACTTTTATGTCAATCAAAATAACATAATAGATATTGGTTAAAATAGGCTAACCGGAAGTGGTACATTACTTGAAGTTGTTAACAGTTTTTCTTGAATAAAATGATTTTATTTTGATTTTAGAAATAAATGCTTCAAATAAAAGTTTTAGAGAATTAATTTCTGCGTCTAGCGCATCAAGTATTATTAAATTAGCCCTTTGTATAAGCGAGATATGTAAATTTAAAAATTATATACTTTTTGTTTTTGTAATAAAGCTTACTATGGATTAGGACAAAAACATAAAATGTTCATGTCAAATTACGTTAAATACGTGCAATTTTATGATTCGTACAATAACAAATATTATATTTTTATTGTGAAATTAGTCATATTCATTGTTGTAATCAAATATTTCTTTGTTGTAATCAAAACTCTCTTTAAAAAGAACCGGGTTAGATTATGGCCGCTATATATCTTACTGTTTTGAAGTTAAAATTAATATTTTGTAATTTATTTATTAAAAAATATGTATAGTTTAATAATCTTACAAGGAAGTCGTGTGGTGTCCACATCAGATTTTTTTAATAATTAAATTACAAAATATTGATAGGCTTAAACCAAGCCCGAGAAATATTTTGATATAGAACAAAAAATAATTCATTTACTACTATCATTCTTAAATTAACATTAATCTAACCCGGTTCTTTTTAAAGAGAGTTTTGATTACAACAAAGAAATATTTGATTACAACAATGAATATGACTAATTTCACAATAAAAATATAATATTTGTTATTGTACGAATCATAAAATTGCACGTATTTAACGTAATTTGACATGAACTTTTTTTTTATTTTCTTGTCCTAATCCATAGCAAGCTTTATTACAAAAACAAAAAGTATATAATTTTTAAATTTACATATCTCGCTTATACAAAGGGCTAATTTAATAATACTTGATGTGCTAGACGCAGAAATTAAACCACTTCCGGTTAGCCTATTTTAACCAAAATCTATTATGTTATTTCGATTGACTAAAAGTCTTGTATACCAAATTTGAAAAGTTTTGGATTATATTTTAAAACAGTTTTTCATTAAAATAAGTAATAACACTAATAGTACTGGCAAATGTACTTTAGTGGGACATGTGGAATCTTCTAGACACAACTTTAATTTGATAATGTCAAAATATTGGAAACTGAACATAATTTACACAAGAGATTAACTTTGCAAATATTATATATAATGATAAAAACAATGTACACTTAAAAACAGACACTGGAAACATGAACAAAATTTATATAAATATAATAAAAATACATTACATACACACACTTTTTTAAAAATATAATTTATGAAAATAAAATTGCCATAGTTATACTACAGTTAATAATAACAAAAAGAAGACACATATTGGCGGTAATTTAGAAACAGCCTTCGGAAATTTACTTGTCATACTTTGTATATTTTATAACGTTTATATATATTTTCAAAAATTTCTACAAAAAATTGTATCTATCGACATCAATACATTTATTATTTATTAATTGTTTTTTACCTGTTGACGACCATTGTGATGTATATAAATTTATTTTTACATATCTATGACTACATATGTTCCGTAATCCTGTAAAATTTTTCACATAAATGATAACTTGTTATTTTTTATATTATTTGTATATTTTATATATTCAAACAGCTCCTGATGAAGACATAGTTGATGCCAAACCGGTCGAGGCTGCAAATAAAGATTTATGATTGAAAATCCAAGAATTATTTTCTATCGTTATTAACATTCCAGTCAAAAAGGACCCGCAGTTAGTAGGTAATGTTTTGATTAAATTTTAATTAGCCAATAAAAAATTTCTTAATCTGTTAGAATTTTTTGTTTATTAATGATTTTTTCGCAATTTGTGCAATGCATGAAATTGTAATATGCTAATAAAAAACAATGTGTAATTTAACTACAACAAATTATCATTAAAACTAAAAGTAAGGTTAAATTCCAGTAGAAAGAAAATAAAACACCAACTCATTATCCACAATTACCAATTAAGTTAACGAGAGTTAAAAATTAGAATAGAAAACACCGTAGTCGAGCTGCTAATCCTTTGCAAAGCCAATTGATTTCCCATTGTTAGTTTTTCCGGCTAATGGCTACTAGTTTTCCACGTTCTAGTTACCTCGAACTCTAGTTCGGAAGAGCTACTCCGTTATTTAATTAAATGAAACTGCTAATGAGAGGAGAAGAAGTAGAAAAAGGAGAAAACTTCTCTTTGGTTCACACCAGGAAAACTTCTGTATATTCTGGATATGGAATCCTTAAAGAAATCAATCAGAGAGCGGAATTTGAAGACAGTGCATCTGAATGCATAAGAGGTGACCGCCTCTGTATTCTATCAGTGTGCAAACACACACACACACACCTTCGTATGCTGATTTCAATGTGGAATAGAAACTTTACATACAGGGCCGGCTCGCACATATTTGCCGCCTGAAGCGAGCGCTCAATTTGCCGCCCTTATATTTATTGTGTGTTTTAGTCGGGGCAATAAAAAAATAATATAAGTTTTATGTTTTATTATCACATAAAAATAACTTAAAAAATTAAATAATAAAATGAAGGAAAATAAAATATTTCAAGAATAATGAATGTATAAATTTAAAAAATATCAATAAACATAATTATGTTTATATACATCGCATGAGCCTAACTTTTCTAGCTTTTTCTTTAGCAAAATCATCAATTATATCATAATTAATTAATTTTGCTTCTTTATGCTCAATTGATAATATTGCCAAATCTATGAGCCTTTCTTGGGACATTGACGAACGGAAATATATTTTTAATCAGTTTCAACTTAGAAAATGAACGACAGTTATAGGCAGAGTTATTAGAATTCTTAAAGAAATAAACAAGTTAGGAAAATTTTCTGTCAAAGAATGTTTAATCTATATAATTTAAAACATCTAAAGGCGTCATTTCATCGCTTAAAATGTTTCTTATAATTAAAAGTTCATTATACAAATTTAAAGGTTCAATATCATCTGTTAAATGAACATGCAAATCTTGACAACTTTTTAAAATATCATCCGATTCTTTGTTAACAAGGGATGGTATGTTATATAAAATCTCAAAAATATTGCTGTGATTTTCTAGTTGTGAAAAACGTTCCTCAATTGAATTTATAAAGAGTTCAATAATTACATTAAAAAATTCAATTTCAAATTTCGTAAGAGGATCTTCTATAGATGTATCTCTGCCCTAATACGTAAATTGTTTTAATTTGCAACGAATTCTAATCGGACGTATTTGTTCAAATTCTGTTTCAATTTCCAATTCTGTCGCAATTTCTTTTAACGAACGTAACATTTGTTTAAAATTGTTTAAACGATAATCTTTTAAAAAAGAATGAATGTTTCTCAAAATTTTGACACATTCTGATAAAATTAAAGATTTATTTTGTAATATTTTTGATCCTATGTTAATTTGCGACAGAATATCATGCCAAACTATAACACTACAAATAAACTTAAATTTTAAATTTTTATCGGCCAAACATTTGCTTTTATATTTAGTATCACAATCTGTATGTTCATTTAAGGAAAGTTCTGTCAGTGCATCTTACAATAAAAACACATTTTGAAATTTAAGACATTTTATTATTGCGTTGTATAATGTAAACTGTAACGAGCAACATGGTGTTATTAAAAATATTTTTCATCTCAAATGCCGCCCTAAAAAATATGCCGCCTGAAACATTCGCTTCACTGTTTCACCCCACACGCCGGCCCTGTTTACATAAATTCAAAACCAGGACGGACACATTTCACACTAGAGTTCAACTTTTCCTACTTCAAGTACTTCCATAACTTATGTTGTAGAACTACATGTAACATTCATTTTTATTACTTGTAGACTTATTTATAATCTAAACCAGCGTTGAGCAACTTTAAACCTAATTTATTTATTTGGAATTTATTGTTTAATTCATCAAATGACTTAAGAATTTATTTTTAATCAAACAAAATATATTTTCATTGATGATTGATTTCATTATTACTTTAATACAAATAATTATTATTAATAAATTAAAAACATTTAAGAACACCATAGTTTGTCAAATTTTATAGCTTTGTTCAATACATTATTTATTAACATATTTGTAAAAAAAATATACAAACATATGAACTTTTTTTTTTCTTTCTTTTCAATGAAAATTTGTCTTCCCTGTGATGACGGTACTTCCCAAAATATATCCCTAACTTCAGCCGCATGTTCCGTAAATATGACAAATTTTACCAAAAGTCAAATAATTAGTATAAAATGATTATATGCCTTAAAATTATAAAGAAACGGCTTGACAAACTGTTTTATGATTGCAAGATTTGTGTTTTCTATTTATTATTATTATTTACTTGCAAATTGCCAGCGATAATGAAATCACTGAGTGAGTTTGATTTATGGTGCTTATGATATTAAGTTTCTTTATGATTATAATTTTTTACTTTGAATTATAATAAAATCAAAAGTCCATTTCCTGACCTGCTGAAGGTTAAATATCTATACGCAACAGTGAACAGAGACGTGACTTGAATGTAATACATGATTGGAAAATATTGAAATAATTTAAATTCAGCATTTATTAATATACCTAATATAAAGAATATGAAACTCTTCTTAGGTTAACATTTTCGTCCATGCTTTATGTATAGTCAGTACACGTTAGGTACTATGGCAGGGTGCTTAAAAAGGATTAGGAAATGTCTGCAATTCTCGAATAAAGCAGAGAGCAATAAACACTTAACTGTAACAAAACTCAGTGCGATGCAGGGTCAAACTAACTTTAGTAAGTACAATTTCCTATGATGGAAATATATGCAAATTTGAAAGTGCGTTACAGTACTGTACACAATGAACTTTTTTTATGTTTTTGACCTAATCCATAGCAAGCTTTATTACAAAAACAAAAAAGTATATAATTTTTAAATTTACATATCTCGCTTATACAAAGGGCTAATTTATTAATACTTGATGTGCTAGACGCAGAAATTAATTCTCTAAAACTTTTATTTGTAGGATTTATTTCTAAAATCAAAATAAAATCATTTTATTCAAGAAAAACTGTTAACAACTTCAAGTAATGTACCACTTCCGGTTAGCTTATTTTAACCAATATCTATTATGTTATTTCGATTGACATAAAAGTCTTGTATACCAAATTTGAAAAGTTTTGGATTATATTTTAAAACAGTTTTTCATTAAAATCTATTATAGGCTTCATGTAAAGTGCCACTTCTGGAAATTATGTAATAACCAGAAAGGGAGGTGCACAACTAGATGTTATAGGAGTCCTAAATACAAAATTTCAACTTTCTACGGCTTACCGTTTTTGAGTTATGCGAGATACGTACGTACAGACGCACGACGAAATTAGTCAAAATGGATTTAGGGATGATCAAAATGGATATTTCCGCTGAAATCTGAAAACCGAAATTTTTCGCGATTACAATACTTCCTTTACTTACGTACAAGGAAGTAAAAAAACTCGTTCAACAAGTTACAATTAAATGTTTGTTTATTTTCGCAAAGCCACCTAGAATATTTCAATAGAAATAATTTCTGTTATTTTTCAATTCTTATTTTTCTCGATTTTTTTCATATTTTTGATATACAAACTTTTACCTCGTTTTTTTTTAGTAAATTCATTGAAAAAAAGTAATTAAAAAGTCAATTAGAATGCAAAAGTAATTAGTAACTTAATTACATTTCTCTAGCAGTAATTATTTGTAAAAGTAATTTCAGTATATTTTGGTTAAAGTAATTGTACTTGTACTCAATTACTTTTTCGAAGAAATTTGCCCAGCTCTGCCGTGCGGGCGTTTACCAGGCGTCACCGCATGGGCACTCATTGCTGGCGTAGAGAGTTCACAACAGGAGTCAATTTTGTGCCATTTAAAATTCGAAATATTTGGCATCGGTCGGGATCGAACCCGGTTCCCCAGATTCGCGACCCGACACTCAGGCATGCGGCCACGAGACCCCATAGTATAAAATATATCACTTACCTTTAAAGAAAATTATTTACACCTCAGCAACCAATCCGTAAGCGATTAGCTTGGCTTTATAATTGTGGTGGGGTTTTTTTTCGCTTGTTAGCAGCCGTAGTGCTATCTTTGTGAAATTATAGTCTGAGGCAGAAGTATGAAATCTAAATACAAGCCGATTGTCTCTATGTGAATCTTCCCAAACACGTCTCAGACGGCTAAATAATCGACAAATCTAATTATTTGTACTTATATATCAGCATAACAATATTCATAAATATCCAAAATGGATATAAATCACAGTGTGTAGTACTGAAACTTGTACGACGTACTATATTGTCGCGCGTAACTATCTGTCTCTTTCCGTCGAATGCGTTCTCTCTCTGCGCACTAGGGCACTACTACTCGGCTCGCTGGCCGAACTGTATGTCAAACGTTAATAAATTGATTTGACAGGAAATTCACTAATAACCGTCATGTTCAACACATTTTAATTTTTCAATTCATTTGGTGACCTATGGATTTTTCATAAATTTGTTAAATAAATAAGAAATAAAACCTTGGCTTACAACCCATTTCTGGGCGTTCTAATCTGATTTTATTTGTAGATATCAATACATATATCTGTATCATTGAAGACGTTTATTAGACGTTATCTCACGGACACTCAAAGTTATCGTGGAAAATACAGTAGATTCGAACTCGAACCGGCTGAACCGCAACTACTTACTTCATACACTTAGTCACGTGTTAATTTTACGATTATCTAAAATAACCTTTAATGCTGATAGTTACATATACTTATACACGAAAATTGCGGGCCATAGGCGTTTAACATGGAAGTAGTTTTTACAAGAGTGGATATGATGTCCATATCGCAAGAGGATGAAGTTGAGCACGACGACGTAGGCGGAGTGCTCAATCACCCAAAGGCGATATAGACGTTTCACTCGAGTTGTACAGCATACAATTTCTACGACTAACGAAAAGAAGGAATATACGAACTGTTGAAATTTTCTTGAACATTATTCATTTAATGTCATTTTATGTACTTGTTATCGTAGGCTTTCTAATGACATTTGTTATATTTTATTTTATATACAATGTTTTTACATACTTTTTACTTACAACTTTGGATTACACTTCATTTAAGTATTATTAAATCTTTCACATTCTTCTTTTATATTCTGAAATTATTGCCTCATGTAAAAAGGATAACATTGACTTGTCAAATGTCACATTTCATACCGTTCTGGTTCTCATTTTTTATACGTTCTTTTTGAATACATATAACTTATCTAACCTATTAATCCATAATATAATTCAGTAAAATGTTATTAAATTATTCAAATTTCTTTTTATACTGAAAATATTTCCATCTAAATGACAACATTAAAATGTCAAATATGATATTTGTACCGTTCTTCTTCTTAATCTTGTAACAAATACAGTTGCTCGATTTACATGACTTAGTGATTTGTGATTAGTGGATTCCATATCCATCCTGGGATGGATATGAAATTATATCGGTTCAGTTAACTAGTATTGCCTACATATCCATTCTGCAGATTGTGAAGAAATGAAAAGTTTTTCAAGTAGAAAAAACAGTTTTTCCTTGCGAAAAAGTGGCTTATTAGTTTTGAACAATAAGGCTTCAAATAAATGATGTAAAGACTTAAATTCTGCATCTATCTCATGGATGTCTATGATCTAACTGAATAATCATTATGTTAGCACATTTCGTAACCAAGCAAATTAAATTTAAAATTTTACAATAGTTACATTTTATTATTAGAGGTAAAATTACAAACAAATATAATGCCATCTTACCTGCCATAAATTATAATTTACATCAAAATAATGCTACTTAATAATTTGTTATATATCTTCTTGTGTATAATTCTCCATTTTCAATTATGGTGACTCAGACAGAGCGTTTCTGAAAGGTAAAATATGCCACAATGTGACAGGTACGTTTTTAACAGGTAAAATGTCATTACTTTGTAATTTTTAGGCAAGTTTTTTTTATCGTCGATGTATAATGTTAATACTAATATCAGCAACCCCTTTTTTATGTCTGGTCAAAAACTTCAATGATGAGTTTTTAGTGAATAAGCACGATTTAAGGTCCATATAATACGATTTTACCATTTGTATGATGATGTCTGTATGTATGTATGTAAGAATGTGTGTCTGTGTCTGTGTGTGTGTGTGTATGTGTGTGTGTGTGTGTGTGTGTGTGTGTGTGTGTGTGTGTGTGTGTGTGACGAAAGTTTCGGATCGCATAACTTTAATACCACGATTTCAAAAATTATAATTTTTTCGTATTCCTCAAGTTTACATCGAGAAGAAGAGATGATTAGATTTTGGCTAAACGAGCCCAACGCCATCAAATGCATTCGTACCCTCTGAAAAAAAAATATTAACAGCAAGAAGAAATAATTTTTTAAATTACAATAGTTAAGACTATATTTGGGCATTTTTTTAATTTATGTATTAATAAAGTTTACTGGATTTAAATATAATGTTATTACCTAAATTTATCATTTTAATAATAATCTACAGGCAAATATATTACAAAAGACACGTGCTATTTTTTTTAGTTCCAACAGTAAATAATACAATATTTATATTAGTATTATTTATAAAACAGAAGGTAAAGGAAACTGACAATATATTCAATTAATTACTATATTAAATTTTTTTTTTTAACAAAATTATTTACAATGTGATATTTATTTATTAAAGTACGACCTACAATTATATTAAAAACAAGAATAAATAAACTTCTGGATGCTATGATTACTACTCCAATTCAACAAATTTTGATATGGTGTATTAATAGAGTGTATATAACTTGAATACAATGCTTATAATAATATTTCATAAGTTTAATAATAATTTATTTGCAAATAAACCATTGTCTGCATGTGAAAAATATTTTCGTATTTAATATTTCGCAAAAAATTTTAAAAGTAATAAAATTTAAGATGGAAATTAATTGAGTATATTGTCAGTTACCTTTACCCTCAGTTTTATAGATAATACTAACATAAATATTGTACGTATTATTTACTGTTGGACCGATAAATTTTGGGACTTGTCTTTTTTTATATATTTGCCCGTAGATTATTGTTTGAAAGAAATTTAGTTAATAACATTCTATTTCAGTACACTTTTTAATACATAAAATAAAAAAATGCTCAAATATAGTCTTAACTATTGTAACCTAAAAAAAATATTTTTTATTGCTGTTAATATATTTATTTCAGAGGGCACGAATATATTTGGGGTTGGGATCGTAATTGTAAATACTCATTTGAAGATTTTAACAGTTTTTCTTGATAAAACGTAGTTAAATATCATATAATGACATTTAACGTTATTATAACATAAAGAATATATTATTCTCTGTATGATTTGATTGCGTTTTATACTTCATATTCAATAGATATAGAGTTAATGAATTATAAAGATATTAAATTTCATAAATCAGCCAGCTATGCTAACCATGGAAACTGCTAATATATTCAGATAATTCAAATTAACAGACGTCAAACGTCAGTATCAATAAAAAGTAAATGAATGTGGCAAAGATGAGGATGTTGAGATAGATTATGAGAAGACACGGAAAGATACTGTAAGGAATGAAATAATAAGGGAAATAACTCTAGTGTTAGAAGTTTCTAGAAAGATACAAGAGAGACGATTGAATATGGTTTGAATATGTCATGAGGAGAGATCAAGAATATATTGGAAGAAAAATGAATAGCTTAGTAATAGAAGGTTGACGAAAAAGAGGAAGACCAAAGATAAGATGAAAAGACTGTTTTGCGGAAGGCTTGCGAGACAAGGTACTGAATGAAAACGACACACAAAACAGAAATGAGTGGAAGAAGAAAATAAAAAAATAGCGATCCCTAACGAATGGGAAAAGCTAAAGAAGAAGATGTCAGTGTCAAGTGGAATATGCATAGTTTGTTTATGAAATAATTTTACTGGAAATTTGGAATCTTTTGAAACAAAATTTATGTATGGAATTTATACATAATCCACAGGATTAACGGAAGGTTTTGTGCTGGCCACATCAGATTTTTTTAATTCAGTGATTAAAATTAGATGGAATCTATTGTACCGTTTCTGATTTCGGTGCTATACTCATCAGACATTCATCGTTCCAAACGTAGTAGGGATCCGATGGGTCCGGAGAATTGGTAGTGAGGGAAATCATAATATGTTTTCTCGTCATTGTTTAGTTTTCTTTACATTTTAGTTTAAAATATAAATTTGTAATATAAATAATAATATGTAATTTACTGTTCAAGTGGATTTGTCAATTAATAATTAATACAAATAATTATGATTTGGAGAGGTGAAATAATAGATTTAGTCCTTGGTTAAAATATTATTTATTTAAAACAATACCTGTTTTAAATAAATAATATTTTAACCAAGGACTGAATCTCCATTATTTCACCTCTCCATATCATCATTAACAGTCGATTAAAACTTATTGCAACACAAATAATTATATATCAAAACTGGTTGAACTTTCACTCTCCTCATCAACAGAGGATAAATGTGAAGAATTTAACAATTTGCAGAACACAAAAACACTTGCTTCCATTTTTATATTAAACAGGTTTTTATCACAATGGTTTTTTTTAAATAATACCTCTTCGGTTTCATCAAACATTTATCAATGACGTCATTTTATAATGCGCTGTAATACAACGCTAAATTTTTTGATGAATAAAAAACTTGCCTTCAATACATTGTACTGAAGTAAAAAGCTTAACAGTACAAAAAAATACTTTTATAAAATTTTAAATTTAAGACGGAGAAATTTAATTTGCTCCGTTACGAGACGTGCTAAATATTTTTTTAATTCTCTGCAACATTTATTTGAAGCATTATTCTCTAAAACTAATAGGCTAGCTTTGCGCAATAAAAACTGTTTTCGTATGTTAAACGTCTATGGCCCAGTTTTCGTGTTACACTCGGTTCATTTCAGTTGTTAAAAAAGGTAAATAAAGTTCTATAACCCCATAAAATGCCAGGTATACTAATATTAATTTTCATTTGTTGACAATGCGGTAAAATTGCTTTCTGTTCATGGTTTACTTACAATGAAGTTAAATTATCAATATAGTTCTCATTTGAACTTTACAAAAGGTATATTGCGGCATTATTCATATAAATGCAAATATTAGCAATATAAGTATATAGAAGTTAAATTACAACGTTCGCTATATTACCACTGAATGCATTCTCAAATTGTTGGAGTGCGCGTTTTACTGTCTGATTAAACCCAAACTCGTAGCTGTCATTGTTCCACCATGCAACTATTTCACGTCTTTCTGCTTAGCACCAAGCGTACCAGCGATTCCAACTTCCACCACCGTGGCACTGTGGCATAACAAAATCACGAGTGCAGGTCTTGTGCGGGGAATTCTGAAACAATACGTGCCTTGGTGCCTTGTGAGTACACCGCACCACGTACAGAGGATGTGTGGACAGAAACTTTCAAATCAATTAAGAAAATTGAAGTAACACTGGCGAAAATACTGAAAGTGACTGAAGGTTAATGTAATGATATTTGTAGTCTTTAAAACTGAAAAGACTTACTTTTTAGTAAGCTAATTGACAATGATAGTAAAATGGAATGTAATAATCTTGAATTTATATTATCCTACTAAATTCAAATACATATTTTATAGATTTGGTTTCTTTCGGAAAGTATGGGCCGAGAAACTAACAATTGAATGAATTTTTAACTTGTTTGGTGATAATTTGTCTGTAAGTAGTAACAAAATTATTAATTTTCTAAATAAATGAAAATATTAATTTTTTTTACAGTTGCAATTTAATAAAATAATGGTAAATAACAAATCAAATATTAACAGGAAACCCCGAACAATAAATACATGTGCTAGGTAAGTACGACGCGTGCCACTTAAAAATAAAATTCTTGACACTTATTTGGGTTAATGAATAATTCACAAATAAATATAACAATAAAATGTAATAATGATTAATTAATCAAATATTTAGATATCTGGAAAAAATGTGTTCTGTAAAATCATATTTAAATCATTTATGTAAAAAAGATCATTTCAAATCAGGCCAACCTTATTAAAACTTGTAGAAACTTCTTAATAAAAATAAAAAAAATCTATTTTAATTTAATGACGTTAATAAGAAAATAAGAAATTTCTTGGAAATACAAGAGAAATAAATATAAATAATTAAGCCAGTTTATTTCGTGTAATTCTTTTCTGCTTTGATTATTAAAGAATTTTTTAATTTCTCAAATGGATTATTCCGCGTTGAATTCTTATTCACAGTAAAGTGCAGTAGTTGATGTTGATATTTGCAGGTAATGGCTTGCACTTCTATGTAGGTTAAGCGACTGAGGGTTAGTTTAATCAAGTTTAAATTAAGATTCTCGGAGAAATTGTTTCAGCGCAGTTGGATTCCTCTCCTTCGTAGCGTTAAGATCTCGACCTACGGTTTTCTCCCATTTTAATGGAAAAGAAACAATTTTCGGACGCAAATTTAATTTTCAGTTACATGTAAGCATAGCTTTTACGAGATCAATCATTTACCAAGTATAGAAAAATAAATTTAAATGCGCGTTTCTTCACGTGTTTCCTAACTAATACATCAAAATCACATCCAAACTTTTTTCATTACAACTTTGTTTCACTTATTTCAGAGAAATGTTTTCGTCGAAATGAATAAGTTTGCTAATGCTCGCTTTTGTCGATTCCATATGGTTTTACATTGTGCCATTTTTTTCTGCGGACTTTATATTTAATTTTTTTTTTTTGTTTTCATTGGGTATTATTTTTTATTCATGGGTAAACTAATTTTACGATTTTAATTTTAAGTTCTTTGGTTTTTATGTAGGAAAACATATTAGTGCTTGAAAACTATATTTAAAAATAAGAAAACGCCTTTATAAAAGAAAAATATTTGGTCCTTGAATTACTTCGATACCGTAAAATGGAGAGAAGTTGACCATAGGTGTAAACTTAACCGAAAAGTTGGAAAATGTTTTAGGACTTCATAATTCTTACAATGATTTTTATAAAATAAATTTCACTATGATATTGTTGGTTTAAAAACACATATTCAAACATAAAATTTATAGCACATGACAATGAAAATTATAAGCTACAGCGGCATACCAACACTAAAAAATCTGTTGTGGCCAGCACAATACCTCTTGCCACTTCCGTTTTTGGTTACATAAGTATAGGGCGCGAGCAGTCATGTGACATTGTTAGCCTTGACAAGTAGATATAGGGGCCCGTATCAGAATGACAATTAGTAATTATGTACATAGATGTAAATATCAGATTTTTTCATTCAAAATTTCAAGATTTTCTAAATTCACGTAGTTAATTTGTAACCAGGAGTATGGAATTTACTTGTCGAGGATAATAAACCACATGGAATTGGAAAATCACTAAATTTAGAACGAAAAATTATGATATTTGACATCTATGTACATAATTACTAGCTATCATTCTGACACGGGCCTCCATATCTGCTTGTCAAGGCCAATAAAGTGACATGACT
This sequence comes from Harpalus rufipes, assembly GCA_951394225.1. Classification (NCBI taxonomy): domain Eukaryota; kingdom Metazoa; phylum Arthropoda; class Insecta; order Coleoptera; family Carabidae; genus Harpalus; species Harpalus rufipes. The sequence continues at coordinate 19,546,636 of OX596280.1, forward strand.
GCTCGCGCCCTATTATATTTAACATTTCTTGTATACCTATAATCTATACCAGAAATTCTACTTACATCTATTCTTTATATTTAGATTTCTTAATTTTAAATTCAATCTATGAAGAAATTTTTTGAAATTTTTTCCAATTCATTGTCGGGATTGACAGTATTTTTGAAGGGTATATGTAATATACCTATAATTTTAAATATTTAACTATTAATACTAAGAAATAATATAATGTATGTATTTCCCAGAAAAAATCTCTGGATTTTTGACTCTGACATTAATCTTTTTAATTTCTAAATTTTCCAAGAAACCGAGAGCTCTGCTGTTGTCTTTTAAGTGTAATATATTAACATCGTTTTTAACATATTTGTGTCCAAAAATATTTATATATTCAGCAAATACAGAATTATTAGAATTATATTTTATACATTTTATATGTTCATTTATTCTAATGTTAAAACTTCTACCTGTCTTACCTACATAATTACGCCCGCATGAACAGTTTAATTTATAAACGCCAGATCTCTCTAGGATAGGTGTATTGCCTATTTTTTGGGAGAGTTCATTTTTATCTCCCGCTACTTTTGGTAAGGGAGGTATAATGATCATGCTAAAAATCGCATATCGAGATTTTGATAAATGACCACATTTCAAGGTCCATAGAATTCGATTTTAACATTTTCACAATGATGTCTGAGGGTGTGTATGTGTGTGTGTGTGTGTGTGTGTGTGTGTGTGTGTGTGTGTATGTGTGTGAGTGTGGATTTTCTGGTCACTCTAACTCAAATACTATCAATCGCAGAATTTTTAAACCTTGTATTTCGACCTAATTCTACGACTATTATGTAAAGAAGCCATTAGATTTTGGTGTAAATCGGATAACTGGAAATCACAGTTTACTAGAAGCTCCAAATAGTTTTTCTTCCAAAAATACCTTTAAATGTCATTTTTTCACGATTATGTTATTATTAAAATTAAAGATTATTAAATTTTCTACAGGCATACATTAATAATTTTTCTAAATATTTTATAGATAAATTAATAAAATAATCAATTTTATGTTTTAAAGATAAACACAATTTCTTCGTTACACAGTTCATATTTCAAATGTATGTAACTGACAGATAAATGTCACTGTCAACAAAATAATCATTTCAAATTAATAATAGTAACATTTTAAAAAGAAAATTGTAAATAGAACAATAGTTATATGGAAAGGAAATTAATATAAATAGTTTCCAGTATTAGTAAATATACAGGTATGTATTTAAATAATAAAAAAATATCAGCACGGCATATTACCCATTGCTGGGTATGCTAATCTGCTTTGTACACAGATTTCGGTAATGATGATGACATATTTGTATCGTGCGGGCGTTTACCTATCGTCGCCTCTCTCATTTCTGGCGTGGAGAGTGCACCACAGGGGTCAATTTTGTGCCATTTAAAATTCGAGATATTAGGTGTTGGTAGGGATTGAATCCGGTTCCTCTGATTCGCGACCAGACACTCAGGCACGCAGCCACTAGACCCTTAGGTATATGTATTTAAATTAATAAAAATGAAATGGCGGGAGGTATAGTATTGGTCACATCAGATTTTTAAGGTTAGTTATTGGTTTGAAGACAATGTCAACATTGAACTTTTTAATTCATTTCCTAATTTTGTAATTTATATTACCTAAGCAAGGTAGACTGAAACGAGTGTTATTTCTTTGAGAGTATTTTGATTAACAAAAGCAGTCTGTAATAGTAATTTGTATTTGTCTCATGTAAATGATCGAAACCGGTCAGTCGAATTAAAAAAGAACAGTGTAAATAAGACATTTCAGGTTTTTATTTAAAAAAAACAACTTTTCCAAATACCTATTTTATACTTGGGCATCATGAATTTTGTGATTATAAATATTTAATTAAAATTAGATGTAACAAGGCGTGAAAACCTCTATGATGTTAGCAGTGCTGAGTAAATTTTGCAAGCAACGATAGCGAAAAAGTTAGATACAATTGAATATGGAGCAAGAAAACTTAACTACATATGTATATTAATGGGGTTCGTGTTTGAATGTGACAAATGAGCGGGTATGGTTCTGGCGATAGCGACCATGGTCTGAATCCAACTGATGTCAAAATTATATTAAAATTTAACATCATGCAAAAGTGCCTCTTGTTACGTATCCTTATAAAATGATGCCGACTTATGCGCCTTCTTATATCGAAATCTGTAAACTGTAAATAAAACCGATTCGCAAAAATGGGTACTTAATCCATTTATTATATGCCATTATAGGTATATTATTTTTACCTTCTGTCACCTCCAGGTAAGGAAGGTATTGTCTTTGGTCAAAAAATTCGGTGGTGATTTTTCATTGAATAAGCATGTTTTAGGGTCTTTACAATACGATTTTACTATTCTTACGATGATGTCTGTATGTATGTGTGTGTGTGTGTGTGTATGCGTGTGTGTTTGTGTGTGTATGTGACTGCGGTTTCGGGCACGATATCTCCAATACTAAAGGGTTTTCCAATAAGAGGTGTTATTTTGATATTCAAAGAAAAATGCCATTTTTTAATATAAATGATCGGATGTTTATTTCATTATAAAGAGGAAGGTATGCCGTTAATAGTGGAAAATAACATCAGGCAAATGACCACCACGACCACGCTGACAGGACAATATCCTTTTCATGAAATTTTCCATAACCAAATCGCAAAGTGGTTGTCCTATGTCCTCGATAGCCTCACGAATTCCATCTTTGAGGTCTTGAGTCGACGCTGGGCAGTTGGCGTAGACCTTCTCTTTCACGTGGCCCCAAAGAAAGAAGTCGCAAGGTGTTAAATCACAAGATCTCGGTGGCCAATTGTGATCACCTCTTCGAGAGATAACACGGTCCGGAAACTTTTCCCGTAAAAGATCAATGGTTTCGTTGCTTGTGTGGCACGTAGCGCCGTCTTGTTGAAAGTAAACGTTGTCCAGATAAATACCATCCAATTCCGGCCATAAAAAATCGTTAATCATCTCTCGATAGCGCAATCCATTCACCGTAACTGTTGCTCCAGCCTCATTTTCGAAAAAGTAAGGCCCAATGAGGACGACACACAAAACAAAAATTAGTGGAAGAAGAAAATAAAAAATCGCGACCCCCTAACGAATGAGAAAAACTAAAGAAGAACAAGATGTTAGTGTCAAGTGCAATTCGCATAGTTTGATTATGAAATAATTTAACTGGAAATATAGGATCTTTTGCAAGAAAATTTATGTGTAGGGCGCGTGCAGTGACGTGACTTTGCTGACTTTGGCAAGCAGATATGTGGACCCGTGTTGAAATGACAGCTATTAATTACGTCCATAACTGACAAATGTCATAATTTACATTCAAAATTTTATGATTTTCTTATTTCATGTGGTTTATTTATTATCAGGGGTGTGAAATTTAGTTGCCGAGAAAATACTAAAAAATGAAATTTTGACGTGAGGATGACCCGTAAAACAGAAATAAATGGAAGAAAATAAAAAATAGCGACCCCTAACGAATGGGAAAAGCTAAAGAAGAAGATGTCAGTGTCAAGTGCCATTTGCATGAAATAATATTACTGGAAATTTAGATTCTTTTGCAAGAAAATTTATGTATGGAATTTGTACATAATACACAGGATTGACGGAAGGTATTGTGCTGGTCACATTAGATTTTTTATATTTTAATTTTCTTAAACATATGTACATATATACCTACATAAAATCACCCATAAAATTCGAAATGAATGCATTCATGTAGTAATCATCTTTCGCCACACATAACCGTCTAAGCACAATCTTTCGTCTCGTCCACATTACATCATAATGGCATTGATACCAGCTCTTTTTCTCTTTCCACTTAGAAATTTTCTCTCCTTCAGTATAGTACTACATTATAATCATAATATATCCACTTAATCACGATTTTAGTCGCTTTCTTTCAGTTCGAAAAAATCGGATTGAGCAGTCCAAATCGGATCGTACACGTTCTTTCGGTTTTTGGTCATATACCCCGACCGCAAATTTTGGATTGCGATCCGAATTTTCAAATTGCTTTACAGTACCGATTGCTTTGTTTGCTAGTTAAGAGGGTATCACACGTATGCAGATATCTGCAACTGCTTTGACGCAACTTTTCAAAATACTCAACTCTTGTTATCAAACGTGCGCAGAGTTCTATATATTTTAGGTTATTTACATATTTAATGTTGGTAACGTTTTTCTACACATCTCATATCCCATAACTCTGAAACATCTCTAATTACATTTATCAACGTTTCCAAATATGTCTCCTAATGATTGTCTGTGGCACACATTTTTAAACTTTACATCAAAACATAAACACGGGTGTTTAGGGACTTTTAAGTTCTATGGCGCATGCGTACATCGTTTGTATGCACATATCTGCAACTTGTCTACGAAGTTTTCAAACATGTTCGTAAACTAGTTGCATGAAACTAGTCGCTTTATCATACGCAAAAAGTTGCATGAAATAAACAAAGTTGTGGAAAATCTGTGACAAGTTGCGCGTATGTGCTTACGTGTGATACCCCCTTTATAGGGAGGACAGCTGGTGTGACTGTGTTTTGTGTTTCTACAGGCTGTACACAAAACAAAAATAAAAAGTTTTGTTTTGTTTGCGATGTAAGTTTATCATCGATATACCTTGAGACCTATATATACCCCGAAGAAGTAGTATACTCATACATAATAGTACATGTGTATATGTTAATTTATTTTGACAATAATCATTTAATTCAGTAACAAATTTAATAACAAATATCCAATTTTGTAATTTCATTTCTGTTCACAAATAGGTTACAATTGTCAGAAAATTGAAAGTTTCTAAATACGTTATGATTGCAATCATTATACGGTTAGTTCTTTTGAGTCATGATTGTGACGTCATGCGATCGAATCTGTTCAATCAGATCGGATTGGATCGCTTACCGAAAGAATTTCACAAGTTAATTTATTATTCTCCCCATATGACCAAATTATTTTAACCGACCTACTCCAACTCTCTTAACAACATTCTTCATTCATACACTTTTTATCTTATATGTTCATAATCATACATCAGATTATTTCTCATACGATCCCGGCTTATATACCCACGTACATTTAGGTATATCTGATTTGCACTGAAGTCCTTTTGTTTTTATACTCTCTTAAACATAATTTCTTACATAAAATCAACTTTTTTCGTGTTGTATAATATCGTGTAATTAAGGATAAAGTATTACATATTTCTTTAAGAAATAATTCTTTTAAATAAATGATACATTTTATCACAAATAATTTTAATCAAAAAATAATTCTGTTAGTCTTACTTGAGTCACCAATCATTTCAAAACGTGTGAAACAGCAGATAATTTGTTGTAAGAGGATTTTTATCCTCTGTACGTGAGAGATTAGCCGGTATTTTTTTTTTCCAGAGGTGCGAATTTAATTTCTTCTCTCTACCTAAATCATTCTCCGGGCAGCGAACGTATTACTAAGCAGTGTAATCCTTCGGAGAGCCCGCGTTGCCCGAGCACACATACGTCATACGGACAATTTGTTCCCCGAGAATAAGGTTAGATGCATAATCAAAATTAATATCGTGCAAGGATTTAGAATTGCCCGAAGGTTAATTAGAACGAATAGTGAACTGTTTGTTTGCTGCATCTTCTCACTAATAGATCACCTATAAATGCTAAAGTTACCTAGATTTAGATGCAGAAATAATGGCGGGTATTACGATTGCGCTTTTAATCACGGTTTTATTAAAAAATTATAATAATGAGTTTCAAATATCGAACGATATCTCCACAATAAATCGGAAATCGTGTTTTGGTAGTTCTTTGTTTCTAGAATATTAAGTATATAGTACAGTTACCGCATTTTGTTTAGAAAATAGCTTGAATACCCTAAATTTAAAATAAAACCGCTGCTTACAAACCTTGAAGAAATTCTTTTGGAAAACAACGACTTTCTGGAGAAGTTTACCAGAATGTGTAAATTAAAAGATTAATTCTACATTATCTTCATTTGTTCTTTAATTTTTATATTTACTTTACTTTTACCGAAGTTTTATAAAAAAAATCAGGCAGTAAATTACATGAAATTAAAAATAATACATAACTTTTTTGCGGTTCAAAATAATTCAAAAAATTATTCTTGTCCAAGTGACAAGCGCACAAAAATCAACTGATTCCTAGCAATAAGTAGAAACAACGTAGAATTATAGACTTGAAGATAATTGTCTATATGAAAAAAAAAAAAATCCGGAGAAAATTGCTGACATGAGAAAAGTTCATCTCCCAAAATGTTTGTGTAAATGAATGTTCACTATAAAAAATGCCTAACTATTCTTTGGCTTAAAAAAAAGAAAACAATGCTGAATAAAGAGTTCTTTGGAAAAAGAAAATTGTGCTAGAAATTACGATACGCAAGATTAGGTTAGTTGTCAGAACAACGTAAAAGTTGAATTACATTATAATTAATAAACAGACGTATTGAAAAAAAGTAGTGTTAAAATCTAAAATAAAAATAACGATATGAACAAAAGATTCTTATGAAAGTGTTCACAGCTCTCTAAAATAAAAAAATCTGATGCGACCAACACAGTACCTCCCGCCATTTACCTATGTATATTAGAATAAGGTAGAAATACATGGTTTCAAAACTTTCTGAATGATAGTATTTGAGTTAGAGCGTAAAGAGGATCCACACACACACACACCCATTCATACGAGACATACATACACACAGACATCATCGTGAAAATGTTAAAAATGGATTCTAGGGACCTTAAAACGTGGTCATTTACCAAAATCTCGATATGCGATTTTTAGCACGATCCCTATACCTCCCTTACCAAGGATAGCGGGAGTAAAAAATCTGTTGTGACCAGCACAATACCTCTCGCCATTTTCATTTTATGATGCATAGGGCGCGAGCAGTTATGTGACTTTGTTGGCCTTGGCAAATATGGGGGCCCGTGTCAAAATGACTGCTAGTAATAATGTACATAGGTGTCAAGTGTCATAAGTTTTCATTCAAAACATTATTTTCCAAATCCATGTGGATAATTTTCCTTGACAAGTATATTCTGTACTATTGATAATAAACATCAGAATATTTTGAAATTTTGAATGAAAAATTATGACATATGACAATTGTGCTTGCCAAGGTCAATAAAGTCACATGACTGCTCGCTCCCTGTATGTAAACGAATTTAACATTTCTTGTACACACAAATAATTGAAATTGCATCTCCTCTTTCGTTTTATTAAAAATATTGTCCTACTATTCTAATATGTTCAAAATTCTTCAAATTCACTGACAGTATTAGCGGTATTTCTTAAGGATATTTGTAATATTAACGTACCTATAATTTAAATACATATTTAATTAATAATACAATAATAATTATAATATATATATATATATATATATATATATATATATATATATATATATATATATATTAAATGTAGTCGTACTTCCCAGAAAAATCTGATTTTTGACACTGACATTTTACTTTTATCTGTCAATTACAAACATTTAAATATCTCAACTGTATTTTGGGCAACGAGATTTATTACAACAGATTATTCTATATTTATTATACCAATAATGCAATACAATACAGGAAATCGTTCCGTCGAATATGAATATTTCATATTCCAGTAGTGTTATGACTATATAGCTTTAATGTATTTGCAGTTGGCTATATAACGTACTTGTAGTTCAATAGTTGTAAATAGTCTTACTTATAATTTTATTTATATACCTTATTTTCGTAGCTGTGAATTAGCCTTAACTTTACAATCATAATTATATATTTTATATAAAAGTGATATTCAATTATCTCAGTAAATTATTACTACTGCTGTTTATAAAGGCTATATCTAGCCTACCGGTGCCGGTATCCATTTTAACCCCAGTTTTGTAATGACATCGCACGTAATAGTATGTCGTAGCCAGATTGCAAAATGCGTCAGATTGTCAAATCTTCGTTAACTTAGCGATAATTTACAATCTGGCTAGTCGTGTAAACTTAGCTTGTATATTTCTCTAAATATAAAAACAATAACCCCACCTAACGTACAAAACTCGCCCCAAGGTTTCCTATATAGTGACTTTTGTGCGTTAGGTGAGGCTATTGTTTTTATGTATAGAGAAATTGCAAGCTAAAATAATACGCATATTATAATGTGGTTGTAAGCTATTCGTCGATTTCCAAACCTTCTAGCCATATTTTTATAATTTGGCTACGACATAATTACGAAACCGGAATTAATACAGATACCGGCGCCAGGAGGCTAGACAGCCTCTTATAAACCCAGAAAATTTGGAAGTTATTATATATTTTTTGCTTTATTTACTGATGTACTATTACTATGACAAATTAATTTTTCATTTCAAAATAAGATAAATCTTTTGTGTAGTGTTGTAATTTTAATATATTATTTCAAAATCTAACAATTTAGCCACAACGGCATATTGTATGTATACCCAAATTTTAAACTCTTGTACATTGTACCTAGGAATGAAAACAGTGTAAGCTTTATTAAATTAACATATACCTACCTATTTGTAGCTCTAAGTGATTGTGTGCTGGTGCCAATAAAAGAAGAAATAATGGAGACAGATAGATATCCTATCCCAAGGCGCGGACTCTAAAAACTCACAATCTGATTATCCAAGAAGTGGGTGGACATGTAACCCTAATCAAAAGTTTGCCAAACATCTCCAGGTACAAACCCCTGGAGACCCGCAAATCTTACAAGGACCTTGTTAAATAATGCCTAACCCAACTTCCAAATTAGAACAATCTGATTTGTTTTATTCCAAGCATTGCTAAATAAATTATCTGATGTAGAAAGAATATATATTCTTAATTCTCAATAATAAAAATGTAACGATTACTTATTTAACTAGTAAAAATAATATAAAAATGTTTTAATATTTATTTTGTAAGAATTACAAAAAAACAAACTACGCATTTTGAGATTTAAAAGTAGTAAAAATTAATAATTGAGTTCATAAATAATTATTTTATTGAATACATTTTTTTGCTACACATTCTTCAGCGAAAAAGGCGTATGACAGATTTTACTGATGATTTTCTCCAAACAATTTAAGACGAATGTATTGTAAAGCAGAATCTGCTCGTCATCTAATTCTTGTGTTTTGTGTTGGTGGTAGCTTTCTCACATTCGTATTGTTATTATCTTTTACATACACGAGCAATACAACAATAAACAAGGTAGATAACTAATATGAACATCGAATATTAGTAAAAACCCAACTTTCTAGGCTAGAATTCAAATTTAACATTTTCACTATTATGTGTCTCTTTCTCTCTGTGAGTGTGCGTGCGTCTGTGCGCATGTGTGTGTGCGTGTAAGTGTGTGTACACGTGTATCTGTGTGTGTGTGGGTGTGTTTGTGCTTGTGTATGTTTGTACAGATCTTCTTAATGCTTTAACTCAAATACTATTCTAATATGGAAATAAGCCATTAGATTTTTGTGCAAATCGGGCAACTAGGAGTCGCACTTTCCTTGAAGCTGAATATCAATATTTTTCCGCGACTTATATTATAAAAATTAAAGATTTTTAAAATTTGTACAGGTATGCATTGATACTTTTAATAAATTTATAAAATTAACTGTTGTAAGAAGTCTCGTTGCCTATGATTTATAATTGTATAAACACAAAACACAACTCCTTGGTTACACAGTTGTATTATTTAAATTTATGTGACTGACAGATACATGTCAATGTCAAAAAACTAGCCATTTCAAATTAATAATGGTAGAGGTAGGTAGGTAAGAAAATATTAGGATATTAATTTATAAAATATCTAATAAATAAATCGTTTGTCTTATGTTTGTAATTGAAAATAAATTTACCGGTTTCAGAATATGTGAGTAAGTAATAACTGTATTCTGTACGGTAATATTACCATACTGACATGTCAAAACATTCAAGAAAATGAAAATAAAACACAATGATAATATAACGCTATTTTTTAATACAGACGGAACTCGAAACAACAATAATATAAAAACTACTTCTCCTGCTTGTCATAATATATATATATTAATTGTACAGTCTTTCAAATTAGAGATGGGAAACATATCTCCGAAACCTCCATATGTGAAGAAGCATTTTGCACCACATCTGTTGTATTTTCATATATTATACAGGACGATTGAAAATTCTCGATTATGCGAAATGTATTTCTTATAGGCAACACGTTGAGTATCTCGAGAATTTTCGATTGACCAGTTGTATACAAGTAGACTATATCATGAATAAAAATAAATTAAAAAGTAAATAGGAAATTTAATGTAGTTTTGCAGTAACCACAAGCCATATAACCATTTTTTTTAATATAACTGTATGTAATATGTATATTGAAAAGCTTGTATTTCAAAATAAACTCGCACTAGCAAGGAAAATGCAGTTTAATTAAATAATTATTTTTTACTTGTCAAATTTTTATTTCAATAAAGCCTTGCTGTCAAAATGGTGCTGGAGCTGGTAGTGTCATTTCAGATGTCTACTTAAAGCATGCAAAGCATTATTTTTCTTCTAAGAGTAAAAATAAAGATTCATTTATATACTCGTGTTCGAAAAGAATTCAAAATGACATTAACAGTACATATAACAAAATAACCAAACGCACCCATAAGTGAATATACGAATGTTGGAATATTCGAATATACCAAGGTTCGTATATTCGTTCACCATGGTTACCTAATAATAACTGCTATAATACGTGGTAACTAAAGAAAATCACGAATTCTTATTGGTTTATAGCTTAATGAATGATATAGTCATTATAAATAATTTCGATTCGAATTGTTGAATTGGAAGTGGCAGATTCTCCACTGCTTTTTGCTACTTTAATCTTATTCTTGACTGAGTCCTGTACGTACGCCTCAACTACACTCGAACTCTTCCATCCTCCCAACCACTTTAGATCGGTTACGTTTCCTTCTGTCTTGGCTAGGATTGTGGCAGAAGTTCGCCTCAAGCAATGACCCGTGTATTGCTCAACGCTGGGTAGACCCAGGAAAGTAGCAATTATTTTAGGGACAGAAGAAGTCTTCTGGATACCAACTCGTTGCACGCTACATTTTCCTTTATTGTAAAAAACAAAAACGTAATCGTGTTTAGTGTGTTTTGGCAGACTCATGTATTTTTTAATAATTTGTATAGCATTTATATCGCCGTCGGAGACAACGGTAAAGAATCGTGGTTTCTAATTCTTAGTGTGCTTAATTGTTACGATTAAAACGGAGCCTTCCTCTTTGACATCATTTATTGTCAGGTTAAATATTTCATCGCATCGGCAAGCTCCATATAATTCAACAATTGCGACAACCAAAAAATAACGTAGAATTTATAACCTTTTTAAATCGAACTTCAATAGAGTTGAACATACCTTCACCAGCAAATATTCCTTGAACTCATCATCGGAGAGAACTTTGGCCTTTCTTCACTTCGTTACCTACGTTCTGGCTCTTTACAAATGCATATAGCTTTTGAAATGATTTTATATCTATATTTTCATTTATTCCAAATATACTTCGCAGTATTGAATAATAAACCCACAATGACGAAGGGCTATGCTTCTTAGACTATACAAAAAAATAATTAAAGAACCTCACAAACGAGCATTTGGAATAACTTACCAGGAGCAGGAGCTGGAAGTATGCCAGAAGGTCATTTTCATTGACAATTTCAATTTGATTCCCGCCTTACAACTGCTTGAATTCATTATATGCTTTATCATACCTAGATTTTGACTTTTCGGGATTTAGCTATTCAGAGCTTCATCCGCTGCGTTCAAAATATTTTCAGGCAATTCAGCATCGCCAAAATCCATATTTTATCTGGCTGTTATGACCACGTTACGACGTATAAATAAAAAAATTATTTATAAATATGATACAAAACAACTATAACCTTGCGTTAAATAAAAACATACAGAACACAGACTTACTTGATCACCTTCTAAAATGATGACAATGACGTTATTCATAAAATAATTTCAAAAAATAATATTTATTAATGACGTCAACATGTTATGACTCATAACAGGCCTTAGATATCTTAAAATCTGCGGCTGTTATGATATTCATAACATTCCTAGGTATGTTAATAGCTATATAATCACTATAATCTATAATAAATAAATTTGAGTTGATGTAACGCTAAGATTCTGGAGATGAAAATTTTAATAAACCGTACATTGAAGGTTGCAAAATAGTTATTTTAAATGTTAATACAATTGCCAGCATTAATTAATATATAGGTATGTGATTAAGTTAATTAAATAGTATGGTGCTGGCCACATCAGATTTTTATTTATTAGCGTATTTATAAACATGAACAACAGTCATAGAAAAAATATATAACAAATTTAAATTATATATATATATATATATATATATATATATATATATATATATATATATATATATAAAATTATAAAATATATCATCACGGCATATTACCCATTGCTGGGTGTGCCAATCTGCTTTGCATACAGATTTCGGTAATGATGAAATATTTGTACCGTGCGGACGCTTACCAGGCGTCACCTCACGAGCACTCATTGCTGGCGTGGAGAGTGCACCACAGGGGTCATTTTTGTGCCATTAAAATTCTGATTTAATTTTTAATTAATTATAACTGTTGGCCTAAATAAATAAATAACGATAATAAGGAAATCAAAATGAAAAAAAAACCATTTTATTCCGAATACACTTTCTCTAGTAATATATCATTTACAACTAAGTACGAAATTATTATTTCTAAAATAAATAATGTATTATGTATATCACATTCAAATTAGCTACTATAATTTTTTGGCATTTTTGTTACTATCAAGTATCCTCACTAATATCTTAGACATGGGCATAAATCGCCGGACGCAGAATAATTAATTTTTTTATTAGTATTTATAGTTATATAGTTTAGTTACTTGTGTGAATTTCAAGTTGATAGTAAAGTAAAACACTTTTTAATACACAGTACATATTTTAATAGTAATCTTTAAAACATTACATAATAAACTAGTAACAAAAATTATAATCTAAGCAAATATTCATACATTCGGAAAATAAATTTATTATAATTTTCAGTATTTAAAAAACAAAGGTAATTTAAAAATCATTAAAAGAAAAGTGTGTTCCCATTTCAAACTTGAATGTAATTAGCTTTTATAAATAATACAATAAATAGTTGTTAGTGCTGCAATACAAAAAATCTGTTGTGGCAAGCACAATACCTCTCGCCACTTCATTTTTTGGTTACATAATTATAGGGCGCGAACAGTAATGTTACATTGTTGGTCTTGACAAACAGATGTGAGGGCCCGTTTCAGAATGATAATTAGTAATTATGTACATAGATGTCAAATGTTAGAATTTTTCATTAAAAATTTCAAGATTTTCTAAATTCACGTAGTTAATTTGTCACCAAGAGTGTAAAATTTACTTGTCGAGGAAAATAAACCACATGGAATTGGAAAATCACTAAATTTAAAATGAGAAATTATAATATTTGACAGATATATACATAATTACTATTTTGACATGGGCCCCCATATCTGCTTGTCAAGGCCAACAAAGTCACATGACTGCTCGCGCCCTATTGTATTTAACATTTTTTGTATACCTACACTCCACACCAAAAATTCTACTTATGTATATCTATTCCTTATATTTAGATTGTTTAATTTAAATTCATTTTATGAAGAAATATTGTCCTCTTCTAATTTTTCGAAATGTTTCCAATTCATTGTCAGAATTGACAGTATTTTTGAAAGATATATTATGTAATATACCTGTAATTTTAAATATTTAAATATTAATACAATAAGAAATAAAATGTATGTACTTTTTTTTAGCATGAACTCAATACCTCTTTTAGCGAGAGGTAAAAAAATGATATGTAGGTAAATGCTGTTAAAAAAAGATTATATTTATATTTTAATAAAAAAAAAGCATTTTAACTCATAGAATCACGTTTTATTTATTGTACATTAATTATAAAATAAAATTAACTTTTACGGTAAGAAAATAGTCTCTACTCTGAAAATGTAATTCTGTAAATAATGAAGAAAAACGCAATGAAAACTGCCACTCTCACGTATAACTTAATCTTAATTAACAAAATTGAATCATACCGCAACTATGACTGGTTAATATCCTCGTGCTTGTTCCTATATCTTGTTTGTATATCCCGTACTTGCCTTACACTGCATCTATGATTATCGTAAAATCCTTGCACCAATCATGTTTCTATCAGGACAGTTTTATCAAATTTTCACGCCCTAGGCCAATTATTTTTTTCGGGCCCTCCTCCCTCTTTATAGTAAAACCAAATACATAAATGAATAAATATATCATCATGGCATATTACCCATTGCTCGGTGTACCAATCTGCTGTGTACACAGATATCGGTAATGATGAAATATTTGTATCATGCGGGCGCTTACCAGGCGTCATCTCACGGGCGTCAGTCGGGATCGAACCCGGGTCCCGAGATTCATGACCAGACACCCATATCTTTATATATTTATAATGTAAGTTTATTTATTAAAGAAAATAATAAAATTACATAGAGGAACAAAGCTGATCAATTATATAGTACCGCATGCTCGATACAAGTTTGGAGTGAAATCTTAGCACAGGGCCGTTTGTCGATTTTGCAGAGCTTCGGGATGGGAATATGTTATTAGCGGGGCCCCAAAATATTTGTAAAAAAAGATTCTATTCTCAAATTTTCTTAGATATTTGAATGTGCGAGGCCCATGTGATCACGGAACATCGGACAGAATTACGAAAAATCGACGTCTGAGTCAAGCTTTCCTATAAATTAATCATTATCCACTAATAAGTCTTGGAAATAATATCTGCGTGAATTATATATTGAATTGGTCATGTTAGAAAGTAGATCATTTATGTCTTTGCATAATAATAAATAAAAATTGAAAAATAAAGTAGGAAAATTAAAAAATATTTCATAGCAACCGGGTCCTATGGGCCCCATGTTAATGCGCTCCCCATTGTTAAATTATGCACATATGAATTTCATTCCAACTAATGAATCAATAATTAAAATAGTAACATAAAATTATTAAATATGTGTTGTATTAATCAAGTATTAATAAAGTATACAAGTACCTACAGGTTATTTTTAAAAGCTATAGACTCGAGGAGAATCTAATGGCATTAGATCTGCGTACCTGATGCCACATATCAAATATTTACCTTATTTATTATTTAGATATTAATACTTATGTATGTACTTTTGAATTTAAATGCTTCATATTTTAACTGTCGAAAAGGTCTGATATTATAAATATTCCACCCAATTACTTTGAAGTGCTGCACACAATATGAAAAAGCATAAAAGTAGTCCGTGTATGATGTTCACACGTGCTGACGTTGCTGTTAGAAGACAGCGAATGTCGTTGGTGTTGTCAATGCCGTGCCGTGACACTGAGACGTAGTTTTCATTTTCTCCCTGCTGACTTTGAGGGCGGCACATTCAGGATTCAGATACCTTTTGGATAAATGAAAAGCTACTTCAAAGCGGCAACCTTTGATACCTACATATTTGTTTGTGTACAGCATTGTGTGCCTTTGAAAACGTGGCCTATCGCATGGAAAACCAGATGAAAGAATTCGGAATGAATGAATGTCTAACAGATGTTCCCATAGGATTCACATTGTTGAGGTATTCCTAATTGGATTCGGCAAATCATATTATTTTACAACGACTTAAGCGAGTTCTAATATTAAACTTCTTCTGGAGTTTTAAATGGATGAGCTACTCGTACGTGCAAAATAATGGTGCTTTTGAAATAAACGCAAATCGTTCGTTCAGCAACACGTCATGTGCAAAAAACACAATTTTACAAATTGTACTTTTTATACTGATGTCGACGTTTTAGCAGGTATTTTAACACAAAGTACTGTCGATGACAAAAATAAGGAATGGACTGTTGCATATTTTAGTCGTCAAACTCACGCTACGGAGCAATAATACATTCATTTGAATTGGAAACACTAGCAAATGTTGAATCTGTTAAACATTTCAGATATTATTTATTAGGTAAATATTTTACAATTATATCTGACTGCTCTGCCGTGTGACATAAACTCTTAAAGAAAGAAATTAATATGCATGTTGCACATTGATTAATTGCCCTCAGAGGATTTTTCTTTGAAATTAAACATAAATCACCCACACAAATGCAACATGCCGATTGCCTCATCGTAACTCCCCAATTTCGAAAAAAAAATCTATTACTGTTATTAAAAAGGAAGACTGCTTATTAATCGCATAAAATCAAGATAAACAAATTGAAAATTTGCAAACAATTTTAAAATCATGTGAAATTGATAAACAGGTCTGCTTTCAATGATTATGTACTCAAAGGAATAATAGTTTATCGTAATACTACACATGGTTCACACGCTGGGTAGTGCCGAAACATATTAGATTTTAAATATGTCACATGAATTACGATGAATTAGGTCATTTTGCATTCAATAAAACATATGAAATAATAGCGTCTAAATATTGATTTTCTAAAATGCGAAATTTTATTAAGAAATATGTTAACAACTGCCCATTCCATTCCATACGATTCACGTGAATCATTTAACTCCTTTCATCAAAACAAATAAAAAAATCTGTTGTGGCCAGCACAATACCTCTCGCCACTCCCGTTTTTGGTTACATAAGTACAGGGCGCGAGCAGTGATGTGACATTGTTAGCCTTGACAAGCAGATATGAGGCCCGTGTCAGAATGACAATTAGTAATTATATAAATAGATGTCAAATGTCAGAATTTTTCATTAAATATTTCAAAATTTTCTAAATTTATGTAGTGAACTTGTCACCAGGAGTGTGAAATTTACTTGTCGGGGAAAATAAACCACATGGAATTGGAAAGTCACTAAATTTAAAATGAATAATTAATATATTTGACATCTATGTACATAATAACTAGCTATCGTTCTGGGGCCCCCATATCTATTGTATTTAACATTCTACACCAAAAATTCTACTTACATCTATTCTTTATATTTAGATTTTTTAATTTTAAATTCATTCTATGAAGAAATTTTGTCCTCTTCTAATTTTTTGAAATTCATTGTCGGAATTGGCAGTATTTTTGAAGGGTATATTTAATATATCTATAATTTTAAATATTTAACTGTTAATATAAAAAGAAATAATATAATGTATGTACTTCCCAAAAGAAATCAGTTACAAACATTATTACAAACAGAATTAAATATACCGTCCCTTTTGAAACAAGCTTCGTCTGTAAATAAAATAAACTTTTCAAAACGTCTCTGAAGATTGTAACGTTCAAGAAACCAACGACAAAACAACAATCTTGGCTGGAAGTCTTCAGGTCGCAAAGCTTGCACTTTTTGTCTATAAAATGAATGGAGACCTTGTTCCTTCAGAACTTGCCAAACTGTCACGTGATTTACATCTAATCTATTTGCTATTACTTTTGTGCTCGTCGATGACTCATCTTCAATAATATTAAGAACAGCTTCTTCAAATGCAGCGGTTCGACGTAATCTATTGGAATTCCCACCAATTGTTGGGTGAAAACTTCCAGTTTTCGACAAACGTCTACATATTCTTCTAAATATGCGGCAACTTGGTTGCTGACGATTTGGATATCTTCTCCGATAAATTGTATGAGTTTCTTGTGCATTCCTCCTTGCCTCTCCAAAAACCAAAAGCATGTCAAGAAGTTCAGCGTTTTGATAATTATGCATTTTTATACACAAATTATGCAAATAACTTTCCAAGATGCAGCAGGAAATATATATTTTTTTTTTTTGAAAATAAAGATATTTCTAAAGAACAAGATCAAAAAGTATTTAAATTTGAACGTACAATCTAGAAAACACGTGCCTCAAATTTGAAGTACGCGTTTATTATTCGGATTTGTTTCATTGTTTAATGGCAACACGCCTACTTTGTTTTAAATGATTGTTGCAGTTTGTTAAAATTTATCTTGTAATTCAATTTGAATAAAAACTTTTTTTGTACAAATTGAAAAATATGTTATAGTAGATATTTTAAGGATTTTATATATGTTTTATTTTCAAAAATCGATCGAGTGGTTTTCAAAATATCTTGTTCGGTCGCCATTTTGTTATTTGATAAAATAGAAAATAATTGTAAATACAAATGTTTTAGAGAATCGAAAGCAAATGCTGAAAGTTTTTGTATTTTTTAAATATTCCTTAAAATAAGGGAGTAATGATGATTTTTCCAAAAACAAAAGAAAAAACGCCAATAACTAAGAACTGGGGCTCCAAATAAAAAATTTGAACTAAGAAAATTTGTTTGTTTCAATGAGTTGTAACTGCCGTTTTCGGGTGTTACAACTTAGTATTAGTAGCCTGTATATATAGGTGGTGGCCGGCACGGCCGAACATAGGACTTAACATGTAAAATCAGACTTTCTTAATTTACTGCTTTCCTAATTATTTTACGTAAAAAAGCTTCAAATAAAAGTTGTAGAGCATTTTGCATCTGAATCAATAAGCAAAAAAAGCAACGGACATGGAATAGACACAAAATAAATAACAAATGTCTAACGGTTTATTTATCATGTTAGGGTAATTCATTTTTATTTGGTATTATTTCTAATTTCTGTTCCAGTTAACAATTATCTGTTAATTTAAATTGAAATTTGTTCAGTTGGTGTAGAAATTACAATAATAAAAATAAATTAACCTAGCCTGACAGATAAATCGTTAACATTTGCATTTTTTTTTGTTTCATTTAAAAAAAAAAAATTCGTTGTTTTTTTTATAAAATCATGAAATCCGTCTCATTTAATAAATATGATAATATAAAATAACATGAAATATGCGACTTTTCATTCATAAATTTGCTAATAAACTTTCGCGGCTGTAAAAATCGTGACGTCACGGCTTGTTACTCACACAAAGACTTTCCTCTCTCACACACACACAACGGTCCACTTGGTATCCGTTTGCTGCTGTATACAAGCTAACCTAAAATTGTGACAGGTGACAGCAGACTTAAGAATAAAGGTATGTAAATAAAACATTTATTAAAATAAATACCAAAAGTTGTGTAAAATATGTTTTTCGTTAACAATATGTTGCTGTCACAAAATCAAACTGAGAATTGATAACCCAAACAATCATAGTTCCGAACACAACCGGTAGAGGGCTGCTGCCGCATCCGACAAGCCGTGACGTCTAGCCGTGACGTCAGCGTCCAAATATTTGATATTTAAGACAACTTTTAAAAAATCATATCTTTGATTGTAAAGACTTGTAAGGTGTAAAACATACACCTATACATTTAATTTGACCTATTATTTCAAGAAAAAAAAAAATTAGAAAATGTGAAATGACCCCATTCCACGACTATAACTATTTTTGGGGTGATTTTCGACATTTTCATACCTAATTACATGGCACACAAAATTAATTTTGTCATAGGAGCCGTTCTTACCCCCGTATAGTCGCGCCATTAAATGTTTCACATCAAAAACACTGAAAATTCTCATTTATTTGTTATTATCGATGCGTTCACAAAATTTATTTTATTATACGCGGTTAGGGGAACAAAAGCCGAATTTGCAATTAAGAGTCTCAAAGATTGCTTTAAGAATTTTGGAGTTCCGCATTGCCTAATTAGTGATCCCAGTAACGGCTTGCTCAGAGGAAAAGGGCAAATTGAACGATATAACCGGATAATTATTGAATCATTAGCAGCCATGGGCATGAACATACGTGAAAATCGTTGGGATAGAAATTTAATGAAATTGCAAATCGGCCGGAATAACACGATAAATGAAGCATTTGAGTATATCGCTAAATGAATGGGCTACCGGATAACTCTTCACGGCTCTAAAGAACCCAATTTAGAAGATATAGTGAATGTAACTAAACTACGACGAACTATCGTTGAACGAATTCAACAACAACAAGAGAAAAAGAATCGCTTTAATAAAACCAGACATCAACCGAAACCGATTTCGGTACACGAATTGGTCCTGATTCGGATTACTAGCCTTCCAGGCAATGGCTCCAGTCGAAAATTGAATCACAAATGGCGAGGTCCTTTTCGGGTATCAGAAGTATTAGAGAACGATAGATATGAAGTATCCAAGATAAAGGATAGTAAACGATCGCAAATACCATAGGCGTAACTAGAGTGGAAAATATAAAACCATGGGTTCGGTGAAGAGTTGATGCTTGGCGCGGTAAGTTTAGTAATTCCATTCTCTGACTGTATCTAATCTAGATATTTGTCTGTTTTGTGTCCGTGCGTGGACTGTGACGGTGACTTGCCTAGTCTTGCAGCATTTTGTCTGTTCTGTGTCCTTGCGAATACTGCGACGGTGACTATACTGGCGAGGGATACATTCCTTTTCTCATTCTCCTTTCTTCACTCGTTTTTATTATTTATTAATTTTCTATCTCGATGTTCATTGTACGTCTTTTGAGGAGACGCCTTTAATTGTATTTATAATGAACAATAGTAGCCAAGAATGGTGTTCTAAAGTTCCTTCTGTTTTATTCTTTTCTTTTACTCAGTTTGCCGATTGCCTGGTTGGAGGTTCATTTGGCGAATTCGATGCCAAACCATGGTGGCCGCTTGGACAAGGCGGTACAGTGGGAAGCAGAATAACATAACCCAATAATTTTATTATTTAAATCATTTTTATGTAAATCCTGTTACAGTTCTTTTATTATAGTTTTTATTCTATTATATGTAATTTTACGAGTAGAAACTAAAGATAACATTATTAATCTAATTTCTTGGGTAATTCCTTGACTGTTGGTATGTTGTAAAAGATTAAAGGTAAATAATTGGAGTTGCAGTCTGGTGAACAATGTTTATTAGGATTCTTTTAACATGCCGACGTTTCGGTTCCAATTGAACCTTCTTCAGGGTTCTGGAATACATTTTTTTTACATATAATACAAATTCAAGAAAATGTTTTACAAAATTACAAAAGTTACTTACAGTTAAAGTGTAGTTGGTAAAAAACAATTCATTACAAACGAAAATTTTTTACTTTTTACTTTTTTTACTTTTAATTTTCGTTTGTAATGAATTGTTTTTTACCAACTACACTTTAACTGTAAGTAACTTTTGTAATTTTGTAAAACATTTTCTTGAATTTGTATTATATGTAAAAAAAATGTATTCCAGAACCCTGAAGAAGGTTCAATTGGAACCGAAACGTCGGCATGTTAAAAGAATCCTAATAAACATTGTTCACCAGACTGCAACTCCAATTATTTACCTTTAATCTTTTATTATTAATCTAATTTTATTTGTTTTGCTCCAATTATCTACACATATTATTTTTTGTTTGCTTGGACGGTGACCCACTGTTAGTCATGAAAGATCATGTAAACAATGAGTAGAAGCCGGCCTATGACTCCACCATTATTCAGAGCTTAATTATTTATTTATTTTAATTTTTATATTGAAATAGTTGACTGGCGTCGAAGCAGCTAGTTATGTGTAAGGGAATAGGGAGGTATTCTCAATTCAGGTTTGAAATAGTTAAAATTTGAATTGTATTTAAATTGAAACTATAAAATTATAACAATATTACTAAATGGTGCAGATTGTATTTCATTTACTTACTCGTAAATAGAAATACAACTTTCAACACTTCTTTCTCTTCATCTTCTAGCATTGAAATGTCACCTTCTGTTTTTTTTTTCATTCAGCGGGAAGTTAGTGTTCATTTTCTCTTCTTCTTTTGAGGATGTTTCTCATAATCTTCTCTCCAGAACCTTCCTCATCCAGAAGTACTTGTACTTTAATGTAGTATCTCGTTGTGTGATTGTGGCTGTAAGAAAACTAAACTTTAATTGCAAAAACAAAAAAACTAAACTGAAAAAATTTTGATAATTTTATTTTTCTCTATTTACAAAACAACTAAACTCTTCTTTTATTCTATCGTCATGGTTCTGGTTTTTGTGTCGAAAACATTATCATAGTCGTGGCGACTCCCCTCAAAAAAATATATGACAATAAAATACATGAAGAAGGTATAACAATATCATAAATAACAATGATAACAATATAAGAATGAAATTGGCAAGTTACCTGGTTGCTATGCGATTAATGACGCTGGCAGCTGTCAAGAATTATTGTATTATGTATGCTGGTTTTAACCTATCTATTGAAATCACTTCCGGCTTTGAGTTAATGTCTAATGTGAAATGTTTTTTTGTTCTTTGAATTATTCTAAAAGGGCCGTCGTAGGGCGATTGTATAAATGCATGTGTATTTTTAAAAAGATCTTTACTCAGGAATATTTTTGGGTTATTTAATGTTGTAAAAGATGGTTTTAGGTTCGCCATGAATGTTTTTAATTTTGTAATATAAGTTTGTAATGTTTCGTTGTTGGGAGTAATGGTTTTGTCAAAAAATTCACCTGGTAATCGTAAAGGTTTTCCATAAACCATTTCTGTTGCTGAACAGTTAATTGGCGATTTAATAGCTGATCTGATTCCTAAAAGGATGATAGGTAACTTGTCAGACCATTCTTCCAAACTATTATGTGTTCTGAGAGCTATTTTAAGTTGTCGATGTAATCTTTGTACTAGACCGTTTGACTGTGGATGGTAAGAGGTTGTTCTTAGTCTGTGTGAACCAAGTGTTTTTAAGAGTTGTTTATAAAGGGTAGATTCGAACTGTACTCCGCGATCTGTGATTATATACGATGGAACTCCAAAGCGAGCAATCCAACCTGAAGTTAAAGCCTTTGCTACAGTTTTGGCCGTTGAATCTTTGATAGGAATCGCTTCTGGCCACCTGGTAAAGCGGTCAATGCAAATAAGTATGTAATGATATCCTTCTGAATAAGGCAAGGGACCAACTAAGTCTATGTGGATGTTGTTAAATCTAGCTTCTGGTATCGGGAAGTTTTCAAAATGAGAATTCGAATGTCTCGTTATTTTTGACGTTTGACAATTAATACAAGATTTTGTCCATTCTTTTACATCGCGTTTCATATTTTTTCATACGAATCTCGAAGCTATTAGGTTTTGAGATGTTTTAATACCGGGATGAGAGAAGGAGTGTAATTGTTCGAAAATATTTTTTTTCAATTTTTTGTAATAAATGGTCTTGTAGATTATGTGAAAAATCTTGAATATGAGGTGTAGGGTAGCGATCAGGAATAGTAATGTTATTTAAATTACGATAGTCTCCACATGATCGCCATTGATTATTAGGTTTTCGAACCATATGACCAGCAGCTTGAAGATGGTCTTATCATACCATTTTTATATAAAATGTAAAATTCGTTTTTTGCAATTTCTAAACGATCAGGTGCTAATTTCCTTAACCATGAAAATACAGGCGAGCCATTTGTTATAATAGTATGTGACACATGTGTTTAATTTGACGTTTAGGGTCAACAGGACTAGTTAGTGAAGGATAATTGTTTAGTATCTGAAGAAAGCGGCAAGAATTGTGAGAATGACAAACATTTTTGACGTACATTGACAAGTAGATTGAAATAGTTTAAGAAGTCAGCACCTAAAATGGATTGTTTAACATTAGCTAGGTATAATAAAATCCCAGGTAAATTTTTTGTTTAAATTGAAGTCTACTGTAATGGTTTTTTTTTCTTAGGTGATAATTGACGTATTGTTTACAGCTTGAAGTGTTAAAGTGTGCTTATTCAATTTTTGATGTGAAGAAGGACTGATAATACTTACTTCAGCACAAGTGTCAACAAGAAAGCGACGACCAGATAACTTATCTTTAATAAAGGAGAGTTTGTTCCAAAGACAGAGAGCTTGCATTTACATAAGAGCTAAAAAGTAAATATGAGTTAGAATTATTGTTATTATTTTTAAGGTAAGATGCACAAAGGTCAATAACAGATGTCTTGGAGGCGTGTTTACAGGGACTAACACACTTTCTAGCAGCTGCACCAAAGTTAAAATGGTACCACACAAGTCCGATGACAGATGATTGTCAGCTATCACTTTCATTTTTCTTTTTGATTCCAGAAATCTTCGTAAATCTGCTATTTCTTTCTTGACATCTTGAAGTTCCGAGTTATTAATGAATTGATATTGAAGAAGCAATCGTTGGTTCAGCGATTTCGACAATTCTGTCTGCAATATTACTTTTTTGTTCAATAGAAGTGTCCGTTAAAGATGTTAATATTGTTTGAATATGGGTAGGCAATTTTTGCAAAAAAAGTTTTTCTAAAATAGTCTGATCGATAATTTTATCTCCTAATAGTTGCTTCATTTGTCGAAGAATTTGAGATGGTTTTAATCCATCGAATTCAGAAAATGTAAGGAGTTTATAAAGTTTATATTTATCTGAGTCAGTAGTACGTTGAATTAAAGTTGTTTTAAGAATGTCATACTGATTTTCTTTAGGAGGTTCAAGAATTATGTCACGGATTTCAGACGCATGTTCTGGAGAAAGCGAAGAGACAACATGAATAAACTTTTGGGATTGACTTCTAATATGATGTTTCATAAAAACCATTTCCACTTGTGCGAACCATAATACAGTGTCGTTTGGCCAGAATGTTGGTAGTTTAAAGTTACTACCGGCCACCAGGAGAATATCAACTACTTCAGTCGGTCTGATTGGTTCCATTGATTCTACAAGTTCGACTGGGTCAACTGCAGGTAGAGACATCTTTTAACAGACGGGGTCACCAATGTACTTTAATCACAGAGCACAAATTAATAATAATAATTTACCGTAATGGCATTTGGGCCTGCCATGCCCCTGCAACATTTGAACGACTTATGGAAACACGTTCGAGGACCACATGAAGAACTTGGAAGAGTTTTTTCAAAGATTGAGACAGGCTAACTTGAAGCTGAGTACAAAGAAGTGCAATCTCTTCCAAAAAGAAGTTCATTACTTGGGACACGTGGTTTCTGGTAAGGATATTGCAATTGACCCGGAGAAAATAAGGGCTGCGAGTGACTGGCCAGTACCTAAAGACAAACACGAACTTAGAAGCTTCCTTGGTTTGTGTACTTATTATCGACGATATGTACCTGGATTCGTCAACATAGCTAAGCCATTGACAAGGTTTACCGAAGAAGGAAGAAGATTTATCTGGGGAAATGGACTGTAAAGTTGCATTTAAAGAACTGTAGCATTCCTTGGCAAGTGCATTTGTCCTAAGTTATCCTTTACCTGAAGGAGAGTTCATTCTAGACACAGATAACAGCAACGTTGGAATTTGTGGCGTTCTTTCCCAGAAACAAGATGGACATGAGAAGGTTATTGCCTACTTGTCAAAACCGGAGACGAATTATTGTGTCACCAGAAAAGAACTTTTGGCAGTCGTTAAATCCGTGGAACATTTCTACAAATACTTAAACGGACGAAGATTTTTGATAAGAACTGACCATGCCGCTTTAAAATGGCTGCTACAGTTCACGAATCCAGAAGGTCAGATGGCCAGATGGATTGAAAGACTACAAGAAAACGATTTCAAAATCCAGCACAGGGCAGGTACCAGCCATCGTACTGCCGACGCATTGTCAAGAAGGCCTTGACAAGTTGACTGCAAACATTGTAGTCGACTAGAAGAGAAGCATTCCACGGTCGCCAGAATATCAGTAGTCGACGATAGTTGGCAGCCCGATGAACTACGCACGGACCAAGAAAATGACCCGAATTTGAAAATTTTATTGGAATGGAAATCAGAAGAGAGCAAACCAATATGGGAAGACGTTGCACCACACTCAAAGAGTGTAAAATCGTATTGGGCGCAATGGGCCTCCATCGTGATTGAGAATGGCCTGTTAAAGCGTGGGGTAGAGAATTCTGATGGAACTGAGAAGAAAACTCATTTGGTCATTTCTAAGAGTAGAATATCAGACGTATTGAAAGAGATCCATGACGGATTTGGAGGAGGCCATTTTGGAGTCAACAAAACTTTAGAAAGATTGCGCCAGCGATTTTATTGGGTTCACTGCAAGGAAGATGTTAAAGACTGGTGCAAGAAATGTGTGGTTTGCGCAGAAAGCAACGGTCCTCATAAAAGGCGAAGAGCTCCAATGCGTCAATACAACGTGTGCAGTCCATTTGAGAGCATTGCGATAAATACATCGTGGTTGTCATGGACTACTTTACCAAAAGGGTTGAAGCCTATCCATTATCCAACCAAGAAGCCATTACGGTTGCTGAAACCTTAGTCAAAGAGTATGTACCATGTAAACTTCACTCCGACCAGGGAAGAAATTTCGAATCTGCTGTTTTCCAAAATATCTGTAAGATATTAGGAATTAATAAAACGAGGACAACCGCATTATATCCGGAGTCCGATGGCATGGTTGAACGAATGAACAGAACGATCAACCGATACTTGTCGAAGGTAGTCTCCAACCACCAAAAAGACTGAGTAAAATTTGACAATAATAATAATAATAATAATAACAATAACAATAACAATAACAATAACAATAACAATAACAATAACAATAACAATAACAATAACAATAACAATAACAATAACAATAACAATAACAATAACAATAACAATAACAATAACAATAACAATAACAATAACAATAACAATAACAATAACAATAACAATAACAATAACAATAACAATAACAATAACAATAACAATAACAATAACAATAACAATAACAATAACAATAACAATAACAATAACAATAACAATAACAATAACAATAACAATAACAATAACAATAACAATAACAATAACAATAACAATAACAATAACAATAACAATAACAATAACAATAACAATAACAATAACAATAACAATAACAATAACAATAACAATAACAATAACAATAACAATAACAATAACAATAACAATAACAATAACAATAACAATAACAATAACAATAACAATAACAATAACAATAACAATAACAATAACAATAACAATAACAATAACAATAACAATAACAATAACAATAACAATAACAATAACAATAACAATAACAATAACAATAACAATAACAATAACAATAACAATAACAATAACAATAACAATAACAATAACAATAACAATAACAATAACAATAACAATAACAATAACAATAACAATAACAATAACAATAACAATAACAATAACAATAACAATAACAATAACAATAACAATAACAATAACAATAACAATAACAATAACAATAACAATAACAATAACAATAACAATAACAATAACAATAACAATAACAATAACAATAACAATAACAATAACAATAACAATAACAATAACAATAACAATAACAATAACAATAACAATAACAATAACAATAACAATAACAATAACAATAACAATAACAATAACAATAACAATAACAATAACAATAACAATAACAATAACAATAACAATAACAATAACAATAACAATAACAA
This sequence comes from Harpalus rufipes, assembly GCA_951394225.1. NCBI lineage: Eukaryota > Metazoa > Arthropoda > Insecta > Coleoptera > Carabidae > Harpalus > Harpalus rufipes. The sequence continues at coordinate 19,574,107 of OX596280.1, forward strand.
TAACAATAACAATAACAATAACAATAACAATAACAATAACAATAACAATAACAATAACAATAACAATAACAATAACAATAACAATAACAATAACAATAACAATAACAATAACAATAACAATAACAATAACAATAACAATAACAATAACAATAACAATAACAATAACAATAACAATAACAATAACAATAACAATAACAATAACAATAACAATAACAATAACAATAACAATAACAATAACAATAACAATAACAATAACAATAACAATAACAATAACAATAACAATAACAATAACAATAACAATAACAATAACAATAACAATAACAATAACAATAACAATAACAATAACAATAACAATAACAATAACAATAACAATAACAATAACAATAACAATAACAATAACAATAACAATAACAATAACAATAACAATAACAATAACAATAACAATAACAATAACAATAACAATAACAATAACAATAACAATAACAATAACAATAACAATAACAATAACAATAACAATAACAATAACAATAACAATAACAATAACAATAACAATAACAATAACAATAACAATAACAATAACAATAACAATAACAATAACAATAACAATAACAATAACAATAACAATAACAATAACAATAACAATAACAATAACAATAACAATAACAATAACAATAACAATAACAATAACAATAACAATAACAATAACAATAACAATAACAATAACAATAACAATAACAATAACAATAACAATAACAATAACAATAACAATAACAATAACAATAACAATAACAATAACAATAACAATAACAATAACAATAACAATAACAATAACAATAACAATAACAATAACAATAACAATAACAATAACAATAACAATAACAATAACAATAACAATAACAATAACAATAACAATAACAATAACAATAACAATAACAATAACAATAACAATAACAATAACAATAACAATAACAATAACAATAACAATAACAATAACAATAACAATAACAATAACAATAACAATAACAATAACAATAACAATAACAATAACAATAACAATAACAATAACAATAACAATAACAATAACAATAACAATAACAATAACAATAACAATAACAATAACAATAACAATAACAATAACAATAACAATAACAATAACAATAACAATAACAATAACAATAACAATAACAATAACAATAACAATAACAATAACAATAACAATAACAATAACAATAATAATGATTTGTTCTCAACAGAAATCCATGTACAGGGATATACAAATATAAATATGCATAAACTGATACAAAATAAAATCTTTATTTACCGTGGGCAGCAAAAGTATTCGTACACCTCAACAAATTCAAAAAAACAACATTAATAAACTAATTTTATAAATTTTTCACGTTTAGTTACAAAATATTATCAATTTTATTTCATATAAAACAAATAATTGTTTTAAATTATTATTTTTTCATACATAACAATAAAAATATCTTAAATTACAAAAGCAAAAGTATTCGTACAGTTATTAAAACTCTGTACTAATATTTATAAAAATTATTTTAATATTTGGTTGCATAACCATCAGCTTCAATTACAGCCCTCAACCTGCGAGGCATTGAATCCACTAAATTTTTTGTTAAATTTTCCGATATTTTCACCCATTCTTCTTTTAATTTCTGTTCTAGCTGAACTTTATTTCTTATTTCATATTTTCTTATACTGCTTTCTAGTTCGTGCCACAAATTTTCAATAGGGTTGATGTCTGGCGATTGAGGAGGCGTTTTTAACACTTTAGGGGTATTATAAAGCAACCATTCCTGTACTATTCTAGCAGTATGTTTTGGGTCGTTGTCTTGGTAGAAAATGTAATTCTGTTCAATTCCTAATTTTACAGCAGATTGGTTTATGTTTTCTTTGAGAATATTTAAGTAGACTGTTTTGTCCATAATACCAGGAATAATAACTAAATTACCAACCCCATTCGTCGACATACAACCCCATACCATGGCTGAACCTCCGCCGTGCTTGACTGTGGCTCGCGTATTTTGTTTTTTTAAAGCTTCTCCAGGCTTTCTCCATACAATTTTTCGTCCATCGGACCCAAATATATTAAATTTACTTTCATCAGTAAAAATTACACGATTCCAAAATTCTTTTGGCTCATTCAAGTAGCGTTTAGCAAATTGAAGTCTTTTTCTTCTATTGGCATCGTTAATATAGGGCTTCTTTCTTGCTACCCTCGCAAAGTACCCAGCATTTTTAAGTGATCTTCTTACAGTATCACTACTTATGTTTTTATTGAACAGTGTATTGACTTCATTTTTCAGTTCTACTGCACTCAGTTTTGGATTTTTCTTCACCTCGTTAACAATAAATCTATTTTCGCGCACAGTTAATTTCTTTGGTCGGCCACTTCTCAATGAATTATGAAGTGTATTTTCAGTTTTATATTTTTTAATAATGTACTGAATTACTGATACACTCCGGTTTACAATTTTTCCGATTTCTCTATAAGATTTTCTTTCATTATGAAGTCGAACAATTATTTGTCTTTCTTCAATAGAAGTCTCTTTTGATTTACGTCCTATATTTGAAACAAACGTGGTGAACAATCAAATTCAACTAAATATGAAATAAAATAAAAGATTTTATATAAAATAATTAAATTATACATGATATAACGATGTGTACGAATACTTTTGCTGCGCGTTTATTTAGCGTTCTATTATAAAATTAAGCATTTTAATTAATTGTAAACGATTAATGCCTTATAACTTATAAATATAATAATACAAGCTAATATACATTAAAAAAAAAAAAATTGGGTAGCAATATGTTACAAACGATATGATTTATGAACAATTTATTTGAAACTATAGTGGTGTACGAATACTTTTGCTGCCCACTGTATATTAGAACGACGATCGTTTCAACCTCATTGTCATTGTCAAATTACGTTACAAACCGAATGAATATAATAACTGAAGAATATTCTGAGAAAGACGGTAAAATTAAATATTATAGAAGGGTTAGATTTAACAATGGGGAGTTGCTTAGGTCTATTTGGTCATTCATGGTAATGGGTTCCGTAGAATCGATTGCTTTATTGAACTCATGTGTTTCAAACATATTTAAAAGTATAATTTTATGTAAAAGGAGTAAGCAAAATACTATTATAATTATAAATTATAACTGTAGGTACTATAACATATAAAAGTAAGCAATGTATTATTACCTGTTATTTGTTATAGTGTTTTTTAAAATGTAATTAGTTGATTAGAAAACAATAACAAAAACTATAACATTGGAAGAAAATATTATGTGAAACACGTAGGAAAAAATGTTATAACTATATAAGATGCTATAGCATATAAAAGTAACAAAGTAACGAATTATTCTTACCCTTAATTTGTATAAAATAAATAGTGTGCTTCAAAAAACAATTAGAAAATATGAGAAATCAATAACTTGAAATATTAATCCAAAAACAAAATGAATAACAGCGTAAATATAGAAAATAGCGCAAAAGATTCCAAATGGCACCGAGTTCTGTTCTCTTTTATTCTCATTACTTGTATTTTTGAAAACAAACGACGTCACAGACGTTTCTCTCAAAAAATTAACAAATCTAAAAAATATACAAATATATTATTTTTAAGTGTAGCATTAATATTTAATATATGTTTTAGCAGATATGCAGTTCGGCATGTCAATTATTCCCACCAGATAGAGTCCTCAGAGATAGAATTGTCAATAGTAACTACATTAATGTATCCAGGTATTTATCTATTGCATAACAATGGAATCCAAAGAATTTATGGCTTAATATCGCAGGTGGTGACTCCCAAATCCTCAGCCTTGTGCGCGAAGCGCGAGGTCAAAGTTCACGAGTAGCTTGATGTATCGCGGCGCGGCATGCATACATAAACATCCCAACACGTAGGACTAGACACCTAGCGGGCCGGACTGAAGATTGAGATGTTCTCTGTTCGATAGGATATAGGATAATAAGGAAGAATTATTGTGCTACTAGGAAGTTGCTTATACAAGGCTTTGCAAATATAAATGAGAAAGGGTGTGAGGTTTCTTCTATAATTTATTCTATACATGAATATTTGAATAAAGTTAGAATAATCTAGAAGTGGCGCGAGGGGGTTACAGAGTGTCTGATGATGGTGGTCTTAAAGCAAGTTCATGACGTTTACATGCGAAGCCAAAACCGTTACAATGGCAACGTCAAAAACGTGTATACTGCACAATGACGTCAGTGTCTCATTCTTAAAATAATTTTACTCTACGATGACAATTTTTACTAACTGGTGCTCATTTAGATGGTCAACCACGACTTATTGAGGAGGAACACATACACTTGCACTTATCTTTGATGATAGATGAACTGATGATGAACACTTACATTATGGACACAGACATTATTTGGTTTTAAACTACTAATTTTATTTACTTACACTTATTATTACTAATTAAATGAAACATAACTATATCCTAAAGATACCGCCGCATCCTTAGGCAAAAATACTCGCGTTACGCAGAACGCGAGCCAAACTAAAACTCTACATATTTACTCCATATGAGTACAAATCCGACTACATGTCTTGTTGACACGAGTATCTAATACCGGCTGACCAAAAACAAAGCGTTATCTTCGTGAGAGGATTACCTTCGGGGTGCAGGCTTATCATATAGCATCCATGGAATCTTGTGTCTCGCTTACGTATGATTAATAATTTAAAGATTTAATTGTTAACAAATAAATGTCAAAGGCCACAGACAGCTAGACTAAGCAAACCGCTGTGGGAAAAATGACAATTATTTCTAAAAAGAATTTTGACTAACAAGGGTAATAAAATGTAAGGAACGTAAAGAAACAATACATCTTATATACTAGATGAATCTGGTGGCGGAGAATCCTGGATTAAAGGAGTACAAAGAAAAAGAGAAGAAATGACATCATGAAGTAACCATAAACCAGTTGAAGCTAGTACTATATGAATACTATTGTGATATTAATAATTAATCTACTAATTTATTGTACAATTATGTATAGAATTCTAAGCCGAAAGGCATGAATTTAATGAATCTATCTATCTATCTATCTTGTCAGCAACAGTATGGAATATACTTGTCGAGAAAAATAATCCACATAGATTTGGAAAATAATGTTTTGAATAAAAAATTATGATACTTGACACCTATGTACATTATTAATAGCTGTCATTCTAACACGGGCCTCTATATCTGCTTGCCAAGGCCAACAAAGTTACATGACTGCTCTCGCCCTATGTAACATAAAATGAAAATGGTGAGAGGTATTGTGCTGGCCACAACAGATTTTTCTTTGTGATTTCTAACCTATAAAATATAAATGACAAATAACAATAGTTGGCAACTGTTGGCATTGCGACACGATTTCACGCATTCGAAATAACAGTCTAGTGTGAAACTCTTATAGAAAATTACGGCCGGCTTCATATTTCCATACGAGAATCTCGGATGAAATTTTTGATTTACCTACATGATGCTAGATTTATCTAGAAATATCACAGAAGAATCTCGTGTACTAGAATTCTAGACAAAAAAATTAGATTTACATTATACCTTTGAATATATAATACATATAAGAATGGCAACGCATATGGCCTAGCAAGATACTATATCTGTCTCTTTTTATTCACAAAATTATTATAAATAGCTAGTGTGACTCCTACCACAAAACTGTGAACTACGATGAATCGTGCTGACAGCATTGCCAAATAGTACAGTTCACAGGTAACAAGTGTGCTGCGTTCTGTACAGACAGAAAGTAATAGTTTTGTTTTTCGAAATAATTAAAATATAAACACAGTAAAATTTTTGAAATATGTCCGATCAAGGTCATCTGTGTCATGAACGAATTAACAAATTGGCATACATTTATCTCTTTCCTTTGCAAAGGCTATAAGCGTGTACGATAAGGATAAATATAACACGCTTCTTTCAAAAATTCATATTGTTTTGACTAAACTAGGACATTCCACTTTAAAACGATGCTCGTTGTTGATAATACTTTCACGTATATTTTTATAATAATAAAATAACAGTAGTATCTTATATACCCTCATAAAAACTAAGCATACGACACTACCGAATTTGTCATAATGCGTGGAGCAAAAATCTGAATTATTTGAATTTGTTTTACAGTAGCAAAGCAAACTTAAAAACCCTTTTTAAAATCTTATCTTTCTGTTCTAGCTACGTGGCAACACTGTGCAACATCCATCTATTATGTATTTTTTTAACTAACTCAGAAATAATTCGTATATGGAGGGATAGATAGCACCTTCTCTCGAAATATTTAATCTAAATACATTACGTTGCCATTCTTATATGTATTATATATTCAAAGATTATACCTACTTTTGCTGACATTTATTTTGTATGCAAAACTTCTACACCTCAAAATATTTATTTAATTTTATTTACTTGGATTAGTCGATTATGACCGAATAATTTAAAATAAAAGTATGTGAATTAAACGAAGCTCGAACAAGATTATATAGCATGAAACAAGACGAAAAAATCTCTTGTGGCCAGCACAATACCTCTCGCCAATTCCGTTTTTGGTTAAATAAGTATACGGCGCAAGCAGTCATTTGACATTGTTGGCCTTGACAAGCAGATATGGCGGCCTGTGCCAGAATGACAATTAGTAATTATATACATAGATGTCAAATGACAGGATTTTTCATTAAAAAAATCAGGATTTTCTAAATTCACGTAGTTAATTTGACACCAGGGTTGTGGAATTTACTTGTTGAGGAAAATAAACCACATAGTATTGGAAAATCACTAAATTTCGAATGAAAAAATATGACATCTGTGTACATCATTACTGGCTATCATTCTGACACGGGCCCCCATATCTGCCTGTTAAGGCCAAAAATGTGACATGACTGCTCGCGCCCTATTGTATTTAACATTTCTTGTATACCTACAGTCTACACGAAAAATTCTACTTACATTCTTTATATTTAGATTTTTAAATTTTAAATTCATTCTATGAAGAAATTTTGTCCTACTCTTCTAATTCATTGTCGGGATTGACAGTATTTTTAAAGGGTATATGTAATATACTTATAATTTTCAATATTTAACCATTAATACAATAAGAAATATGTACTTCCCAGAAAAAAATCTGCAGTAAAGTCTCTGATTTTTGACACTGATATTTATCTGTCAGTTACAAACATTTTCATTTTTCGATTGGTATCCATGACATTTGGGCTGTGAGATTTAATAGAACAGATTATTATATACTTTATATTTCTTTATCTCTAAATCTATAAAAGATAGAATAGAATATTTATATGTATCAGATGGAGAATTTACTCTTCTTTAATACTATTAAGAATTAATAATTTCAAAAAATAATATTTAGAAGATTTTTTTTAAGAATCTGCTACTTCCGGTTATCCAATTATTACCAAAACCTTTTCAGCTCTTCCCAATAATGTCCGATTGAGAAATACGTAGTTAAGATGATATTTGTAACGGTTGGTCGCCGTTACACTATATGTAAAATAAATGTGGGGATAATTAAATTGTATAAAATATTTGTATAGGTTTTATTTATATTTATTGGAATGATTTAATTTTGTCGTTAACACATCGAATAACAGAATATAAATGAATGTTTATCGCCAAGTAACCTCGGGAAAAAAGAGTAACAATAGCCTATGACGATTAAGATAATTTGATGTCGCTACATATTAATTATTATAGTTTTTGAGAAATCGTCCTTCCAACGTTCCATACACATACACACACACACACACACACACACACACACACACACACACACACACAGACAGACATCATCGTAAAAATATTAAAATCGAATTGTTAGGACCTTAAAACGTGCTTAATTATTAAAATCTGGATATGCGATTTTTAGAATGAATCCAATACCTCTCAACGAGAGGTAAAAAGTAGATTGTAATTCAAGCATAAAATAATCAGTAAGATCTACATGTTATTTTATTTAAACTTCCTATGCTCAATAGAAATAGATTTTAAAATATATTTATGAAAAAAATCAGTGTCTTTTTAAGTTGAACGAAAGTATTATCCTAATAAAGTAGTAAGTGAATTTAAATGTAATTTTTAGATGCAACATACAAAAATTTAACAAAAATTGTATGTAAGTACATAGACTTTTCAGAGGCAGTTAATTAAAGAAAATATATTTGGTTTAAGGTCTCTAGACTCTAAACTAATGCCTTCGTTAAGTTTACGTCCACTATAATTTTTATTAGGCTTATTGTCATTCGTAAAATATTTTATCGCCCTTTTACTATACGAGCTTTCAAAGGTATTAGTTTAAATGTCATTCTTATTGAAATAAATTTCATGCAGATGATAATGCATTGCTATAAAAGACTTTTCAAAAGTATTCAACGTGATAGTTCTTTTATGACCTGCCAATAGTTTTTATACTTCTTGTTTAGTCTATATAAACTTTACATATACATGGAATATCATAAATATCAGGAGATTGGAAAACTAACAATATCATCTTTCTTCAAAACTTAAATGTAGGTACATTTTTATAGTACGGCGCATATGAAACTTTTCTTTTTTTTATTAGACAAAAATTTATGAATTTTATTGATAATATGGACAATGCGTGACAAAATAGCAAATAATATAATATATTTTATCTTTATTATTTATATTTACTCTTGGATATTATATTTTAAAAATATTGAATCATCATGATCAAAATTTACTTATAAAATAAGGTGTTAACACTTTATTATTTATACTGATCGAAATTATTATTATTATTTTTCAAATGGAAGTGTCTACGGATATATACCAGGATTCAATTATAGGAGGGATTTTAGTAAAAAAATTACATGAATATACTTTGAAACGCGACCGAATATGATGAGTATAACTGAAGACCGTAGAACAAAAAAGGGATAAATCAAAATTTTCACTTTTGTAAAAAAGCGAAAAATGAAAACAAAAAAAAATAATATTTTTGAACTTATTCTCATGGATTAAAAAAAATTAGCAGCGAATGGGACTTTGGGAGTTTGATAATAAAAAATAAAGCTGTTTTTGCCAAAAATTATAATTTGATGCAAAAATGTGATACATTGCAAAGAAAAAATCGGTTAAATTTATTTGCATTTCTTTTCCACTCCGAAGGTCGTTTCAGTCTTTTCCTTTATTTTTCTTCTCGGTCTCATTGTCTTGCGTACTTTCACTGGCTACCACACATTCTAAACGTTCAACTGGGTTTTCCGGAAGACCTGTCTCTGAACTAGGTCGGTATTCATTTCCCGAATCTTCTAAAGGATTCTCTATTTCTTCTTCAGACATCGTTGTTCACACGGTCAGTACTATGAATACACTAGACGTACACAAATAACTGAAAAGTAACTGGCACGGACTTGTGCGAACATGTCTGTACAGAATACAATAACAATATGAGACTTCGGTGCAAAAATGGAATAAGTTAGTGATTTATCCCATTTTTGCACAAATCACTATAGGGGATATGTCTTGTATGCTTATAACTCCGTTGAATTTCATTCGACTTACATCCTTTTTACACTAACTAAAACAGCGCAACGAGTACTACGAAACGTAGAACAAATCTCTATTTCGCCAAATTTGAAGTTACCTCTTTTTTGCACCACGGTCGTCAATAATTATTTAAAATATTTGGCATCAGCTTTTTACATATGTATATAAAAAATAAAAACGCACATGTGGACTTACGAGGAAGCGAATAGAATGATACCGAGAATATGTGCAGGTCTGTCAAATGGTTCAAATGGTTGTCGAGAAAAAAATTATGCAATAGCAAAAAATGAAATTTTGAATGAAAAATTATGACATTTGTCAGTCATGGACATAATTAATAGCTGACATTCTAATACAGGCCCTCATATATGATTGGCAAGGTCAGCAAAGTCACGTAACTGCTCGCGCCCTATGTAATTTGTACATAATACACAGGATTGACGGAAGGTAATGTGCTGGCCACATCAGATTTTTTAATTCTGAATTCAATGATATAATATTTTTATATCCTTACATAGCGTTTATTTTGTTGAGAAAAATGCATGTTTAGTTTTACATTAATTTGTTTAAAATATGGCTAGAGTGTCATGAATGGGAAAAATTAATACGTGTTAATTTTTTTCATATAGAATTAGAGTGCCCTAACAGAAAGAAGTGAATATTTTGTTCTTTTAATTAATCATAGTCATAAATAGTCACGTATTTCTTTCATGGCATTCTAATTTAACTAAATATTAAGACACCCATTTATTTTTTTCATGGCACTCTTATTATAGCCATATTTTAATCAAATTAATATAAAAAAATTCAGGAATTTACCTCAAAAAAAAAATGTTACGTAAGTATATAAAAATATTATACTACTTATTTCAGAATTAAATTCTCTAACGAATTAGTATATAATAAATATGTTCTCATTTAAAATAAAAAAGTTAGGTGCCGTATTTTAGGAACCACTGATCGAAAAAATAGTATTTTATGTTATTAGGAGTAGAAAGCGGTCTTTTTGTGTTGAACCCAGCTATTGCGGCCGAGGCGCTAGCCGAGGCCAGGCAAGCTGGGTAAAACACAAAAAAGGGCGTTCTACTCCGAATGACATATACTATTTTTTCTTCAAGTGTTTCAAAGAAAATTGGGGATTTTTAAATATTTTTCTAGAATTGTTTTAATTATAGCTTTTGCAATTTCAGCCATAGTTGGCTGTGTATACTACAAAACACAAACGATACAACTGTCAAATAACATTTGCATCACAATGCTGTGACGACTGCTGCCGCCAGCGGTGAACTAAGAAACTAACATTTTTTTACTAGTACAACAATGAATAACATTGTTGTACTAGTAATAAAATGAATATCTTCTATAGTGTGTGTATAGTAGCATAATATGAATATTATTGTACACTTGAAGAAAAAAAATATTTTCTTCTGTTTACATTTGTCTTGCGAAACAAAAAATTCATATATACGTTGAATGCCTACGCACTGGCGTTTTCTCCATGTAAGCAAGGCAAGCGTGCTATAGCCTTTATATTTTATAACTTTTAATAAAATTTTACAATAAATAAATATTTATAATTATTTATTTAGAACTTTATCATATCAAAACTTAAAAGCAAATAGAAATACACAAATGTATTTGTTGTAGTCTACCGCACTGCAAATCTAATTCATTGCCTGCCGTACGAACTATTACGATCTTAGTTTTACGGTGAAAACGTGCCTGTAAGCCGAACTTCGACTGCATCCACGGCCTATACCTACAGTATACCGAACATTGTCGAACATGTAGTGTTCTATACTGGAAATATTGTGCCGTATACGCTCAGCTGCAAGCAGTTTTTATAATGCTTGCGAGATGCGTGAAGAAAATTTAGTTACAGTGTTCAATGTTAAGATGGGGCAATATGTTTTTTCTTAATTATTATTATTATATTAGTTTTCTTGATTTTTCATTTTATTTTTGGGATCTCGTGGCCGTGTGCCTGAGTGTCTGGTCGCGAATCTGGAGATCCGGGTTCGATCCCGACCGACGCCAAAAATTACATCGAATTTCAATAGCACAAAATTGACCCTTGTGGCGCACTCTCCACGCCAGCATTGAGTGCCCGTGAGGTGACGCCTGGCAAGCGCCCGCACGGTACAAATATTCCATTACCGATATCTGTGTATGAAGCAGATTGGCACACCCAGCAATGGGTAATATGCCGTGATGAAATATTTATTTTATTTATTTATTTTACTTCTCATTTGTCATTGCTTGCCTTATTATAAAATGCACAAGACGCGACTGTGCCTACGTCATAAGTGGTGATGACATTTCTGGAGAACCTATCCGATCTTTGCGACTGCGGAGCTACCCAAATTACCCAGCGCTTATACAATTGCCCACAATGTCCTAAGACATGCAGCCTAGAAGATCTGTTGCTGGCTAAAGAAAACGCAGTTATAGTTGCAAGATACTGGTCCAAACAGGGTTGATAACCCACTTTTATTATTATTAGTTTTGATTTATTGTTAATAGTTATTGTTGATGTTCTTGATACGAAATAAATAAATAGTGTGTACCTACATTTCATATGAGGTACACCTTAACGTGTCATAATCTTTTCAAATTACTGACCATAATTTAGGTAATTAAAATACTGACAAAGAAATGTGAATTTTTATAAATATTGTAACGTGTTTATTTATTTAGGTAAAGTGTAAAAATCATTTTTTTAACTGCATTTATTTATGTTTACATCTCGTAGACTGGTTATTTATATCACCAACTGTTCATTGGTCGCTGCTTCTATATAACAGAATGTCTGCTATTTAGCAGTTTGTATCGACCGTAAATTGCAGCACTATTTATTTTTTTAATTCATTCTTATTCTTATCTTAAACAATATAAAAAGAAATACATACATGACGTGACATTGATTTACGAAACAGCTGTATTTATATTTGTTAAATCATATATTTCACTGTTTTGCTTTTCAAAGTGTCGATTGGTCGCTGATACTGTAACAAACGTCAAAATAGTCTGGAACTTTCATGAAGTTTTCTCGCGTATTTTTACATACGAGTAGAGTATTACACAAGCATAATATGGAACAATGTATACTTTATCTTTTCTCATGCATAATAGAGGTTCCATTTGAAGAAATCAATAATGATTCAGCTATTCAACAGAAATTATAAAGGTAGAAAACCCACGGTACGTGCGAATAGCGCGAGACATATAATACTCGAACAGGGGTTCTACCAAAAAGGACAATTTGTTTTAAAACAGCATCCATATTATTATAAAACTAACAATTTTTATATTATACAGGGCGTAACAGAAATAAGTACATTAAATTTAACCGGTGATAGAACTCGTCGAGTGCAACAATATTTCTTAATAACTTTTTCTTGTAAACCTTCTAGAAACTGAATTAAAATTCTTCAAAGTTTTGTCACATACCCGCCTATGATTGAATAAAATAACTGCATGTCTGATCACTAGAGCGCGTTGCATAATCCCAAAATTCTGCGATTCGTATGGCTTGCGTCTGCGAACAGCTGTTTCTAGTTTGTTTCCGTTGTGACTTGTGACTGAATACAATGAAAGAATGATTACAAACTGGTGAATAGATTGATAAATACATCATAAGATGAAACTATACACAAATTGGGTAGAATAAGAGATAGAATAGAATAACCCGACTAAGGTAACAATAAAAATCATACGTCAAATTTTTATGTTACAACAGGTTACCTAATCCAAAAATGTTAGGACATTTATAGGATGCAGTTTATCAAGAACAACTCTACAATTGACGGAACGATGATGAAAAGGGATACAGACTTAAATGAAATCAGAAAATGGCCACCGTCATTGTCAATACAATACTGACGGCGACACTATGTGTGACTATATATTGTGACGTGCGCCTCTGAGAGAATAGTGTACGGGTACCGCTACTGAGACGTTAATTGCACCGTTGACCTAATTCTTTTGTGCTCGGTATCACTGTGGCACCGGAGGGTTCTAGAAGGACGCTAGGCTGTATAAATACCGTCTGAATGACAGCGGAGATATAGTCTGTGATATAGAAGCAACGAGCAATGAAGTTGGTGATATAAATAAATAGTCTACGAGTGGTGTACATAAATAAATGTAGTTATATAAATAAATATAGTGATATAAATATTGGTTAAATAAATAATCTTAGTGTTTAAGCAGTTAATAATATTCTTAGTTTTAAATTAGTGTTTATAATTATTTAATCATAGTGTTAGTGGTTTTTATCATCTTTTTAATATTTATCCTAATTGTTTATCGTTTAATAAACGTATTATTTTAACTAATAATAATCCTCCGATTATTTACACTTCACCCATATAAATAAAACGTTACAATTGGTGTCAGGTGTTGTTGTTAAACTGTGAAGTGTAAATAAATAAAAATTAATAAAATGGCGACTAAACAATTAAAATTAAGTGAATTAAAAGTAGGTGATCTCAAGAGAGAACTAGAAGAACGGGATGCGGAAACAACAGGAAGGAAGTCAACACTTCAAGAAAGACTGCGGCAGGCATTAACCGATGTTGGTGAAAATCCTGAAGATTACCTATTCGAAAATCCGGGTGACGTATCCGACATTGGTAAACAGATAGAACAAAAAGTAGAACAAACTTCTAGAACATTAAAAGAAGAATTAAAACAGGAAATGGCAGAAAGTTCTAGAAAATCAGAAGAAAGTTCTAGAACATTAGAACAAAAATTAATAGAAAGTTCTAGACAAACAGAAGAAAATTCTCGAACATTAAAAGGAGAATTGACAAAAAAATTAAAACAAAAATTAGAGGATTCTAGAAAGACAGAAGAAAATTGTAGAACATTAGAAAATAAATTAGAAGAAAATTGTCGAACATTAAAAGAAGAATTGACAGGAACGTTAGAACAAAAATTGGAGAGTTCTGGAAAAGCAGAAGAAATTTCTAGAACTTTAGAACAAAAATTAGAAAAGAATTCTAGAACATTAGAACAAAAATTAGAAGATAATTCTAGAAGTTTAGAAGAAAAATTAGAAGAAAATTCTAGAAATTTAGAAGAAAAATTGGAGGAGAATTCTAGAAAAACCGAAGAAGACCTGAGGAATTTAAAAGATGAGTATGATAAGAAGATTGAAGAAATACGTGAAAAATTCACTAAAATTATATCGTCGTCAATGTCAAATTCCAATGTAGCAAAGGCAGGACTACTAGGAGAAACCCATATAAATAAAACGTTACAATTGGTGTCAGGTGTGGTGTTGTTAATAACTGTGAAGTGTAAATAAAAATAAATAAAATGGCAACTAAACAAATAAAATTAAGTGAATTAAAAGTAAGTGACGTCAAGAGAGAACTGGAAGAACGAGAATTAGATACGACAGGACTGAAAAGCGTTCTACAATCTCGTCTGCGGTAAGCATTAATCGCTGCTGGTGAAAATGCTGAAGATTACTTATTTGACCGATCCGAATTTGGTAAATTAAAAGAAGAATTAAAACAGGAAATGGCAGAAAATACTAGAAAATCAAAAGAAAGTTCCAGAACATTGGAACAAAAATTAATAGAAAGTTCTAGAAAATCAGAAGAAAGTTCCAGAACATTGGAACAAAAGTTAATAGAAAGTTCTACAAAGGTAGGAGAAAATTCTAGATTAGAAAATAAATTGGAGAAAATTTTTGAACATTAGAACAAAAATTAGAGGAGAATTCTAGAAAGGCAGAAGAAAATTGTAGAACATTAAAAGAAGAATTGACAGGAAAATTGAAACAAAAATTAGAAGAAAATTCTAGAAGTTTAGAAGAAAAATTAGAGGAGAATTCTAGAAAAACCGAAGAAGACCTGAGGAATTTAAAAGATGAGTATGACAAGAATATCGAAGAAAAACGTGAAAAATTCACTAAAATTACATCGTCGTCAATGTCAAATTCCAATGTAGCAAAGGCAGGACTACTAGAAGAAAGGAAAGTAGTAAAACCTGATACTACTTCAAAAATGCACAAAAACCACCGGAATTTGATGTAAAATCTTCGTGGCCGAATTATTTAAAACAATTTGAAGCGGCTGCGAAAGCACATAACTGGACGTCCACGGAGAAGGCCACAGCGTTGACCGTCTCATTGCGTGGAGAAGCTATCGATATCCTGCAAACGCTGAAAGAAGAAGAACAAGAGGACTACGACGAGCTAGTCAAGCGATTGGATATGCGCATCTGGAGCAGGTGTACCAGACGCAATTGAGGAATCGGTTTCAGAGTTCAAAAGAAAGCCTTCAAGAATTTGAAATTGACGTAGCTCGTTTCGTTCGTCTCGCACATCCTACGGCTCCTGACAGCGTTTTGGAGTACCTGGCCACTCAATCATTCATTTACGGGGTTCGAGACAGCGAAACTCAGCAAGCACTACTATTGACTCGCCCAAAAATTTTAATCGACGTACTCTCATATGCATTGGAGCATGAAGCTACCTAACAAGCTTCACGTAACCAATCGCGAGTGCGAAATATGGATGCTGAGAGAAAGGAAAACACTGAAGATCTAGAAGAGACGATGCGACGAATTACAAGTGAAGTGTTTACCGGAAGAAAGAAACTCCGCTGTTGGAATTGCGGTGAACTGGGACATCCGCAGAGACTTAAAAAAAGAAGAAAAATGCAAAAGAAAACGGAATCGACAAAGGAAGAAAAGCAGTCGGAAAAATAAATCAGATTGATGCGAAGGGGCAACTGTCGACCCGTAATCTAGAAGCCTCACAATCCATCAGTTATATCGCATCTCTTTATCATAATTCCAATAGCATCTATGTGGATGGCTCTGTTAACGGAAGGCCACTGAAAATGCTACTGGATACGGGTGCGACAAAAACTATAATTAGACCCGACTTGATAATGAAAATTGGCAAGACGCATTTTCAACCAACTAAGTGGCGATTACGCACAGCGACGGGAGAACAAGCTACCGCATTAGGAGAAGTAGATGTCACCATTTCTATTGGGAACACCTCCTATAAACATCGTGCGCTGGTAGCTGATGTTGAAGATGAATTCATACTTGGGATGGACGCAATGACAAAGCATGGTTTCAAACTTGACCTGAAGAAGGGAGTGATGATGGTCAATGAAGAAGAACTCGTATTAAGCCCACGAGATGACAAGGCTGTGCGCGTACTAATGACCGAAGACATCACCCTCCCAGAACGAAGTGAAACTATCCTGGGAGCACATTTAGATGGTAGTTTCTGTGAGGGAAACATTGTTATGCTTGAGCCCAGGAATGACGATGCCAACATTGGCACTGGAGTTGTCGGAAAATTCACTGGTCAAAGACAGCCAGGTAATTCCAGTTCGGATAATGAACGTAAATTTTTATCCTGTTGTTCTGAAGAGAGGAACAATTGTAGGAGAATGCATGGCAGTATCCTCGATTATCCGAACTGTAAAGGCCAAAGGGAACATATCTCAGAAAGTTTCGGACATGTTAATCAATCAAATATCAACATCCTTTTAAGAATTGACCGCCGACCAGAGAACCAAGGCAAATAATCTAATGGGAAATTTTCAAGATGTGTTCCAATTTGACAAGAAAACCAAAGGAAGAACTAATATAGTTAATGATAAAATAGACACCGGAGACGCAAGAACTATACGTCAACCAGCAAGAAGACTACCACTGGCGAAGCGTGAGGAAGCGGAAAGAATAATCGAGGACATGAAGATGGAAGGTGTGATTGAACCTTCAAGCAGTCCATGGGCTTTACCAGTGGTGTTAGTGAAGAAGAAGGATGGCTCTACACGATTTTGTGTCGATTATCGTCAACTTAACAACGTGACGAAGAAGGGTAGCTACCCGCTACCTCGAATAGACGACACATTAGACATTTTGACTGGCTCAAATATTTTCTCCACTTTGGATTTAAAGAGTGGCTACTGGCAAGTAGATTTGGATCCAAAAGACAAGGAGAAGACAGCCTTCACCATTGGTACAGAACTCTGGCAATTCACCGTAATGCCGTTTGGGCTTTGCAATGCTACCGCAACGTTTGAACGACTCATGGAAACAGTATTGGCTGGGCTATCTTGGAAAACCTATTTAGTGTACCTCGCCGATATTATTGTGGTAGGTAAGACATTCGAAGACCACATGAAGAATTTGGAAGAGGTTTTCCAGAGATTGAGGAAGACTAACCTGAAACTTAGCCCGAAGAAGTGTCACCTGTTTCAAAGAGAAGTTAATTTACCTTGGACACGTGGTTTCCGGTAAGGATATTGCAGTTGACCAGGAGAAGATAAAGGCTGTGAGAGATCTGGCCAGCACCTAGGGACAAACACGAACTTAGAAGTTTTCTTGGTTTGTGTACCTATTATCGACGATATGTACCTGGATTTGCCAAAATAGCCAAGCCACTGACAAGGCTTACTGAAGAAGGAAGAAGATTTATCTGGAAAATGGACTGTAAAGTTGCATTTAAAGAACTAAAACATGCTTTGACAAGCGCACCCGTCTTGAGTTATCCTTTACCTGAAGGAGAGTTCATACTAGACACAGATACCAGCAACGTCAGAGTTGGTGGCGTTCTTTCCCAGATAAAAGACGGGCATGAGCAGGTTATTGCCCACTTTAGTAAGACCTTGTCAAAACCAGAAAGGAATTACTGTGTGACCAGAAAAGAACTCTTGGCAGTCGTGAAATCCGTGGAACATTTCTACAAATATCTGTACGGAAGAAGTTTTTTGATTAGAACTGACCATGCTGCCTGAGTGTCTGGTCGCGAATCTGGGGACCCGGGTTCGAACCCGACCGACGCCAAAAATTACATCGCATTTTAATGGCACAAAATTGACCCCTGTGGTGCACTCTCCACGCCAGCTATGGGTGCCCGTGAGGTGACGCCTGGTAAGCGCCCGCACGGTATAAATATTCCATCAATACCGATATCTGTACAAAGCAGATTGGCACACCCAGCAATGGGTAATATGCCGTGATGAAATATTTATTTATTTATTTATTTATAATAATAATATATTTATTGGTTACCAAAGAGTACACTTTATACCAAGTGATTGACAACTATACACATTGTAAATTTATATACATATACAATCTATTATACATATAATACAAAAAAAAATAATAACTACTCATCTACATACGTGTTCAGAGAATATGCAAATATTATACAAATATACAAATTATTTTTATTCGAACTATTTATTCATTGTTACAAAATTTATAGCTTAACTGCATAATTAAATACAAATACATTTATTCATTGACACAAAAACTTCGTAATTTTAATGCATTTGCCGTAAAGAAAAATATAGCGTTTATTTTACTCTTTGTTAGATTACAGTGTAGTTCATGTATAGTATTTTCAGTAATGTCTTTAATACTATAATTAGAAAGATAAAAGTCCCTAAGTCCATTATATATTGGACAAGCGATTAAAAAATGGTAAAGGTTTTCAGGCATATGGAGGTTACATATTGTACAGTTTTCACTTAAAATATATTTTATGTTATTATATTTTAGTATTATTTTAATTTTGTTTGAGTCTTAATTGGGAAATCAATCGCAGCTTAGTTATAGAAATATTATAGTTTAAATTCTGTTTTAGTCGTTTATAAATTGTGCTATACTTCGAGTTTGTTAAGTTGTTTAAGTCTTTTTCAATCATTTTATGTTCATATTTAGAGATTATCTCCGTGATTATTGCTTTAGTTACTTGTTGTTTCTCCCATATATTATTAAACCCTAGATCCTAATACGAGTAAACCAGTTATATTCGACTTTATTGCCGGTTGACTTATCCAAGGAGACTAAACGATCGTACAGTAACGTAGGAAAGCGATCTTGGCTCATGGCTAGTATCTTACGCCACCAATTTAGAGTTCTCTTCCATATTTTTATTCCTATGTGTGGGGTTCCTGTTTCAATTCGGATCATATGGTATTTCTTGCGCTTTGTAGAATATATTTTAAGTATCTAATTTGGGTTCTTTCAATATTTTCTATATAATTTATACCTCAAATTTCTGTTCCATATAGAACTGTAGCATTAATTACTGAGTTTAATAATAGTGATTCCTCTGACCATGTACGGGATTTACTGGTACAAAGGATGTTATTTACTTTAGATAAAGCTATTGTTCCTTTTTTATTAGTGTTCATCGCTGCTTGTTTAAATTTTCCACTTGTTGAAAATAACACTCCAAGATAGGAAAATGATTTCACAACTTCTATTGGTGAATTTTCATAAGAAAATTTTGTTTTAATTTTAGGTGGACGTCCTTTGTGGAAAATTAATTTTTTTGTCTTCGTTGTATTAACGTGAAGTGAATTTTCTTTCAAGTATTTACCTTGTATTAGGAGTTTTCTGTTGGTATCTATAGGGGAGTCACAGAATATGACTAAGTCATCCGCATATGAAAGGAGAATTATGTCATTAGTCCCATCAATGTTACATCCACGTACTCCAGCAGATCGAAAGTAAGGCTGCATTAAAATGGCTGCTACAATTCAAGAATCCTGAAGGTCAGGTGGCTAGATGGATTGAAAGACTACAGGAATACGATTTCAAAATCGAACACAGGACAAGTACCAGCCATCGTAATGCCGATGCATTGTCCAGAAGGCCTTGTCAAGATGACTGCAAACATTGTAGTCGACTCGAAGAGAAACATTCCACCGTTGCCAGAATAACAGTAGGGGACGATAGTTGGCAGCCCGATGGACTACGCAAGGACCAAGAAAATGACCCGACTTTGAAAATATTACTGGAATGGAAAGCAGAAGAGAGAAAACCAAGATGGGAAGAAGTTGCACCACACTCACAGAGTGTAAAATCGTGGCGCAATGGGACTCAATGATGATTGAGGATGACCTGTTGAAGCGTGTGGTAGAGAATGCTGATAGAACTGAGAAGAAAACTCAGTTGGTCATTCCTAAGAGTAGAATATCAGACGTGTTGAAAGAGATCCATGACGGATCTGGAGGCCATTTTGGAGTCACCAAAACTCTAGAAAGATTGCGCCAGCGATTTTACTGGGTTAACTGCAAGGAAGACGTTAAAGACTGGTGCAAGAAATGTGTGGTTTGCGCCGGAAGCAACGGTCTGCATAAACGGCGAAAAGCTCCAATGCGTTAATATAACGTGGACAGTCCATTTGAGCGCATTGCGATTGACGTGGCCGGACCATTTCCAGAAAGCGAAGACGGAAATAAATACATCGTGGTTGTCATGGACTACTTCATCAAATGGGTTGAAGCCTATTCATTACCCAACCACGAAGCCACCACGGTCGCCGAAACCTTAGTCAAAGAGTGTATATGCCGGTTTGGTGTACCACGTGAACTTCACTCCGACCAGCGAAGAAATTTCGAGTCTGCCGTTTTCCAAAATATCTGTAAGATTATAGGAATTAATAAAACAAGGACATCTGCATTACATCCGCAGTCCGATGGCATGGTTGAACGGATGAACAGAACGATCAACCGATCTTTGTCTAAGGTAGTCTCCAACCACCAAAGAGACTGGGACCGACATCTTCATCTGTTCCTGATGGCTTATCGTTCATCCGTGCATGAAACCACGGGGCAAACTCCTACGAACATCTTATTTGGGCGTGAGTTGCGCCTGCCATGTGACTTGGTGTTCGGCAGTAAACCTGGGGAAGATCTGGCCGGGGAAGATTACGTAACGGACTTACGGAGAAGAATGGACGACATTCATGAACAAGTCCGCGCAAACATTCAAACTGCCAGTGACCGGAGGAAGGACCAGTATGACATGAAAAAATTTCTACAAATTAACTAAAACAATAGACAACCTTACCAAGGAAGTAAATGCATTAAAAAATAATAAAAATTGTCAAAACGCACCTTCTCAATCGATAAGTAATAATTCGAACGAGCAAATTGTGCGGAGGTCGCCACGTACCGATACGACTCAACTTAAATCAAAATCATCTGATGCGATCCATGCCATCAAGGACAGTACATACCAACAAGTACAGGTTGCTGCAAACCAATTAATAAACAAAGAAAACAAACAAACAAAAACTATCAATGATACAAATCCTCTAATACAATAGAAAAAATTATTATAAATACTCCAAATAAAAATAGCGAATTTAAATTAGTAGAAAATAAAAAGAATAGAAGAAAAGTTAGCACTGGAATATCACAAAACTCTGATAACGATATTAAATTTGAAGGTACACCGAAAAGACTTTGGCTATTTTTATCCCGTGTAAAGAGAGAAATTCTGGCAATCAGGAATAAGAATCTCCAGATTCAAATTAAATTTAAATCAAAATAAAAACAAAGAAGGTTATTTTTAGACCGAAATGTACAAACAACTCAGCTCAAATAATCGACCATTTTCCCAGCAATATATATGAAGATAATAAGTCAATCATAAACTGTGATCTAGTTCTAGTTAATTGTCGTGCACTCAATCAAAATAAAGTTGACTTAATACAATCTGAATATTTGGACAATAACAAAACAAAAATTTTGTGTCTAACTGAAACATGGTGTACTTATGACAGTGTAAACAATTTTAATTTTCCGTGTCTAGTTAATGCTTCAAATTATTGCCGAACTTTACAAAAAGGTGGTGGTGTCGGTATATGGTGCAATCGAAACTTGAATATAAAAAATATAAACCTTAAAACATTTTGTGTAGAAAAATACTTTGAAATCTGTGGTCTAATATGGAAAACTAACTCCAGCAAGAACACTGAAATATTTATTTTAACATGTTACAGATCACCAGATGGTGGCAACAATTTTACCGTTTTTTATGACAAACTTGTTGATGTTTTTAATTATTTATTTACAAAAAAAAATTATAATGTAATTATTTTAGGCGATTTTAATATAGATCCACAAAGGGACAGTAAACAATACAAGTAATTATGTAATCTTTTTTCTTATTTAAATGTAATTAATGTTGTTTCTTCACCAACTAGAGGTAACAACAAATTAGATCATGGATGGGGAAGCATAAAAAGAGAGTGACTGCCGTGGAAATGAGGTATTTACGTGGTGTATGTGGGTATGTCAGACGGGATCGCGTGAGGAATAATTTGGTGTATGAAGAATGTATGGTTAGAAACAATGTGATTAAGAGAGTTGGTGTGAGTCAGTTGAGATGGTTTGGGCATGTGGAGAGAATGGCGAGTGAACGGCTTGTTAAGCGTATATATCTTGGTGAAGTTGAGGGTTTTCGATTGCGTGGCCGACCAGTGTGTAAGTGGATGGATGTGATTGGTAGGGTGCTCAAAGAGAGAGCGTTTCCAAGTGTGAAGAGAAGAAGAGCATGTATGAATGCGATTATGAGTGTGGCCGAGGCGAAAGAAGTCTGCTTAGATAGGAATGTGTGGCGAAGGATGATTGTTTCCTAACTATTATTGTGATCCGGATGCGGTATTTCGCTACCGAAAATCGGTCACTTTAATATGTTTAAGAGTAAGGATTTGTTGTATGATGTTGATGTTATTCTTATTGTTGTCGGGTTTCTGCGAACCCACTACGTGGGACACGCGTGATTTTATGTATGTATGTATGTATGTATGTATGTATGTTTTTACAAATGTATCGTGTACGTGTAACGTTCAAGAAAATTTTGTATCTGATCATGGAACTGTAATTTTATCTTTTGACAATTGTTTTTCTGATAAACCAATAAAAAAAATTGTAAGAGATTTTCATCCTACTAGCATTGAAAAGTTTAGTTCGGATTTAATTCAAGAAAATTGGGAAGCAATTCGAAGTAGTACAAATGTAAAAGCTTTAATAATTTTTATACTATTTTCAAGTATTATTTTAATTTGCACTTCCCTGTAAAATACAAACGAAACAACTTCAAAAAACCTTGGGTTACGGATGAAATTCGATCATCCAGTAATAATCTTAAGGACCTATGTTTATGTTATACAAAATAAATATTCAGAACTAAGTAACAATTACAAAATAGCAAAACAGAAACACTCTCAATTAGTCTCAAGCACAAAAAAACAATATTTTCAAAATAAAAACGTAAACTCAAACAATATGAATAGAAGTGCATGGAGTGTAATAAACTCAAACACAAATAAAATATTGTCTTATAAAAATATTAAATTAAAAAATGATAATGCTGTTATTCGAGAGGACCCTCAGATATAATAGCTGACGAATTTAATAACTTCTTTGTTAAAACACCTATCGAATTGAGTAAATAAGCTCAAATTAGAGCTTCTCAAAATCAAAATGTTCAAATAAATAAACTCAACATAAATTGCTATAAAAATTTGTTTTTGTTCCCTTTTGATACAAATGAGTTTATAAATTTAATGAATAACAAATTAAAATCAAAAAAGTCAGCTGGGCCAGATGATATACCGAGTTTCATTATTAAAAAAATATTCATATTATTGCACCCCCACTGGTTTACATTATTAATTTATCTTTTGACACGGATGAATTTCCAGAAGAGCTAAAACTAAGTAAAGTAACACCTATTTTTAAGAAAAACCATGCTCAAAATATTGAAAAATATATGTTTCGTTTTATTATTACCTTGTAATAAATTAAATGTAGGAAGAAAATCTCCACAATATTTAGGTCTAGATGTTTTCAATAGATTACCATCTGAAATTAAAAAGTGTAGTAATTTGCGAACATTCAAGCAAGCTCTTAAAATATTTTTAATTAATAACTGCTTTTACTCTGTAACAGAATATATTGATTTCAATAATGAAATTTGTAATTAATATGTTTGTATTTTGTAATATATGTATGTATGTATGCATCTGCTTTTTGTGACTTTTTTCAATCATGTAACATGTCGAGTGAAATAAATATATTATTATTATTATAGTACACTTTAATCGGCTAGCCCCTTTCGCCGGTGACAACAATGAAAACCATCATGGAGCAACGGTTCGTCGGATCATAGCCCAGGAACCAACTTTTGAAGATTTCATGGAACAATATTCCTTTGGTCACAAGGTGCGGTATGGCGTGATGACAGAAGAACATCGAGACCTGTTCACCGTGTCTTCAGATTATCCCCTCGGCCACTGCGTATCAGAAGACTTAAAGATGTCACGCGGTATAGCGTCAGTCTTTAAGATAAAATTTGGACGACTACAAGAACTGGCCAACCAAAGTCCAGGGATAACAATACAGAACAACAGCGGTATATCTACTACCTGTCACAAAACCACGCTCGTACCAGAAGCCATCGTACCGCAATCTTTGGAACTCGCTATGTGACTTGAAGGATCATCTGCTAGAGAATGACATTTTGAAGCTAGCAATACCGAAGTTAGGCTGTGGACTAGATGGTTTGGATTGGAGGGTTGTTAGGAACATGTTAGAGATCTTATTCCGTTATACCGGTATTGAAATTCTCGTCTGTAGCTTTAACCCTAACGGACATAAAGAAGAACTCCAGCGGACCATCGACTGTCACTTCTTCAAGACTTCCGAATGTACCAAGGGTAATACATGTAAATTTCGCCATCAAGAACTGTTCCGGGACGAAACAGTCTTAAGGAGAGGGCAGTGTGACGTGCGCCCCTGAGAGAAGAGTGTACGGGCGTCGCTACTGAGGGAATGTACCAGAGCGGTGACGTAATCCCGGAATTTCCCAGATGATGCAATACCCGGCGACAGACCGACGAGACGTTAATTGCACCGTTGACCTAATTCTTTTGTGCTCGGTATCACTGTGGCACCGGAGAGTTCTAGAAGGACGCTAGGCTGTATAAATACCGTCTGAATGACAGCGAAGATATAGTCTGTGATATAGAAGCAACGAGCAATGAAGTCGGTGATATAAATAAATAGTCTACGAGTGGTGAACATAAATAAATGTAGTTATATAAATATTGGTTAAATAAATAATCTTAGTGTTTAAGCAGTTAATAATATTCTTAGTCTTAAATTAGTGTTTATAATTATTTAGTCATAGTGTTAGTGGTTTTACTGCTGTTTTAATTAATATTTCATTAAAAATATGGTTATCAAAAATACATTCAAAATTAGTTGTATAAGATATTATTCTTAATAATTAAATTAAACAGCATTTTTGACGAAAATAATTGTGTAATAGATAAAATAATGCAAATGCGTTGCCAGTGGTCCAGTGGTACCAAAAATGTTAGTTTAATGAAAACTACCCTTAAATATGCGAATTTTTAAAAAATTCTTTCTGTTTCGTAATCTACACATGTCGTAATACACACCCTTAAATTTATGACATTAAGTTCGTTTCCACCCTGTATGGTGTATCAACAAAATGCTTATTCATGAATGCATTACCTTTACAGGCTGCGTCTATCTACAAATACATATAGATACATATGTAAGTAGTACTAAAATTAATTGCCTTATATGCATTAGTTACAGAATACGAGTAGATTATGTTCAAATATATTATGGAAATGTAGAAAAATTGTAGTTTCTAAGTGGGTTTTGATGTATCTGTAACGTATAAATAATGGAATTTCTTAATTATACATTATGTTGTAAATTATCACCATATCACTGTCCTTGTTTAAGAAATGCACCTCCTTCTGTAATATTTTTTTTTAGCGGAAATAAATAGAACTACCGAAGCTGTAACACATGTCCCCAAATTTATTAATTTATGTTAAAGTTTAATTGCTCACGTAAATGACAGAAAATAATTGAACGTTGTTTGTCACGTCACAGTGATTTCTAGTATAGCATTTTAATGGTCACTAAATAGCACTAACCAAGCAGTAATCAGTGACCCCAAGCTCATTTGTTTATTTTAAAAAAATGTTTGCTGGCGTGAACTTGACAGAAAAATAATCGAACGTTGTTTGTGATATTATTACGATATCGGGCATAATTTTTATAAGGGCACTAAAGAGTAGTAACGAAGCACTAACTAATGACACAAATATTTTTTTTTATAAAAACTCTTTGATGGTGTGGACTTGCCAGAAAAATATTGAACAACATTTATGACTTACAAATAAATTATGCAAGGCCACTAAAGAAGCACTAACTGATCGTACAGTTCTTAATCAATGCAAATAATAATAATATACTTTATTGATTCCAAAAGCCAAAGACGAGGTTCAGCCATACGCTGTTCTTCAACCTAACCTAACCATACAAAAATATGCCTAATGTAATAATTTGAAAATATACCAAAAAAATATTAAAAACATTAATTTTTTTAAATACAGAATTAGAGCAGCAAAAATTGAAATGTACATTTAGCTAACATTAACTAGACAAGTTTTAATCCGGGTTTTAAAGGAACTTGTACAGAATGATTTTAAATTACCAGGTATACTGTTATATAAATTCGGCTCCAGATACGAAAATGAGGCCTTGAATTTTGATTTTCTATAAGCTGGGACGATGTATAAGTCTATTATTCTAAGGGTATAATTAATTGTATTGTTTTTGTACTAGTTTGTCAAGCAAATAATATGGAGTACCAGTACTTATGATTTTATGCACTAAACAAAGATACATAGTCTTAACACGATTTGTTATTATAGTGGGCATATTTGTAAGTTGACGGTATTTAGTTATATGTTCGTGTTTGCGGACACCATACGCAAAACGAAAACAGGAGTTCTGTACTAGAGTAATTCTATTTTTATCCGAATCAGTTAAATTAGATATGTAAGTACAAGCACAGAATTAAATAATCTGATGTGGCCAGCACAATACCTTCCGTCAATCCTGTGTATTATGTATAAATTCCATACTTAAATTTTCTTGAAAACTATTCTAAATTTCCATTAAAATTATTTCATAAACACACTATGCAAATTGCGCTTAACACTGACATCTTCTTCTTCTTCTTTAGCTTTTCCCATTCGTTAGGGGTCGCTATTTTTAATTTTTTCTTCCACCCGTTTGTATTTTGCGTGTCATTCTCATTCAGTAGCTTTTCTCTCAAGTCTTCCGCAATACAGTCCTTGGCCTTCCTCTGTTTCTTCAACCTTCTATTACTCAGCTATTCATTCTTCTTCCAATATATTCTTCATCTCTCCTCATGACATGTTCAAACCAATGTGATCTTCTCTCTTGTATCTCTAGAAACTTCTAACACTAGAGTTATTTCCCTTATTCTTTCATTCCTTACCGTATCTTTCCGTGTCTTCGCCAACATCTATCTCAACTTTCTCATTACTATGCTGGCTGATTTATGAAATTTAATATTTTCATCATTATTTAACTCTATATCTATTGAATATGAAGTATAAAATGCAATCAAATCGTATAGAGAATAATATATTTTTTATGTTATAATAACGTTAAATGTCAACAAATGATTTTTAACTGTTCAAATGAGGATACTTCCGGTTGACCAATTATAACCAAAATCTAATCACGGCTTCTTCTGGAAGTAAACTTGAGGAATACGAAAAAAATATAATTTTTGGAATCGTGGTATTGAAGTTATGCGATCCGAAACTTTCGTCACACACACACACAGACACACAAACACACAAACACATAAACACACACACACACGCACACAGACACACATACATACAGACATCATCGTAAAAAGGTTATAATCGTATTATATGGACCCTAAAACGTGCTTGTTCATTAAAAACTCATCATTGATTTTTTTACTAAAGACAATGCTTTCGTTACCTAAAGAATCTGATGTCGCCGGCACAATACCTTCCGTCAATCCTGTGTATTATGTATAAATTCCATACATAAATTTTCTTGCAAAACATTCTAAATTTCCAGTAAAATTATTTCATAACAAACTATGCAAATTGCACTTGACACTGACATCTTCTTCTTTAGCTTTTCCCATTCGTCACGGGCTTCTATTTTTAATTTTTTTCTTCCACTCATTTCTGTTTTGCGTGTCGTTCTTATTCAGTTCCTTTTCTCTCAAGTCTTCCGCAATACAGTCCGTCCAACTTATATTTGCTCTTCCTCTGTTTCTTCAACCTTATATTTCTAAGTTATTCATTCTTTTTCCAATATATTCTCCATCTCTCCTCATGACATGTTCAAACCAATGTAATCGTCTCTCTTTTATCTTTCTAACACTAGAGTTATTTCCCTTATTCTTTCATTTCTTACCGTATCTTTCCGTGTCTTCCCCAACATTTATCTCAACATCCTCATCTCTGCCACATTCATTTACTTTTCATTAGGTGCATTCAACAAGCCCCAGGAAAACAAGCAATCGGAAGTAAAATTTATTGAACGACTTTGCTAGCCTAGCATTTGCTTGATTTGCTCGCAAGCAATCCAAGCGCCAAATTTCTCGTTTGTCTTTCTAACTTATGAAATATAATGGCGGAAAATGCAAATTATACATACATGAATTTAACTTGTACTGTTTCTATCTCATATTATGGTGTGTTTATATCAACATTCATTTTGTATAAATTTCCAGACCAATAAAAGGGATATGAGAGATACACATGTTATATTTGACAACTGTATAACTTTCTCGATGACATTTGTGAATATCAGTTCGTCATATAGCTAGCAAATCTTTCAGTGTACTAAGCAACAAGTCTCGTTTGCTTACCTAGCATTTGCTTGAACTGCTTACTTCATTGAACGCACCTATTGATACTGACATCTGTCAATTTGAATTATCTGAATATAATCGCAGTTTCCATGGTTACCATATCTGGCTAATTTATGAAATTTAATATCTTTATAATTCTTTAACTCTATATCTATTGAATATGAAGTATAAAATGCGATCAAATCGTATAGAGAATAATATATTCTTCAAGTTGTAATAACGTTAAATGTCAATAAATGATATTTAACTGCGTTTTTTCAAGAAAAACTGTTAAAATCTTCAAATGAGGGTACTTCCGGTTGACCATTTATAACTAAAATCTAATCACTTATTCTTCTGGGTGTAAACTTGAGAAATATGAAAAAATTATAACTTTTGGAATCATGGTATTGAAGTTTTGCGATCCGAAATTTTCGTCAACACACACAGACACACACACACACACACACACACACACACACACACACACACACACACACATACATACATACATACATACATACATACATACATACACACACACACACACATACATACAGACATCATCGTAAAAATGGTAAAATCGTATCAAATGGACCCTAAAACGTACTTATTCACTAAAAACTCATCATTGAATTTTTTGACCAAAGACAATACCTACCTTACCTAAAGGTGACGGAAGGTAAATAGTGGTCAGATAAGTGAATTGTCAAGTTGTAATTTTAAAGATGTGCTAAGGTCATGTCTAAATTGATATAGATGTCGTAGTCTGAGTCTTGCTACAGTAAGTGATTTATTCAAATGGTTTTTAAAAGATAAATTTTCCTCCAACAAGAGACCTAAAATATTAATACAAGTGCATCGTTCAAGTACTGAGGCGTCTAAAATTATATTTGGTTGTAAGTCAATATTACCAACAATAAAGAAAGAAGATTTTGTAGCATTCAATTTGAGACCGATCTGTTTACCTTCCGTCACTTATAGGTAAGGAAGGTATTGTCTTTGGTCAAAAAATTCGGTGGTTAGTTTTCAATGAATAAGCACGTTTTAGGGTCTTTACAATACGATTTTACTATTTTTCCGATGATGTATGTATGTGTTTGAGCGTGTGTGTGTGTGTGTGTGTGCGTGTGTATGTGACCGCGGTTTCGGCCGCGATATCTCCACTACTGGAAAATTACAATTCTTACGTATTCCTCTTCCTTACAACCATATGCAGACAGATTAAGATATAAGGCTATTTTCCTATACATACCTGGTAGATGTTTGAATCAATGCATGAATAGAGCGGCTCAAAAATATGGGCCGATGCCAAACAGTATTATACTGCAGAAAGTAAAGGATATACCGCTTTATCATAATTGCGATATTTATAGTTCACTTATAGTTTTATTACTGTACCCAACAGAGTCAAAAAAATTGACTATAGCAGATAATATCGCCTATGTGTCGGATTCTTTAGTTATCTTTTAAAGAAAATTAAAATTATGATTTGACCAACATATTACCTTCCGTCAATTTTACATCATGCGTGTATATTGAATAAATTCCATGCAGAATGTGTTTTTTTTTTGGGAAACAATAAATAAAAATAAATAAATATTTCATCACGGTATATTACCCATTGCTGGGTGTGCCAATCTGCTTCGTACACAGATATCGGTAATGATGGAATATTTGTACCGTATGGGCATTTACCAGGCGTCACTTCACGGGCACTCATTGCTGGCACAATGAAACAATTATATTTCTAATTCTCGAACATAATAATAATTAATTGTAAGTACTTGAAATAGATATCTGTCAATTAGTAATATTTCAACAATTTATGGCCAGTTGCACCACTTGTAGTTAAATTTTAACTTTTAGTTAGAATATAGCTCACAATATGGTATTCAAATTAACTGTCAAATGAGTTGTTAAATATCAATGTTAATATTTCGATATACAATTTTTTGTTAACCTGTAGTTAAGACTTTAACTATAAGGGATGCAGTTAGCAATATTGATCTACTACTAATGTTTCCAATAGTGTAACAGTTTAGCATAGGTTACAAAATTTAGAAAATAGAATTCCTTTACATATTTTTTATATTGAAATTTATTGAATATTGTCACGCCTGCGACGTACCTACTTTTAAAAATAGAGTTGATTTAATTTAAAAAGTTATGCTCTCGCGAAACATGTTCTCCTAATTCTATAAACCACTATAACGAGCATAAGGTCCGCCTACATTCAGATAAGGGCAAGGTCGACCAAATCGCGGTAACGTGGTATGTATACATATATATGCGCTTGATTAAACAAAACTCTTATCAAAATACATTCCGTTTGGTAGCAATTTCTAAACACATCACAATAGACACTTTATCACTCCAACGGACTATGTCATCCTTAGTTTGTCACCTTCAGCTTTAGCCCCTCGTCATTTTAGACACAAGGCCGGCGCTCGTCAACCGTATAACGCCTCATTCTTATTACTTTATATTTTACATTAAGTCACTCTTGATATGTTATAATATATTTTATAAGTATTTTATGTGTTCAGAATGAAAATATCGAGCAAGAAAGTCATAAACTGAATTATATCAATCAAATAAAACCTAATTAATAAAAATAATATTTTTTTTGTGGAAAAATAATAATAAAAATTTAAGAAAAATTAACGTGAAAAAATAAGTTTTCAGAGTAAAACAAATACTAAACATAATGTTTACTAATCATTACATCATTACAAAGAGAAGAATGGGGTCCTCCACTATTTTTTTATGAAACCGTCTAAACTAAAACCAATTTTTAGTTTTAAAAAGTCATTATTATTATTCGATAAGTCATAATAATTTTTTTAATATTCTGTGACGTCGATATAGAGATAATTCTGTTTTCAAACAGTGGTCTTCGCTAATAATTGGAGTCCCTAAATTGATCTTTTCCAGTACTTATAATAATATATGTATAAGTGTATGAGCTAGCTTTTAACCCCTTGAGTACTCCTGGTACACATATGTACCGCAAAATGCACTTCAAAGACTAAAATGCAAAATTTACATTTAACTTAGTTAAAAATTGTACCGCTTCGTACAGTAATGTCTTTTAGAGTTTACTAAACATATTGCCATCTACCAGCAGTTTTTAAAACCTCAACAACCGTAAAGAACTGTTTACGAACTGGTGCGCATACATTTAGTTTGCAAGAAGACTGTGCGTACGTATGCTGAATTGTTTTTTTGTCTTCATTGTATGTACGTCAACGTGTGTATTATTGTACTACTTTATATGAAGATAGTACAATTAATATGATTTTTTTTTATAAAAAAATATCCACTCATTACCTCTCTGGTCCATATTTGTACCAGTCGTCTTTACGACGAACAAAAACATTGTGTCAAGAATGTGGTGCGCCACTGTGCAAAATGTGTTTCGCTTTGTTTCATACAAATTTAAAAATGTATATATAATATTTTCTATTTTCACTCTGAATAAATAAGTTCTATAGCCTATTTTTTTCATTCATCCCCATTTTTCATTACATAACGAAGACTGTCGGTACACATACGTACCATGCATAAAGACTAATGGTACATATGTGTACCATTTATTATTACAAAATTCAGCAGATTTTTTTTCTTTTTTGTTAAAGGCATTTTTTAGATGATCTGAAGTAACTATATAACAAAAAAAAACTCAAAAATACTTGCAGGAAAAAAACCGTCTCCAAAGGGTTAAAGCACGCACAAGTTGAAAGCCATGGCGTATCATACGCTCTTTTTTATTATACCTGACCCTGCTTCATAATCTCATAAAATAAACCGAATGTATTAAGCAAGACTGTTCTGTATGACGTCATATTGTTGAATGATGGCGGAACTTAATTACTTTTTGTTGTTTACGTTGATATATTAATTCTATTTTTGCTTATATTTTGTGTTTCCTGACGACTACTATATATAAATCGTCAACTGCGTACATTCAAAATTGCAAGTAATATTAAAAATTAAGAATGATATATAACATCCTTTCATAAACTACATGCGTTTATGAAAAGAATTAATAAAGGATACGAGCTAAAAAGTCTTTGGTTTTTACAGAAGAATAGTTTCTTACGTAAACTTTTTATGATGAACCATATTTGTTTTTGAAGGTACAATTTCAGCAGACTTATAGTTAATCATTCTTCAGGTTGGTTCTATATGTGGTTTGTTTGGTTTATGCAGAAGATATGAAATATGTGATTTACGCATATCTGATATCAGTAGATTTCATTATTCATTAATATTCAACCATCAAAAACTAAAAAAGGTCAAAAAAATTCTGTTATGGACGATTCGGGAATACCATATGTTCAATTATCTTTCATTACGTCCGATAAATGCATGAAACAAGTTGTTAGTATAATTAATGTGGCTTTTGTGTCATCAGCTTACACAGTCAATGTTATATGATTGGTAATAAAGAACTCCAATCAGCTGGCATCCAAATATCAAAAAATAATAATTGTACATTTAATATTTATTTTAAATAAATATAGTAATAAGTTCATAAATTTATTATACTGTAATATGTTTACTTGTTATATAAAACTCTAATTTTATTTTTAAATACTTAATCATTTATGGACAATATATCACACATACAATGTAAAACATAAAAACTGAAATAACCAAACACAAACACATGTACTTGTTTCATGAATGCAATGGAACCGGAACCACAATAACAACGCACATGCATAGTAATGCAGATAAAATTAAAAAATCTGATGTGGCCAGAACATTACCTTCCGTCAGTTTTAAGTATTTTGTAAAAATCCCATCCAAAAAGTTTCTTGCAAAAGATTTGGACGGTGTTTAGAATAGGGTCCGAGTCCAGTCTTAAAATGCATTTTCTTTATGTAATTATGTTTCATTTCCAGTAAAATTATAACTCAAACACAGAATGTAAATTGTTCTTGACACTGACATGTGTCAAAGAGAATTCTCTGGAATCTGAATATAGTAGTTGTTTCCATGGTTATAGCATAGCTGGCTGATTTATTAAATTTTATTTTTTTATAATTTGTACGGATGGTCTCCTTTATTTTCGATCAAAAAATTCGATGGTGAGATCTTAATTAACGAGCAGCCCATTTTGGGACATCTAAAATATGATTTTAACATGTTTACAGTAATGTCTGTATGTATGCGTGCGTATGTGTGTGTGTGTGTGTGTGTGTGTGTGTGTGTGTGTGTGAAACGATCGTTTCGGATACCATAATTTCAAAAATTATATTTTTTTCGTATTCCTTCAGTTTATATCCAAAGGTTCATTAGATTTTGTTTATAGTTGGTCAACCGGAAATACCCTCATTTGCAACTTTTAACAGTTTTTCTTGAAAAAACGCAGTTAAATATATTTTTTTGAGATTTTATGATATAAATATTAAAGAATATTTTATTTTTCATACGATTTGATGTCATTTTATACTTTATATTTAATGGATATAGATTTAAAAAATAAATAACTTTCATAAATCAGCCAACTATGCTATAACCATGGAAACACCTACTGTATTAAAAAAATTCTAACTGACAGATGTCAGTGTCAATGAAATGAAAATGAATGTGGCAGAGAGATACGAATGTTGAGATGGATGTTGGGGTAGACAATGAAAGTTAGGATAGAGAATGAGAGGATACGGGAAATGGCTCGAGTGTAGAAATATAAAAGGGAAACAGTTACATTGGTTTGAACGTGTTAGGGGGATAGATGAAGAATATATTGGAAGAATGAACAGCTTAGTAATAGAAGGAAGAAGAAACAAAGAAAGACCAAAGAAAAGATGAAAGGACTGTATTGCGGAACACTTGAGAAAATAGAAACATCACACAAAATAGAAATAAGTGGAAGAAGAAAATCAAGAATGAGATAAGCTAAAGAAGAAGTGAAGTGTAATTTACATAGTTTGTTTATGAAATCATTTCACTGGAAATATAGAATCTTTTGCAAGAAATTTACGTATGGAACTTGTACATAATAAACAAGCTGACTAAAGGTAATGTGCTGGCCACATCAGATTTTTTAACTCCTTAATCAATGAATATGAAGTATGAAATGAAATCAAATCGTATAGAAAATAAAATATTCTTTAAAATTTATAATAACATAAAATCTCAAAAAATGATATTTAATTGCGGTTTTTCAAGATACTTAAAAGTTGCAAATGAGGATGTTTCCGGTTGACCAATTATAACCAAAATCTAATCACTTCTTCGCCTGGATTAAACTCACGAAATACGAAAAATTATAAATTTTTGATATACGGACTGGATTTATGCGATCCGAAACGATGGTCACATACACACACGCACGCACGCACGCATATATACACACACATAGACACATATACAGACATCATCGTAAAAATGATAAAACCGTTTATATGGACCCTAAAACGTGCTTATTCACTAAAAACTTATCATTGAATACCTTCCTTATCTAAAGGTGACGAAAGGTAAAAATATACATATACATACTTTGCCTATGAATGAAGAACGTAGAAGAAAATGTACAAGACTTTGTGACAAGATCAATTTCTTTCAGAAAATATAAAAATAACAGTAGCCAATTTCCAGTAGTTATGGCATCTTCTTTTAAATAAAATGTTCATGGGAAAACTAATATTGCGTTTGTGTCAATAATATTTCATATCTAGCTCCCGTTACCCTTGTTAAGGGAAGTATAGGGATCGTGCTAAAAATCGCATATCGAGATTTTGGTAAATGACCACGTTTTATATTCCCTAAAATCCGATTTTAACAATTTCACTATGATGTCTGTGGGTGTGTGTGTGTGTGTGTGTGTATGTGTGTATGTATGTGAGTGTGGATTTTCTGGACAGCCTAACTCAAATACTATCATATTGTAACGTTTTTATTTATATGGGTGAAGTGTAAAACATAGACAATTATTATTAACTAAAAGAATACGTTTATTAAACGGTAAATAAATATTAGAAATATAATTAAAAGATTATAAAAGTAACTAACACTATGATGAACAAATATTAACACTAATTTAAAGACTAAGATTATTATAAGACAATTAAACACTAAGATTATTTATTTAAACAATTAACACTACTCTTTATGCCACTAATTTATGTCTATTTATGTTCACTTGTCGACTGTTCTTTATATCACTAACTATTCACTACACTTATTTATATCAGACTTCTGCACTCGTTGCTGGTATATTACAGAGTGTGTTCGCTGGCTTTCGCGGTGGGTTATATACTTGGCGGAGTTATTTCTAGGCTCTTCTGGACAAGCTCTAGAGGTAAACAGCGTGAACAATAGATAACCTCACTGCGACCTTATCCTAACGAGTTCGAACGTGTGACTCTGTGACGCGTAGTAGCGCGGCGGCGGCGGCCGCGGGGGTTACGTTACACTGCCCCCCCCCTTAAGACTGTTTCGTCCCGGAACAGTCCGTGATGACGAAATCTGCATGTACTACCCTTGGTGCATTTCGAATTCTTAAAGAAGTGACAGTCGATGGTCCGCTCAACTTCTTTTTCCTGACCGTTAGGGTTAAAGCTGCAGACGAGAATTTCAACGCCAGTGAAACGGAAGAGGCTCTCTAACATGTTCCTTACAATCCTCCAATCCAAATCTAGACCACAACCCAACTTCGGTACTGCTAGCTTCAAAATGTCATTCTCCAGTAGATGATCCCTCAAATCGCACAGCGAGTTCCATAGGCATTGATACGACGGCTTCTGGTACGAGCGTGGTTTTGTAACAAAATAGTAGATGTACCGCTGATGGTCTGAATTGCTATCTCTCAGTCGTAGCGTTTTCCCAACAGATGGACGTTGGTTGGCCAGTTCTTGTAGTCGTCCATATTTCGCCTTAAAGACTGAGGCTATGCCGCGGGACATTTTTAAGTCTTCTGATACGCAGTGGCCGAGGGAATAATCTGAAGACACGGTAAACAGATCTCGATGTTCTTCTTTTATCACGCCGTACCGCGCCTTGCGCCCAAAGGAATAGTCCTCCATGAAATCTTCAAAAGTCGGTTCTTGAGCTATGATCCGACGAACTTCTGCTCCATTATGGTCTTCGTGGTTGTCTCCGGCAAAAGGGGCTAGCCGATTAAAGTGTACCACTCTCGGCTTCCCGGTAGGTCGTTTCTTAATTCTATATACCACGTCGTTTATTCTTTTGACTACCTCATAGGGGCCCTCCCAATTCTTTTGCAGCTTTGGTGATAACCCGCGGTGCCTTTGTGGGTTGTAAAGCCACACTAAATCCCCAGGTTGATATCCACCTTTTTCGGCTTTGATGTCATACCGGTCCTTCATTCGGTCGCTGGCAGTTTGAATGTTCGTACGGACTTGTTCATGAATGTCATCCATTCTTCTCCGTAAGCCAGTAACGTAGTCTTCTCCGGCCAGGTCTTCCCCAGGTTTGCTGCCGAACACCAAGTCGCATGGTAAACGCAACTCACGTCCGAATAAGATGTTCGCAGGAGTTTGCCCTGTCGTTTCATGCACGGATGAACGATAAGCCTTCAGGAACAGATGAAGATGTCGGTCCCAGTCCCTTTGGTGGTTGGAGACTACCTTCGACAAATATCGGTTGATCGTTCTGTTCATTCGTTCAACCATGCCATCGGACTGCGGATGTAATGCAGTTGTCCTTGTTTTATTAATTCCTAATATCTTACAGATATTTTGGAAAACGGCAGACTCGAAATTTCTTCCCTGGTCGGAGTGAAGTTCAAGTGGTACCCCGAATCGACATATACATTCTTTAACTAAGGTTTCAGCGACCGTGGTGGCTTCTTGATTGGGTAATGGATAAGCTTCAACCCACTTGGTGAAGTAGTCCATCACAACCACGATATATTTATTTCCGTCGTTACTTTCTGGGAATGGTCCGGCCACATCAATCGCAATGCGCTCAAATGGACTGTCAACGTTGTATTGACGCATTGGAGCTTTTCGTCGTCTATGAGGGCCGTTACTTCCCGCGCAAACCACACATTTCTTGCACCAGTCTTTAGCATCTTCAGTGAAGTTAACCCAGTAAAACCGCTGGCGCAATCTTTCTAGAGTTTTAGTGACTCCAAAATGGCCTCCAGATCCGTCATGGATCTCTTTCGACACGTCTGGTATTCTACTCTTAGGAATGACCAACTGAGCTTTCTTCTCAGTTCCATCGGCATTCTCTACCACACGCTTCAACAGGCCATCCTCAATCACCATGGAGTCCCATTGCGCCCAGTACGCTTTTACACTCTGTGAGTGTGGTGCAACGTCTTCCCATATTGGTTTGCATTCTTCTGCTTTCCATTTTAATAAGATTTTCAAAGTCGGGTCATTTTCTTGGTCCTTGCGTAGTCCATCGGGCTGCCAACTATCATCGACTACTGTTGTCCTGGCGACGGTAAACTGTTTCTCTTCAAGTCGACTACACTGTTTGCAGTCATCTTGGCAAGGCCTTCTGGACAATGCATCGGCATTACGATGGCTGGTACCTATCCTGTGTTCGATTTTGAAATCGTATTCCTGTAGTCTTTCTATCCATCTAGCCACCTGACCTTCAGGATTCTTGAATTGTAGCAGCCATTTTAATGCAGCATGGTCAGTTCTAATCAAAAAATTTCTTCCGTACAAATATTTGTAGAAATGTTCCACGGATTTCACGACTGCCAAGAGTTCTTTTCTGGTCACACAGTAATTCCTTTCTGGTTTTGACAAGGTCTTACTAAAGTAGGCAATAACCTTCTCATGCCCATCTTGTATCTGGGAAAGAACGCCACCAATTCCGACGTTGCTGGCATCTGTGTCTAGAATGAATTCTCCTTCAGGTAAAGGATAACTCAAGACGGGTGCGCTTGTCAAAGCATGTTTTAGTTCTTTAAATGCAACTGTACATCTCCATTTCCCAGATAAATCTTCTTCCTTCTTCAGTAAGCCTTGTCAGTGGCTTGGCTATGTTGGCAAATCCAGGTACATATCGTCGATAATAGATACACAAACCAAGGAAACTTCTGAGTTCGTGTTTGTCCCTAGGTGCTGGCCAGTCTCTCACAGCCTTTATCTTCTCCTGGTCAACTGCAATACCCTTACCGGAAACCACGTGTCCAAGGTAATGAACTTCTCTTTGAAACAGGTGACACTTCTTCGGGCTAAGTTTCAGGTTAGCCTTTCTCAATCTCTGGAAAACCTCTTCCAAATTCTTCATGTAGTCCTCGAATGTCTTACCTACCACAATAATATCGTCGAGGTACACTAAACAGGTTTTCCAGGATAGCCCAGCCAATACCGTTTCCATGAGTCGTTCAAACGTTGCAGGAGCATTGCAGAGCCCAAACGGCATTACGGTAAATTGCCAGAGTCCTGTACCAATGGTGAAGGCTGTCTTCTCCTTGTCTTTTGGATCCAAATACACTTGCCAGTAGCCGCTCTTTAGATCCAAAGTGGAGAACATTTTTGAGCCAGCCAAAGTGTCTAATGTGTCGTCTATTCGAGGTAGCGGGTAGCTATCCTTCTTCGTCACGTTGTTAAGTTGACAATAATCGACGCAAAATCGTGTAGAGCCATCCTTCTTCGTCACTAACACCACTGGTGAAGCCCATGGACTGCTTGAAGGTTCAATCACACCTTCCATCTTCATGTCCTCGATTATTCTTTCTGCTTCCTCACGCTTCGCCAGTGGTAGTCTTCTTGCTGGTTGACGGATGGGTCTTGCGTCTCCGGTGTCTACTTTATGGTGAACTACATTAGTTCTCCCTTTGGTTTTCTCATCAAATTGGAACACATCTTTAAAATTTCCAATTAGATTCTTTGCCTTTGTTCTCTGGTCGGCGGTCAATTCTTCAAATGATGTTGTCAATTGATTGATTAACGTGTCCGGAACTTTCTGTGATGTGTTCCCTTTGGCCTTTACAGTTCGGATAATCGAGGATACTCCCATGCATTCTCCCACAATTGTTCCTCTCTTCAGAACAACAGGATAAAAATTTACGTTCATTATCCGAACTGGTATTACCTGGCTGGCTTTGACCAGTGATTTTTCGACAACAACTCCAGTGCCGGTTTTGGCATCATCATTCTTGGGCTCCAGCATAACGATACTTCCCTCACAGAAACTACCATCTAAATGCGCTTCCAGGATAGTTTCACTTCGTTCTGGGAGGGTAACGTCCTCGGCCATTAGTACGCGCATAGCTTTGTCATCTCGTGGATTTAATACGAGTTCTTCTTCATTGACCATCATCACGCCCTTCTTCAGGTCAAGTTTAAAACCATACTTTGTCATTGCGTCCATTCCGAGTATTAATTCATCTTCAACTTCAGCTACCAGCGCACGATGTTTAAAGGAGGTGTTTCCAATAGAGATGGTGACATCTACTTCTCCTAATGCGGTAGCTTGTTCTCCCGTTGCTGTGCGTAACCGCCACTTAGTTGGTTGAAGATGCGTCTTTCCAGTTTTCCTTATGAAGTCGGGTCTAATTATAGTTTTTGTCGCACCCGTGTCCAGTAGCATTTTCATTGGCCTTCCATTAATAGAGCCATCCACATAGATGCTATTGGCTTTATGATGAAGAGATGCGACATAACTGATGGATTGTGGAGCTACTAGATTACGGGTCGACGGTTGCCCCTTCGCATCAACCCGATTTAGTTTTCCGACTCCTTTTCTTCCTTTGTCGAATCCGTCTTCTTTTGAGAGTTTCTTTCTTCCAGCAAACATTTCGTTTTCAATTCGCCGTAACCTCTCATCTAAATCTTCTGTGTTTTCTTTTCTCTCAGCATCCATATTTCGCACTCGCGATTGGTTACGTGAAGCTTGTTTGGCAGCTTCATGCTCCAATGCATATGAGAGTGCGTCAATTAAAGATTTTGGACGGGCCAATCGCAGTGCTTGTTGAGTTTCGCTGTCTCGAACTCCGTAGATAAATGATTGAGTGGCCAGGCACTCCAAAACGCTGTCAGGAGCCGTAGGATGCGCGAGATGAACCAAACGAGCTACGTCAACTTCAAATTCTTGAAGGCTTTCTTTTGAACTCTGATACCGGTTCCTCAGTTGCGTCTGGTACACCTGCTCCAGATGCGCATTTCCATACCGCATATCCAATCGCTTGACTAGCTGGTCGTAGTCCTCTTGTTCTTCTTCTTTCAGCGTTTGCAGGATGTCGATAGCTTCTCCGCGCAACGAGACAGTCAACGCCGTAGCCTTCTCCTCGGACGTCCAATTATTCGCTTTTGCGGCCGCTTCAAATTGTTTTAAATAATTCGGCCACGAAGACTTCCCATCAAATTCCGGTGTTTTTATGTGCAGTTTTGAAGTAGTATTGGGTTTTACTACTTTTCTTCCTTGTATTAGACTTGGCTCAGCCACACCAGAATTCAGAATTGACGACGATGTAATTTTAGTGAATTTTTGTTGTATTTCTTCAATCTTCTTGTCATATTCATCTTTTAAATTCTTCAGGCCTTCTTCAGTATTTTCCATTAATTTTTGTTCTAAATTTCTAGAATTTTCTTCCAATTTTGCTTCTAAACTTCTAGAATTTTCTTCTAATTTTTGTTCTAATGTTCTAGAATTTTCTTCTAATTTTTGTTCTAATGTTCTAGAAATTTCGCCTGCTTTTCTAGAACTCTCCTCCAATTTTTGTTCTAACGTTCCTGTCAATTCTTCTTTTAATGTTCGAGAATTTTCCTCTAATTTATTTTCTAATGTTCTAGAATTTTCTTCGGCTTTTGTAGAACTTTCTATTAATTTTTGTTCTAATGTTCTAGAATTTTGTTCTAATTTTTGTTCTAATGTTCTAGAACTTTCTGTCAATTCTTTTAACTGTTTACCAATGTCGGATACGTCGTCCGGAATTTCGAATAGGTAATCTTCAGGATTTTCACCAGCTTCGGTTAATGCCTGCCGCAGCCTTTCTTGAAGTGTTGCCTTCCTTCCTGTTGTTTCCACATCCCGTTCTTCTAGTTCTCTCTTGAGATCACCTACTTTCAATTCACTCAATTTTAATTGTTTAGTCGCCATTTTATTTATTTTTATTTATTTACACTTCACAGTTTATTAACCCCACACCTGACACCAATTGTAACGTTTTTATTTATATGGGTGAAATGTAAAACATAGACAATTATTATTAACTAAAAGAATACGTTTATTAAACGGTAAATAAATATTAGAAATATAATTAAAAGATTATAAAAGTAACTAACACTATGATGAACAAATATTAACACTAATTTAAAGACTAAGATTATTATAAGACAATTAAACACTAAGATTATTTATTTAAACAATTAACACTACTCTTTATGTCACTAATTTATGTCTATTTATGTTCACTTGTCGACTGTTCTTTATATCACTAACTATTCACTACACTTATTTATATCAGACTTCTGCACTCGTTGCTGGTATATTACAGAGTGTGTTCGCTGGCTTTCGCGGTGGGTTATATACCTGGCGGAGTTATTTCTAGGCTCTTCTGGACAAGCTCTAGAGGTAAACAGCGTGAACAATAGATAACCTCACTGCGACCTTATCCTAACGAGTTCGAACGTGTGACTCTGTGACGCGTAGTAGCGCGGCGGCGGCGGCCGCGGGGGTTACGTTACAATATGGAAAATTTTGACACCATGTATTTCTACCTTATTCTAACATGAAAAGAAGCCATTAAATTTTAGTGTCAATCGGATAACCGGAAATGGCACTGAAGTTCAAAATAGTTTTTTTTTTTCAAAAAATACCTTTAAATATTTTTTCGCAATTTACGTTTTTATAAAAATTAAAGATTATTAAATTTTATACAGGTTTGCATTAATAGTGTTTCCGTATAATTTATGGATAAATTTATAAAATAACATAAAAATTATATCCCGGAGTTATGCTTTAAACACAACTCCATGGATACACAATTCAGCTCAAATGTATATAACTGACAAATAAATGCCACTGTCAAAAAAATAATCATTTCAAATTAATAATAGTAACGTTGAAAAATAAAATTGTAAAAAGAACAATAGTTAATTATATTATTCCAAATAAATAATAATAACGTTTTAAAAAGAAAATTGTAAATAGCACAATAGTTATATTGGAAAGGTACTCAATATACAGAATTTCTATCATTAGTAAATAAGTAGGTATGTATTTAAACAATATATATATATATATATATATATATATATATATATATATATATATATATACAGCGTGTCCCTTAACTTCGAGCAAAAACTTTAAGGGCATATAGTACTGACCAAAATGAATAAAAAAGCTTCATCAACATAGGAATGATCTTCAACTGTTTCCGAGAAAAGCGAAAAATCTAAGAAAAACTGACAAAGATAACGATCGAATAAAATTTTGTCTATGTCAGTAAAAAGACTATAAAAAACAATAAAATTTTATATGAAACATTTTTCTCAATTTCTTATAGTTACGTAGTTATATGAAAATTAAATATTGACCAAGGTCGCCACAACATTTCACTTTTGATTTTTATAAAATAACAAAAGGCCATCTAAGATTACCTCTCAAAGGTAAACAAAAAGTCTCAATTAATCAAAATCGTAATTCTTATAGTTTTTGAGATAGCAAAGGTAAATCTCGTAAAAACTCATTTTTCACTGCGTTATATCTGGGAAACTATTAAAGATCGGACACATTTTGACTGAGCTTTTTTTACTCATTTTGATCAGTATTATATGCCCTTAAAGTTTGTGCACCAAGTTAAGGGACACCCTGTATATATATATATATATATATATATA
Source organism: Harpalus rufipes (assembly GCA_951394225.1). Classification (NCBI taxonomy): domain Eukaryota; kingdom Metazoa; phylum Arthropoda; class Insecta; order Coleoptera; family Carabidae; genus Harpalus; species Harpalus rufipes. The sequence continues at coordinate 19,618,041 of OX596280.1, forward strand.
TATATATATATATATATATATATATATATATATATAATCCCGGCAAATTGCCCATTGCTGGTTGTGCTAATTTGATTTGTACATAGATTTCGGTAATGATGATGACATGACGTACCGGCGTTTACCAAGCATCACCTCACGGGCACTCATTGCTGGCGTGAAGAGTGCACCACAGGTGTCAATTTTGTGGTATTTAAAATTTGAAATATTTGTTGATCAGGATCGAATCCGGTTGCCAAATTCGCGGCAAGACACTCAGGTACGCGGCCACATGACCCCATAGGTATGTATTTAAATTAATAAAAATTAAATGGCGGGAGGTATTGTGATGGTCACATCAAAACAAATTCTAAAAAATCATTTTAATCAATATTGCCTTTACAATAATTATAATTCACAATTTCTTTTATAATATTATTCTGACCACAATAATCTATTCGTACAAAATTTAGAAATTTAAACCTTAACACGTTAAAATTTTCTAAAACTTTAAAATACGTGCTTTCACAAACAGCCAAGGTTTAATTTTCAATACCATGTCAGTCGTTAAACTAAAAAGGTTTTTTAAAGTAATCAAATAATTCTATAAAATTGCTCGCCTAGTTACAAAATAGAAAAGTTGCGATTATATGTTCTTTTGATAGCGCTACTTTTAATGACAAAAAATCTGTTGTGGCCAGCACAATACCTCTCGCCATTTTCATTTTATGTAGCATAGGGCGCGAGCAGTTATGTGACTTTGTTGGTTTTGGCAAGCAGATGTGGGGGCCCGTGTCAGAATGAGAGCTAATAATATACATAGGTGGCAAATATCATAAGTTTTAATTCGAAACATTATGATTTTCCAAATCCATGTGGATTATTTTCCTCGACAAGTATATTCCATACTAATGGATGACAAATAAACATCAGAACATTTTGAAATTTTGAATGACATATGACAATTGTGACATATATGTAAAAACTACTAGCCTTCATTCTGACACGGATCCTCATCTGCTTGCCAAGGCCAACAAAGTCACATGTCTGCTCGCGCCCTATAAGTACACACAAATAATTAAAATTGTTTCTCTTCTTTCGTTCTATAAGAAATTTTATCCTACTATTCTATTATGTTCAAAATTCTTCAAATTCATTGACGGTATTAGCGGTATTTCTTAAGGATATATGTAATATTAACATATCTTTAATTTAAATATATAATTAATTAATATAATACAATAATATATATTAAATGTACTCTTACCTCCCAAAAAAATCTGACACTGACATTTTGCATTTACATGTCAATTACAAAAATTTAAATATCGAAAATGTTTTTCGGGCAACGAGATTTATTACAACAGATTATTCTATATTATTATATACTATATCTCCAAACCTATACGAGATATAATAAAAAAATTAAGTGTGTCAGATTGAGAATTTAATTATCTTTAATATTTGTAGTAACAAATTTTCAAAAAATAATATTTAGAATTTTTTTTTTTTAGAAACTACCACTTCCGGTTGTCCAATTGTTACCAGAACCTATTCAATTCTTCCCATTACTGTTAGTTTGAGGAATCCGTAGTCAAACAGGTCTTTAGTCTTATAGAATTTGAGAAATCGTGTCTCCAACAACCTCACACACACACACAGACATCATTGTAAAAATGTTAAAATCGGATTCTATGGACCTTAAATCGTGCTTATTCAATAAAATCTGGATATGCGATTTTTAGCATGAATCCAATACCTCTCTTAGCGAGAGGTAAAAAAACCTACCTTAATTGGAATAATGATTAAATAGTCTAGAGTTTAGACCCATAGGAAATTCTTTAAAAAAATTTATGATCACGATTTTTCGTATGCTACAACTAGACGAATAACTTACAAATATGTGAAAGTTTCACAAAAGTAAATAAAAAATTATTAGAATACTGCACTATAACCACTTTTAACTATTCTATTTTAACGACTCAGGAGTACTAGTATTAAATGTTCAGCTCTGATCAAAAGAGTAATTATCAGAAAATTAAATATTACACGTAAATTCGTAATTTCCGCGACGCCGATGAGCAAAAATGAATGACTCACAGTTAGGTCAGCTCAAGTGTGACGTAAATATAGAGATGAGAAAATGGTATTAAAAACTCGATTATTTTAAAAACTATGAAATTATTTTAAACTTTGATAGTATTTAACATTGTAAGAAGTGTTCCCGCGGTAGGGTTGTAGATACAAAAAAATCAAAATTATCTAACCACCTTAGTAGTATCGGTAAACTATTCTCGATAGGAAATACAGAAAGCTATCCAGAATCGATGTTACTGTTTTACAATAGCCGCTAGGTCAGTGAGAATACTCTGTGATGGAGGGGGGTAAGCAAAGTTCGCGGCAAATCACAATTTATAAAGCGCCACTGTATTTTGTATTGTAAAACAGCGACCAAGTTTCGTATAGTGGAAGTGTCAAAATGGTATGAAGATTTAAATTAAAAATTATTTAAATTAAGTTTAATTATATTAAAAAAATAATTACAGTTAAAGTTATGATGAAAAAGTTATTGATACACATATAATAATAATGAAAATAGATAGTTGTGTTAACAAATAATTAAATTGGTAGCGTAGACGAATTAATATTTACCATAGTAAAATAATATTGAGCTAATCAGCTTAGCAACCCCAAAATATAACAAAATAAAATGTTTAATAACAAATATCAGTGCACTGGTATTTAGCTCATAAAAAGAAATAAATTACTTAAACGTAAAATTGGATTGAGCCACTGTTACAAAATATATTTTCAGATTTTGATTAAAATTAATAAATTTAAAGTATTGCATAAAGATAACAACAAAATATTGTTCGAATAACACAGTTTATAAGTAATTCTCAAGTTAAAGTTAATCTAAATGATGAAATAAATATTAAATTATTTAAATATTCTTTTAAGGTAAAGTTTAGTTGAATAGTTAAATCAGTAACAAAATAATCTAAATTGTTGACATAAGACTATTATAAACCTGTGTACGCTGTTCAAAATGTAGGAATATTCTGGAAAGTCCTCACCGGTTACGATGACGTAGGATGATGACGTCAGATCCGTAGGATTGTTCTCGTGGAAATATCACAACGAAACCTCCCAAAATACTGCAATACTGGCGGGTCCAAAGCGACTTATTTCACTCTCAAATATGATTTACTATCTCAAAAGCATTGTTGAATATTGACGACGATGAATATAACCCAAATAAATGTGGTACGCCTATGCAAACCACGTGTGGACAAAATCTCAACTTAAATAGTTTTGCCACACAAAGAAAAACTAGAGGTATAAAAAAGGCTGAAAATCGAAATAGAAATTGAAATAAATGAGATTACAAAAAGATATAATTTACGATATGTGAAGACATCCCTTATACAATAAAGTGTGAATGCACTCTCCGGAAAGTTCCGTCAAAATAATTTTCCAATAATTATTCTGAATTATGCTATATAGTGTCAGATTCACCGAAATAATTCGTTTCACACACCCTAACCAAATTTTACTATTTCAACAATAGGATGGTGAATTACCTTATCATTATATATTTCAATGTTCACACGAAGAGATTTCAAGACAGACTCTCAAACCGACTATAGCTGCTTGAAACCGCCAAACAACCAAGTCAAGAAACGATTAATTAAAAATTTGAAGACGATGCTAACCACAACTTTACTCGCTGAATTTTACAATAACATAAGCTACAGGCGAATTATTTACTTAAAATATGTGCAAATTTATGAAGACAATACAAAATATACGAATTATGAAATATGTATGTTACACATACAGTTAAATGACCCATATGCTCAAATTTGTTACTACGGTGGAAAATCCGATTGGGAAATATATATATACCGTGTGTCCCAAGCAAACCTTGACATAGGCGTTTAACATGGGAAAACAGTTTTTTTGCAAATAAAAAGTGTCCGGCAGAAAATTAAGCCATGCTGTTGAATATGATAATAGTACATTACCTCTTGTACGTTATTTAATACTAATTACTGTATTATCAGTGTATAAAGTATAGAAAATTATAAATAACTGTCATTAAATATTTGCATCAATTTTTAATTGTGTAATAAAAAACATTTGCAACTGTCATCGTGGCTGAATGGTTAGCACGACTGCTTGTGGTTTGAAAGAATTTTGGTGGTTAGAGTTCAAATCCCCATCAAGCTAAACTTTTCATTATTTTTTATTTATTCATGAATTAATTACGAATTGTAATACATTTTTATAATATTCATTCAATCGTTAACGTTTAAGAAATTCATTTTTACACTAATATTTGATATGAACAAAACAAAAAACCAAACAATGAATACATTGTTGACACGAAAAGAAAATACTTTAACTAATTTTTATAGAAAAAACTTATTTTTAAATTATTGATTGTAAATAGAAGATAGATATTGAAATGCATAAAAATATTTTATAAATAAAAATAATTGGTTTTAACAAAGACAAAAATTGATTACAATAATCAAAACATGGATTTAATAAAAATGCATAATATTTTTATTATTATCTTAATAAAACATGATTAAGACACAATGAATATGTGTATGTTTTGTATTTTTATTGTATTTATAAAGAAAGAGTATGTGGTATAGTTAAAATCTTGCTTTTGACGGTTACTACTTTCATTGAAATTACTATTATATCGTGATAGAAACTTATTTGTAATTATTTAACTAATTCATCCCTATTATCACATAATATTTTCAATATAATTCGTAATTAATACATAAATAAAAAAATCTGTTGTGGGCAGCACAATACCTCTCGCCACTTCCTTTTTTGGTTACATAAGTATAGGGCGCGAACAGTCATGTTACATTGTTGGCCTTGACAAGCAGATGTGGGGGCCCGTTTCAGAATGATAATTAGTCAGTATGTTTCATTCAGAAATTTCAAGATTTTCTAAATACACGTAGTTAATTTGTCACCAGGAGTGTGGAATTTACTTGTCGAGGAAAATAAACCATATGGAATTGGAAAATCACTAAATTTAGAATGAGAAATTATGATACATCTATATATATATAATTACTAGCTATCATGCTGACATGAGTCCCCATATCTGCTTGTCAAGGCGCCCTATTGTATTTAACATTTCTTGTATACCTACATTCTACACCAAAAATTGTACTTACATATATCTATTCCTTATATTTAGATTGTTTAATTTTAAATTCATTATATGAAGAAATTTTGTCCTCTTCTAATTTTTCGAAATGTTTCCAATTCATTGTCAGGATTGACTGTATTTTTGAAGGATATATGTAATAGACCTATAATCTTAAATATTTAACTACTAATACATTAAGAAATAATATGTATATGTACTTCCCAGAAAAACTCTTTAGTAATATCTATGAATTTCTGACACTGACATTTATCTGTCAGTTACAAACAGTTCAACTGGTCAACTATTTTCCATGGCATCCTTTCGGCTGTAAAATTTATTATAACGTTATTTTATTTATTATATTTCTTTTATCTCTAAATCCATAGAATATATAATAAAATATTTAAATGTATCAGATAGAGAATTTAATTTTCTTTAATATTACCAAGAAAAATTTTCAAAAAATATTATTTAGAAGATTTTTTTTCAAGAATCTTCTACTTCCGGTTGTCCAATTGTTACCAAAACCTTTTCAGATCTTCCCATGAATGTCCGATTGGAAAATACGTAATTAAACAATTTTTAAGTATTATAGTTTTTGAGTAATCGTCCTTCCAACATCCTACATACATACACACACACATACATCCACACACACACACACACACACACACACACACACAGACATCATCGTAAAAATGTTAAAATCGGATTGTAGGGACCTTAAAACGTGCTTATTCAATAAAATATGGATATGTGATTTTTAGCATGAATGCAATACCTCTCTTAGCGAGAGGTAAAAAATAATGAAAAGTTGAGCTTGATGGAGATTTGAACCCCAACGTTCAAAACTCTTTCCTACTATAGGCAGCAATGCTAACCATTCAGTTACAATGACAATTGAAAACATTTTTATGTTACATAATAAAATATTCAAACAAATATTTATTGACATTTACTTATAATTTTCTTTAATTTATACAATGATAATAAAGAAATTAGTATTAAATAATGTACAGGAGGCAATGTACTATTATCATATTTAACAGCATGGCTTAATTTTCCGCCGGACACTTTTTATTTATAAAAAACTGTTTTTCCATGTTAAACGCCTATGTCAAGGTTTGCTTGGGACACACGGTATATGCATATATATATATATATATATATATATATATATATATATATATATATATATATATATATACAGGGTGTTCAATTTAAGTGTTTCACTATTGCTATCTCGAGAACCGTATAAGATACGAAGTCGGTAAAATTAGCAAACAATTTCTATATTATAAGACTATTAAAATGAGCATTACAAAAATTATTTTCAACCAGTGGTTCTCAAAATACATAATTCAACTTTTTAAATTTTAAATGAGAACCTACTTTTTTATTCGCCTATTCGATTCAGCATTTTTTTCTAAATACAACGATATAAAATGTTTATACCCTTACATGACAAAAAAAAAACGAGAAAAATGCAAAAATTATTATTTTCATATTTATTTCTACACGTAATCAGAGTGCCATGACAAAAGCAATTGAATATTTTGTGTTTTCATCATTGTTTGGGCGATTTAGATACTTAAAAAAATATTATAAAAATTGTTCAAAATTATTGCCATGCTGATTTATATATAATTCCAGCCTTCAGAACATATTACTTCTTACTTTTTTTAAATTTCGGCCGTGTATGTGGGTTTTATGGGGTTATGTTAAAGATGAAGTCTACAAAACTATCTATCCAGATATTCAGCATTTAAAAAATGCAATCGAAAATATTATTTCCCACATAGACGGCCGAAATTTAAGAAAAGTAAGAAGTAATATGTTCAGAAGGCTGGAATTATGTATAAATCAGCATGGCAATAATTTTGAACAATTTTTATAATATTTTTTACTTAAATAGCCCAAACAATGATGAGAACAAAATATTCAATTGTTTTTGTCATGGCACTCTGATTACATGTAAAAATAAATATGAAAATAATTTTTCTTTTGCATTTTTCTCATTTAAAATTAAAAAGTTGAATTCTGAATTTTGAGAACCACTGGTTGAATACAATTTTTGTAATGCTCATTTTAATAGTCTTATAAATAGAAATTGTTTGCTAATTTAACCGACTTTGTATCTCTTACGGTTCTCGAGCAATAGTGAAACACATAAATTGAACCGTCTGTATATATACATACAGGCTGAGTCTGGGTAGACGTCCCCCCCTTTAACATTTTTACCTCCCGCGATCATGATAAGGGAGGCATAGGGATCGTGCTAAAAATCGCATATCGAGATTTTGGCAAATGACCACGTTTGAAGGTCCCTATAATCCACTTTTAACATTTTCACGATGATGTCTGTGGGTGTGTATGTGTTTGCTTGTTTGTGTGTGTGTGTGTGTGTGTGTGTGTGTGTGTGTGTGTGTGCGTGTGTTGTGTGTGTGTGTGGATCTTCTGGGCACTCTAACTCAAATACCATCATTCAGAAATTTTGAAAACATGCATTTCTATCTTATTTTAATATGGAAAGAAGCCATTAAATTTTGGTGTCAATCGGATAACCGGAAATGGCCGTTTACTTGAAGTTCAAAATAGTTTTTCTTCAAAAAATACCTTTAAATGCTATTTTTTCGCAATTTGTTATTATAAAAATTAAAGATTATTCCATTTTCTACAGCAGGGCCGGTTTTACCTACTGCCCGTGCCCCGGGCCCCGCGCTGAATGGGGCCCCGCGCTGATTAATTTTGAAATAAAAAATCGTGAAAATGTGGAACACGTGAAAAACTTTTGTCGTTGCTTACTGCTGCGGCTAAGAGAGAGACAAATGTTTTCCACAATTATTAGAAACTCGTGTTCTGTGTACTTTTTATCTTTAACCAAGTGTTACATGAAAAATGTAACAAAAAATACCGAAAGCGCAACTTGTTCAAATATACAGTAGAACCCCGGTTAACCGAAATAAAGGGGGCGCTTCGGATTAACCCATTAACATCTAAAAATAGCCTACATTATGTACTAAAATGGGTGTGTAGGGAAAATGAATTATTTTGAAACAATGTACATTACATAATATACATATGTAGTTACAGTTTTTAGATACAGTACAGTATGTACATAAGTTTTCAACTTCTTTGATAGCAGCTAATTTATCCGCAATAGAAATCACAACACGCTTCCGCTTAGATGCCATCTCACAACAATTCGTAAAGACACACACAAAAAAACCTATACGTTCCACTCTACTATTCATTTGCGAGCTCCCCGTCACTACAGCCCGCCTGTGGAATGAAGGAGCCGGACAGTTAGTGGGGCTACATAATCATTCGTGGAACTGATAATTATACGTGGAATTGTTTCGGTTAACCTGGGTTTCGGTTAACCCGAGTTCGGTTAACCGGGGTTCTACTGTAATTTGAGAAATAAAACTACAAATGACTTCGTCTAAACTTGCTCTGTCCCTTTCTCACCACGAATACCGATTGCGAAGTCTCGAAAACGTAATATGATTATCACAGAAACATTTTCATTTTAAAAAATCATAGAACTGTGCCTATGTAAGCATGTGTAGATTTTTATGGATAAAAATCCCCTTGAAGGGGCCCCGTAATTTACTCGGGCGTTAGCTAAACTCGGCTCTGTTCTACAGGTTTGCATTAATACTTTTTCTATATATTTTATGGATAAATTTATAAAGAAAATACTATAAAAAATAGATCTCGGAACTTAGGTTATAAACACAACTCCATGGTTACACTTTTCAGGTCAAATCTTTGTAACTGACAGATAAATGTCACTGTCGAAAAAATAATAATTTCAAATTAATAACTGTAACGTTTTAAAAAGAAAATTGTAAATAGAACAATAGTTATATGGAAAGGAACTTAATATACATAACTTTAAATTAATAATAATAACGTTTTAAAACGAAAATTGGAAAGAGAACAATAGTTATATGGAAAGGAATTCAATATACATAATTTGTAGCATTAGTAAATATGCAGCTATGTATTCAAATAAAAAAAATAAAAATATATTATTACAGCATATTACCCATTGCTGGGTGTGCTACTCTGCTTTGTACACAGATTTCGGTAATGATAGTGACATAATTATATCGTGCGGGCGTTTACCAAGCGTCGCCTTATTGCTGGCGTGGAGAGTGCAACACAGGGGACAATTTTGTGGCATTTAAAATCTCGTGAGATTCTTGTGTCTCGCAATAAAGAGCATTGGTAAATTTATAGCTTTGATTCGTAAATTCAATGAAAATGGACCGGCGAGCGATTGACAAGGAGTAGAGTCAGCGCTAATTTTTGCATAAAACACTTGAATCTGAATATCATATGAATCCACTATAGTGGATTTATATGATTTTTCACTTTATTTATGCATTTCGTTTTGTATTAGCAACATTTCTTAACAAGTTTTTTTTAAAGTAGGTACTACTATAGGTTTTGTTTAAATTGTTGAAAATTAATATGTCCATGGTTTTTATACCAAAAAATATAACAGATATAAAATGTTTCTGTTTCGCATTAATAATTATGTAAACATGTAATATGTTTTAAATAAATAAAATATAAATATCACCACGGCTTTCCTATTTCTGGGTTTGCTAATCTGCTTCTATTCGTAGATTTTGGTAATGACAATACATAAAAAGAACAGATTATACATATATGTAAATATAAACCAATTTTTATGTTACATTTATTCTAATTTTAAAAATCATTATAATGAACAATATATTGTTTTATATTTTTGCATAAAGAATTGATATTAAAATGAAAATAATATATCCCTTCTGTGTTATTATTTGCCAAATTAAATAAATTTAAAATATGAATATAAATTTTTAATAATATTAAAAATAAAGTACAAATAATCGTCATAAAGTCGTCAAATTAGATGTTTAAAAAAGGTTTAAATAGACCTAATTATGACCACATAAAGTCGACTCATAGACGTCATAGCGACCATAAACCTAACGTCTAAATAGACCTATTTCAGACCAAAAATCAACGTCACAGTGTCGTCGCATAGACGTCAGATTAGACGTCTAAATAGTCCTATTTCAGACCAAAAATCAACGTCACAATGTCGTCGTATAGACGTCAGATTAGACGTGTAAATAGTCCTATTTCAGAACAAAAATCAACCTTACAGTGTCGTCGTATAGACGTCAGATTAGATGCCAGTATTCAACCTGAAATCGACGTCACATTTTGGTCGACCGTCGGTCAGTGTTACTTGGGATGGTGAATGCTCCACTTACAGATGACATACCCAATAATGTGATGAATACATCTCTCGGTGATCCTAAATTAACTAAGGAAACAAATAAAAATATAACCTCAATTCTTGCTGTAAATAATATAACTGTCATTTTCATATTACCATAAATAAAAAATCTGATTTGGCCAAGTACATTACCTTTCGTCAATTCTATGTATTTTGTACAAATTCCATATATAAAGTTCTTGCAAAAGATTATTTTCAGTACATTACTTTCCGTCAGTTCTATGTATTTTGTACAAATTTCATACAGAAAGTTTCTTGGCAAGGATTTTATATTTCCAGTAAACATAATCATACTGTCAATTGCACTTAACACTGACAACTTTCAATCAGAGTAATATAGTAGTTGTTTCCATGGTTATAGCATAGCTGGCTGATTTATAAATTTTAATCTCATTATAATTTTTACTCTATATCCATTGAATATGAAATATAAAATGCAATCAAACCGTGTAGAGAATATAATATTCTTTAATATTTATGGCCAAATGTCAAAAAATGATATTTAACCGAGTTTTTCAAGAAAATTGTTAAAATCTGCAAATTTGGGTACTTCCGGTTGACCAATTACAACCATCATCTAATCACTTACCCTTGCGATGTGAACTTGAGGAATACAAAAAAATATATTATTTTTGGAATTATGGTATTGGAGTTATGCGATACAAGAGAATCGTCACACACACACACACACACAAGTAAATGTTAAAGCTCAAAAACAAATGAAGATAAAAAATTACTATGGTAACTATTCAACTTTTCCAGAAAAGTTGACCATGGAATGTGTTTTGTTCTTTCGTTAATATAATTCGCGATACCTTAAAAACATCGAAAATGAGACATCTGTACATTAATACTAAATAATATTGTTAAATAACTGATTATAAATAAATAGATATCAAATGCTGCGAATGACAACATAATCAGCAATTTATAGAGAGACATAGTTTATTTTTTTAATAAAATAAACGCTAAAATCTATACCTACCACCACCTGGCGCCTATTACACACAATGTGCAATAATAATTTGCAAAGAAAATTTTACACAATCTGAATCCGAAATTCAAGCTTTTCCCAGTGTATGTTTATTTTGTATCGTAAATTTTGTAATCGTATCACAACCAGGATGCATAAGCATACACTATACTTTCATTGGCATAAAATTTTAATTATCATTAATTATATTAAATAATTAATCAAGTTTTGTTTAAACCCTTTAATAATACTTACTCCGACAAGTAATTATTAACTCAAGTTAATCGAGAAAATATATAAAAAATGAAAATATGCATCCTGATTTCAATATACGAGCCATTTCAATTAGCTGAACGCGACAATGGAAAATATATCGGGAATAATTATAGCCCTGTGTGCTTTATACGAATGAAGAGAAGGGAAATAAAAAATCCAGGATAATGACTAGGAATGGAAAGCTTTTATGCTTTTATTTAATTAGATCTGTTATTATTGCAATTATTTTAATGGTATTTTCTCTTACATTTAAGTCAGTTAGAAATAAAAAGTAATGTACATTTTAACCTTTATTACACAGTTCAATAATAATAAGAATGAACAATTCAGTAAATATAACATATTCAGTTTTACTTTTAATAGATATCTGAAAGCTCATAATACATATCAGAATATAAATAAAAGTTCATATATTTTACTTAAATAAAATCATACAAAATGCAAATAAGATACAAAATTTATTCAATTTTATTATTAACTACTACATACATATAATTATACAATGCAACCTGTGAGTAGGCATGAATATGGATATTTACCTATCTATGAGTATATATACCGGCTGAATGCTTGAAAACAGAAAATGCGACATGTAAAATCATGCTTCAGTAATTTCCTGCTTCCCTAATTATATTAGGTAAAAAAACTTCAAATAAAAGTTGTAGAGCATAAAATTTTACATTAGAATCAAAAATAAATGAAACTAAAAATTAACAAATGTTAGCGATTTATCTGTCAAGCTAGGTTAATTTTTATTTTTTAATTATTTGCAATGGGGTAGTTACCATATGTTTATTTAATGAAATTCTTATTTGTTTACAATATATTACTCATAATAAGATATATACTGTAATAAAATTCGCCATTTATTATATAAATATTTCATAAAAGTTATTTAAAATATTACATGATTCAAATCGACCACTTCTCTGTGGCGTCACGCCTACATGCTTAAAGCCGCAAATGTCGGTAGTGTCGTTGTTTTACAGCGATGGGATGTGACATGTCAAAGTAACAGTTGATGGTGATACTGACGCCGTGGACATTGGACATAACCTTGTTTCCATTTATCAACTGTAATACAAAACGTCATTACAAACTTGCTCAAACAAAAATAAATAAGTAAAAATACGTGCTAACTTGACAACAATCTAACCTAACAAATAAGTTCCCCTTACCCCGCAAGATATACGTCGCAAAATATCTTTGTCATACTTCGAGCAACACGTCGGAACTAAGTTGCAACGGAAGCGGCAACGGTATCGGCACATTTTCAGTAATTTTTTTCTCATTTAAAAACAAAAATTGTACAAAATAAAAAAATATGGAAAATTTAAATTTAAAAATACTTGCTTATAATAAAAAAATCAAAAACGGTGAAACTACCTCATTTCTGTTGATTTGAACAATTAATTATTTTAATTAACAGATAGTTGGTCACTTGGACATAAATTACAAATAATACCTAATAAAAATAAATTAACCTATAATAACAGATAAAACGTTAAACATTTGTTAACTTATTTGCGTGCTTATTTGAATCTTTTTTACTTAATTAGGAAAGCAGGAAATTACGAAAGTATGATTTTACATGTTAAAGTCCTATATTCAGTTTTAAAGTACATATTCATCCCATATGTATAGAGTAATAATCAGATAATATAGGCACATTGTCGCAATCTGATTTGAGAATAGTCCGCATTTACTAAACAATACAATATTGTCGTAAGACATGATTGCCGCACGTCATAAATCGATGTACAGGCTAAACGATTCACATCACTGGAAAAGAAGAATAAAACATGAAAGTAAAATTCTAATATATTTTAGTTTGATTGAACTTGTACGTATGTATATGTATAATCTAACATAATTTTTTTTATAGCTACTCATGGAAAGTAACACAGCAATTTGATTTAGAACGTGTAGCAAGTTATGATATAAAAAAAGCAAAAATATCTTGTCACAGGAAATTATTTTTAATAATTTGAAGAAATTATTTTTTTGGGTAAATATTTCGTTTCATGTTTATTTGCTTAATGCCTATGTAAGTAGGTACTATAAAACGTGACAAATAGTATCTGCCTAAATGTTTTTCTCGCATACTATAAATTTTAAAAAACTAGTTAATTCACATAAAATATTTAAGAATAATTGACAATTTATTAACAAAATTATTTCTGTTTTCAATAGATAATGTAGAAAAATAAATTTTATTTTAATAATTAAAATGAATTCAAAAATAAAGTAGGTGTTCTTAATATTTATTGAAATTATTGCAAGTAAAAAACACTAACAAAATCTCAAACAAGAAATCAACGGTTTCATATCAGGGAAAATATGTTTTAAGTAGGAATAAATATTATAAATTCACTCACCATTCAGGCAGTTAACATTTGTTCGGGGAAGTTATTTTTTTAAAACTTGCTTGCCACATAATATTTTATTGTACAAGTATGAAAAACAGTAGTGTTCTTACGGAGTTCCAAAACGAAAAATTGGCTCAAATAATTTGGAACCGTCTTTATGGTTTTGACGAATTGGAGCACATTCATTGCAAATCCAACCCATTTCTACGTGGAATACAAGTTTTTTAAATGTTTCATTACATTTAACACAACGGGTGTACACTGTTACTTTACTCAAAAACTCTTCGAAATCTCCAAAAACATCAAGTAGACTATTAATATTAACTAATACACCTGTTTCTGAATTAAATTTTAATGTATCTTGTGGTGCCACAACACTAGTTTTAGTAATTTTTTCATTACCACTACAAATTTTTACTTTGAATGCATATTTCACATCAGTATTATCTCCAACATATCTTAAAGAATGATACACTTTTTTACTATTCATACAAACTTTAATATGCAGCAAAAATAGTTCACCGAACGCCGTAATTAAAAATGCTTGGAAACTGTTCTTAGTAATATTACTTTTCATTGTACTAGGATTTAAAAGAACAACCTTTTGTGGATGGCACTGTTCACAATGTTCTAAAATCTTCTTTCTCGCACCAGTCCATTCACAGCTTCCATCCAAAGTTACAGGGCACTCGTATGAACGAAACTCACAAACAAGGTCATGTGCTGCTTGATTCTTGAACGGTATGCTCTCCTTACATCCAATTTTATCGTTCTTGCAAGGAAAAGACATCATCTCGGCAAGAGTTTCGTAGAGTTCTGCTCGAGTGTAAACTCCAACAGGTACTAAACATCGTCCACAAACGTAGTTTGTTTTGGTTTGGTGTTGGTAAATAGGTGGAGTAGAAAGATAACCTTCACAGACACAACACTTTAATTTTTCCAAAACAGAGAGATGCACATGTGGATAGGATGTTTCACTGTTTTTAAACATGTTTGCTGGTCGAAGATTAGCTACAAACTAATGTGTAAAGATATAGGGTCAGAAATGCACTCGCGGAACTAGTGTGGTATAACTGTAAATCAAGGACGTTTGACGTTTGTATCTATGGTAGACTCTAGACGTCAAAACGCAGGTATAACGAAGAAATATTTTAAAAACTTTTGTTTGATTTATAATAAAACTAAAACTGCACACTGTAGATTTTAGCCATTCCCAGAACACTTCTTTTAATTAGTTAACTGTCAATTCTTAGAAACGAAAATATTATTTAAAAATAAAACTAAATTCTAAATTGGAATAATTGATTAAAAAATTATTTATTATTAATTATTCTTATTATTATTATTATTATCCTTTATTCTTATCGAATAGTATATATAAATTGTACATATGGCCTAAAGGCAAATATTATACAATATAAAGTAAAAAATAGAGAAGCATGTTAACATTACAGAGTTAAATTTCTGCTGATATAGAGCATGCAAAATTATTTTGTGACTTGATTTTAATGTATAATTTTATTCCCTACAACATTTATTTAAAGTGTTTTTACCTAAAATAACTAGCTATGCAAACATGAAAAAATTGTACTTTTTGGAACTAACAGTTTGTCGACCACTAATGAGGACATGCTACGTCACACACCAAATTCTGAACATTAAATTCATATCTCGCTTATTATGTAAAAGCACAGTATAGGCGATGGGAAATAAGACTGCAGCGCCAAAATTGAACTAATATTAACGGAATAATTTGACATTTACTAATATTAATAATAATATCGTTTATTTTCAGACAGACAATTGTATAAAAATTGTCACAGTAGTCATAGTCCGCGAGCCAGCAACAGATTTTCATGACCAAGTTTCTCTCGGGCGATAACTTGTAATGTGCTTCAGAGAGTTGTATCATGAAGCTCCGTGAACGTCAGCTGCGGTTCGGTGGGTGGGTTAAGCAGCGGTAGCCTCCCACGCACGTTGAACAAAAAAAGAATTTTAATTATTTCCTCCCGATTGAAAATTTATCAAATTATAGCTAATCCAATATCTTAAAGAAAAAAAAAGTCAGCTGACTATAAAGTGGTGGATAATACGTCAGCTGGTCACACGAACATGATAAAAAAATATATATGTTCAGTCATTTCTTCTCAATTGAAAATTTATCAGATGACAGTTTATATGATATTGTGAATAAATAAACATGTCAGCTGGCTATATCTCGGTGGGAAGATTGTCAGCTTATGCTCTGAAGGGTGTAACGCAGGAGCCAGACAGGAGCATCTATCGCCTATTTAAATGCACCAGCTGACGAGTTTTCTCTCGGCATATTGCTAGCTGATTTTTTTTATTACTTACAGGATCATATTAACTATCAGCTTACAAATTTTTATCCGGGAGGAAATGACGTATCTAAAGTTATTCGACATTATGCTTCATGCTCTAACTGAAAGATATAATCTTTTTTATATATATTTCGTGTGACCAGCTTACGTATTATCCACCACTTTATAGTCAGCTGACTTTTTTTTCTTTCTTTAAGATATTGGATTAGCTATAATTTGATAAATTCAAATTCATTTTTTTTTCAACGTGCGTGGGAGGCTACCCCTGCTTAACCCACCCACCGAACCGCAGCTGACGTTCACGGAGCTTCATGATACAACTCTCTGAAGCATTTTACAAGTTATCGCCCGAGAGGAAATGATTGACCAAATTTGTACCCTGGCTCGCGGACTATCACTTGTTAGATTAATAAAACATTTTAATAAGTAAAACTCGTATCACAGCGGTTATGTTTGCCAGTATTCTTCTAAACTGTAGAAAGGTCCTTCTATTAAAAATGATTTTTTCTACTACCACTACTGTAAGAGGGTCATTACTGAACAGACTACTAACAATGTAAGTTCGTGCTTATGAATAGTGTTAGGTAATGAACAGCAAATTTAAGTTGGCAGGACTGATTGTTAAACTGTAAGAAATGATTAAAATTTGATAAATAAAATTTAAGATTTAAATATAATAGAATGAAATTTATCTGACATATACATATAAATACATATTTTTTTGGGTTATTATATTAATATTATATTATGTCAACAATACATATTTCATTTCAATCAAATTTGTAGTAGGGAACTATTTTTCTTCGTATATCACTACGCTTAGCAATAACCATGGTAACATCGTTGCGTAGTTTTATTTTTGTAAGTAAAGCCCACCAAACTTTGTGACGTTTCGAACTGCTGCTTTTTTGTGTGATTACGAATACATATACTGAGGTAATAATTATTATTATAAACAAAATTAGTTGATAATATTATTTGTAATTTGTAAGTAATGCAATAAAAAAATAATTTATAACTATGTATCTGAATTTTGTTTCAATTTAAAAATATTAATGAGTGGTCGTAGAAAAAGTATAGTATATAATTCGAGATGTAAAGCAATTACTCAGTCGTAAAATTACAAACTGGACGCTACGCGTCTCGTGTGTCAATCATTTTACTCGTACGTAAACTGCTTCTTACATCTCTCATTACGTAATATACTATTAACCGTTTACTAAATGTGTAAGCAGTATTACATGTTTTTATGTCATTAGGCAGTTTGTTAAATACGCGTAACCCAACGTGGTGTGGGGCGTTGGCTGAAAATTTGTATGCTATTCGTATCTGATCATGATTACGTGTATTATAATCATGATTAGATTGCTGGAACACAAATTTTTGGTTATTCTTCAAAACAAATATACAAAGTTCATAGATATATAGACATATTGTTGTCATAATATTAAATTCAATGATATTACAAATAATAACAATAAAAAATATAAAACATCAAAAATAACAAAGGAAAAATATATATGTACATTAACAATTACAAAATAACGAATGCAAAACATCAATGGTAAGTTTGTTAAAATGTACAAATTGATGATATTTACTAAATAACAAAGTTCTTACATAAACAAACACTAATTATATCACAACACTAACAAAATAATTAGCACAGGTATCACAAAGTTTTACCTCCACCTCTTGCTAAATGCAGAGTTTGTTTTGAATTTGAAAATAATTCCGGCTGTAATTTAATACAAGCCATCTTGCGGCTTTAACAACAGGTACATTTGTACTTCTACGGCAAGAGTGATAACTACATGCGGCCACGCATCCGAGCGTCCAAGGTCAAATTTTTTGGTAACAAAAATACCAGGACTAGGGAGTGCATATACTGGCTAGAAGCAAGCGAAGCGTTTGCGTTCAACTGCTATATTGTGGTGAAAGTCGCGTTTGCACTAAATTTCTTAGTTGATACTGTTCCAGAAAAAAAAAACAGTATAGAATCCCATTACTATATACGCACATATGTATATGTATAGTAAGCATTTTGTAATAAATAAAATGTAAAATTATGATATATAAACATTTGACTTATGATCACTAACAGAGCTTTCAATTTCAACACATGTCCCTCCTCTTAAAATTAGTAACCTGAACTATCCATACACAAAAAATATATTTTTTCACAATGTAATTGAAAGTAAATATTATGAAAACAGAAATGAAGTTCCTATTACATACTTATGTATACTAATTTTAAGAAAAAAAAATATTCATTTATTTTCACGACAACGCTTTGGTAAGTTGATTTTGAAAACTGTATTTTAAGCTCTCATAGAAAAATTTAGAATTGTATATATTTTAAAATTATTTTAGAGGAATTAGATATAATATTGTATACAGGGTGTCCCTTAACTTCGAGCAAAAACGTTAAGGGCATATAGTACTGACCAAAATGAATAAAAAAGCTTCATCAACATAGGAATGATCTTCAACTGTTTCCGAGAAAAGCGAAAAATCTAAGAAAAACTGACAAAGATAACGATCGAATAAAATTTTGTCTATGTCAGTAAAAAGACTAAAAAAAACAATAAAATTTTATATGAAACATTTTTCTCAATTTCTTATAGTTACGTAGTTATATGAAAATTAAATATTGACCAAGGTCGCCACAACATTTCACTTTTGATTTTTATAAAATAACAAAAGGCCATCTAAGATTACCTCTCAAAGGTAAACAAAAAGTCTCAATTAAGCAAAATCGTAATTCTTATAGTTTTTGAGATAGCAAAGGTAAATCTCGTAAAAACTCATTTTTCACTGCGTTATATCTGGGAAACTATTAAAGATCGGACACATTTTGACTGAGCTTTTTTTACTCATTTTGATCAGTATTATATGCCCTTAAAGTTTGTGCACCAAGTTAAGGGACACCCTGTATAATACGTTATGAAAATGTGATATTGTTTGACTCACATAATTTGCAAAATTTGGCAAATATTACCTATGTTCATTAACATCACTCTTTTCATAACTGATTATGTAAATAACTACAACTTGATTTGATAGGCAAAACGTCTAACATTTGTTTATTTATCTGTTTCAATTCCATGGTTTGCTATTTTTGGGGGTTATTTTCGACATTTTCATACCTAATTTATGCCATTACAAAACATTCATTTTATTTATTGATTCAGATACAGAATTTTAAGTTCTATAACTTTTATTTGACGCATTTTTACTGAAAATAATTAGGGAAGCTGGAAATTACAAAAATATTGTTTTCGTACTCACTACCTAGAAACTAATGTTTCCCGCAGCCAACTCACAATCCGAAAGGCCATATTCCCGTTATTGTTTTACTTCCGCGCACTAGTGTCTCAATGGAAACTACTTTGATTGAGTAGCTTAAAAGTGTTAGTATATTTTTATTTTTTTTACACATTACAACAAATTTAATATAAGAACAAGATAATTGAGGAAAATTAGTTGAATGAATAAAAATTATCTAAATTAAATTAGAAATTTCATTGCTATTTTTGACATTTTAATACTACTAACGCTATCTATTAGCAATTAAAAGAATGAAACAAGAAAAAAATATAGTTTATAAATTTTTCGAAAATTGATGATATTCAAGCATTAAAAACCAATAAGAATAAATAATTTATTAATAAATAATAAATTTGCCTAACATCAGTGCCATCTGTTGGAGAACAACAATCTGTCATCTGTCCAATATCAAAATAGAACATAACCTTAAATTTAAATTATCAGATATTACACTTACACTGATAATTAAACTACCAGTAAAATAGAGGCATGTGCCGGACATTCTTCTTTATTTAATTATTTGAAAAGTTGGTAAGTACAACATACAATATGCGTTAGAACTTCTGCTTAATTTAGTTTATATGTTATTTACATACTGAATTACAGGTGAATTGACACATTTGCCATTATGATAAGTTAAAAAATCTGATGTGGCCAGCACATAACCTCTCGCCGTATATTTTACCTGGCTGTATGCATAAAGCAAAGAATATTTTTATAAATACAAATAATATATTCATATAAATCTATGACGTATAAACTTCTTTATTATTCAATAATAGCATGTCTCAACATGAAGATATTTTACCATAAATTATGTTACAATAAATTACAAAGTAGAGTTTACCATATATAAATATCAGACTGGTAACTGCAATTTTCAATTCGAACAACGTTGTTTACTTTCTCTTCATATTCTTCTAGTAAAAACATTAATTTTGGGCGGTCTAAAATGTATATATGGATTGTGCATCTATTCTTACATATCTTCTTTTACATTTTATTTTTTCATACATGTTATATCTAAATAACACTAATTCCCTTTAATAAAGTGACGGATAGATTGCACTCCGATTATTCTTATATCGATGTGTAATTTTGTCAATATTTACAACTTACTTGAGAAGAATTTGATAGCTTTTTCGCAATTCAAAGTTACTCTAGTTTATAGTACTGGTGTACATTGTCCCATAATGTTTGAAACAAATTTAAGTCCTTCAACCTAGACTTGTCATCTCCATAATAGTCACAGATCAAGAACTAAGGGATTCTCCAAGTACATTTTTCTTTCATTACTCATTATTTCTGACACTGACATTTATCTGTCAGTTACAAATAATTTAAATTATCAACTATTTTTCATGGCATTCTTTCGGCTGTCAAATTTATTACAACAGATTATTTTATATATTATACTTCTTTTATCTCTAAATCTATGGAATATATAATAAAATATTTAAATGTATCAGATAGAGAATTTAATTTTCTTTAATATTACCACGAAAAATTTTCAAAAAATAATATTTAGAAGATTTTTTTTCAAGAATCTTCTACTTCCGGTTGTCCAATTATTACCAAAACCTTTTCAGATCTTCCCATGAATGTCCGATTGGGAAATACGTTGTTAAACAAATTTTAAGTCTTATAGTTTTTGAGTAACCGTCCTTCCAACATCCGACACACACACACACACATCCATACACACACACACACACACACACACACACACACACACACAGACATCATCGTAAAAATGTTAAAATCGGATTGTAGGGACCTTAAAACGTGCTTATTCAATAAAATCTGGATATGCGATTTTTAGCATGAATCCAATACCTCTCTTAGCGAGAGGTAAAAAGCATTTATTCGTTGTCTCCAGCCTTAAATTTCGGGAGGCATACAAGAAATATCAGAATCAGACATTTTGACAACTTTTAAATCTGAAAAAATATGCAAACAATTATGTTTCCGAAATCAACAATTTACTTAACAACCGTTGCTATGAAATTTCTGCTGTGCTATTTACTTGTATATTTGCGAATTTTATACAATTATCTTGACATTTATACTCTATTAATAATGATTTTGTTCGTTACAAAAAGTATTGTACAAACTTCTTGCGGGAAGACGTCATCCACGCATTCGCGCAAATGAAGCCCTCGCTCGCAAGCTCGCTCGTGCCTCAAATAAGCGCTCATGCGGGATGAGTGTCTTCCCGCACTTAGTATGTAAATAACTATTTACATGTTAAATTCCAATGTTCCGGTGTCGCGGTCAACACCCTGTATAAACTTACACGTTATATTGTTGAATAAATTATTATTAAGCATAAATAATACAAATAAAATGCATTTTTTTTCCTAATAAAATATAGAACGTTGACATTGAGCATTGTTTGACAATATTGTGACACAAACTATGGCGTAGGGTAGTGCTAATGTTTGTCCATTGCTGATATCACCGCGGGCGGGTGTACAAGACGCACGACTCTCGCTTTTAAAATCAGGCAAGCAATCAAATTGCTTCGGATATTATACGTCATACTGATTATTTAATCGACTTTAATCGTTTGAAAATTTTTCACTAATACTTATTAATGTACTCGTACGTATATTTTCGCTTTTTCACATTAGAAGTCGTTGTAAGAATAATTATAATGTGCATGTGCCGCTTCTTATTACTGTAGAAAGATATTTTTAGTATTAGTTGCGCACCGCTTCTGTTGACGTTAGTTGTTTATGTATATATTCTCTGTGCCTAAGCGAGGCCAAGCGATCTGTAATCCCCACTGCCCGTCGCCATGCCCCTTGCGACTTGCGGTGTTAACTAGTGAATAATAATTACAGTTTACAGTCTGATACCCGGAAGGCGATTATTCAAGGTCATTCAAGTCTTCTAGAATAGGATAATATTACTTGCTGATAATTTTTTTTGTATTACTTATCAATAGGTGTGCAAGATATATTTGTGGGTGCAATTTAATTAAAAAAATAATAATTAATACATGTGTGCAGAAGTGATCTAGGGCTTTTATTTTCACCAAATATCCTAATGTACGGTGCAAACTTTACCGATCGAAATACATATGTTTATAATAGAGTCACTACATTTCGAGTTAAGCAGACATTTTAATTTTACCAATCATAACATCTTGTAATGGATGTCAGCATATTTAAAAAATTAATATAAAAATTTGGTGCATATTTCCTTCTGCTTTTACCTCTTTATTAAAAAAATGATTTCAACAAAAAACTACAACAATTTTTTTTATTACAATAATGATTTTTTTTATAAACCATGAAACCACATGGTTGTACTTTTTGCACTATTATTTTAGAGTAAAAGTGTAAATACAAAAAAATGTTCAAAATTAAAACTACATCATCTAACAAGTTCTATATTAGTATTTGCATGTGTTTCGACCGCGAGAGGTAAAATAAAAATTATCATTTTTAACTATTTACAGAGTGCCATAAGAAATAAAACAAAAATGTTAACAAGTAGTAATGTGGGTTGGTTCCACAATTTAAAATGTACTGGTTATGTCACTTGACATGGTTTTCCTTGTTTTTGAGGTTCTCATTGATATGTGTTTCCTTGAAGCGAGGAAACACATATTGTAAGATTACGTCACCACACAATTGAGGTCATCATAACTCAGTAGTAGTAATCACTAATATTGCAGAATAAGCAATATAGAGCAATTATAATATTGTTTCTTAATTTGATAGTAATCACTAATATTGCAGAATAAGCAATATGGAACAATTATAATATTGTTTCTTTATTTGGTAATCAGGTGACACCTCAATTGTTAGTTGACTTAGCATTACAGTAATATAAAAGACTATGGACGATGGGAAGTTAGAGAGAGTCCGGTGAGAGTCCATTGAGAGGACCAGTAAGAAGACCATTCCTCCATACCGTCGGGTTCATCAACTATACATATCTATTCATTATTTATACCTACTAGTCAGTAAACTTATTTATAATAAATCGTTATTATTATTTCGACCCTTTATTCTTCTACAAGCAACGTCGTAACGATAAGAACATTTATTATACTTTTGGCAATTACTAATTTGTACCTCCAGTCTGGCAAGAACCCGCTTTAAATATTATTTGTTGGCGGGTTAAATATCACTCATTACTCGTTTCAAGGACAGTGACAACCAGAATATTTTAAAATTTAAATCGTGGTAAGTACCAACTACGGTTTTGGCTAACTACCGACTACCGATTATTCGTTCATTTTAGAAGCTGATTAGTCGGTCCGGCCGACTAATTTCAAGATGAGGCAAAATGATGTACTTCTCATTGGATTTTGATGCCACAATAATTATTTCGTCTCGCCTTTTATCTCGTCTGGACTAATAGGGTCTCGTCTCGAACGAAATCTTATCGATAAACCTTAATTTATTTGTACAATTTTAAATAATAATTTATTAAATAAATATGTGATATGTTACACGGTAACAGAATTTCAACTCATTATTCTTATGGCTAGAAGCAAATACAATTCATTTTTGGCAATATAATAATAGATAACAGTAAGATTATTTTACTATACACAGCAGGTAGAGGAACCGTCAATGCATGTCTTGTTTTCAAAAAGAGCGGCATCCAATGTTATAAAGCAAAAACAGTGAGCGATATACCGCTTTGTCATAATTACGATATTTATAGTTTTATTTGTGGACCCTACAGAGGTAATTTATTTGACTATGCGTTTATCTCGCACTAGTTTATCCACTTAAATGCTAACCCGCTTGAGTTAAGTGGGTTAAACATGCGAGATAAACACGTTAGTTTAGTGCTAAGTGAAGTAACTTAAATAATGGGTTGAGTTAACTAACCTACTTGAAATTTTACGAGATAAACGGTTAAGGCTATGGATTAACCTCAATTTTAAAAAAAAACTTGTAAATAATTATTAAAAATACATATTACTACGCTCAAAACTTCTAAAAACTGTTTTGAAGTTTGTTTCAAAATCGTGAGCGTTTTGTTATTATTATTATAATAAGTCATCCGCAAAATTTTCTATCTGTCCTTATTCAACAGAAGTGGATAAACGCCATTTATCCTGTAGTCACTTTAAAACATGCGATATAAACGAACTGGAGTTAAAAGTTAGTTTTAAGTCACTAGATTTTTGAGCGGATAACGTCACTGCGAGATAAACGTAGTCTATATTTATGTGCGTCAGTAGGTCTTCTTTAGAATACCTATATGATTTGTAAGCCATGTAAAAGAATTGGAATTACTATGTCAGACATTAAAATGCCTACTACATCTCTACACTAAAATATATTCAAAATATTTATATTTTTAATGGAATGAGGTCATACACGATTTTTCATTTTTAACTTTAATCGATAGAGTAATGAAAAAAAATCTGATGTGGCCAGCACATAACCTCTCGCCGTATATTTTACCTGGCTGTATGCATAAAGCAAAGATTATTTTTATAAATACAAATAATATATTCATATAAATCTATGACGTATAAACTTCTTTATTATTCAATAATAGCATGTCTCAACATGAAGATATTTTACCATAAATTATGTTACAATAAATTACAAAGTAGAGTTTACCATATATAAATATTAGGCTGGTAACAGCAATTTTCAATTCGAACAACTTTGTTTACTTTCTCTTCATATTCTTCTAGTAAAAACATTAATTTTGGGCGGTCTAAAATGTATATATCTGGATTGTGCATCTATTCTTATATATCTTCTTTTACATTTTATTTTTTTATACTTGTTATATCTAAATAACCTTAATTCCCTTTAATAAAGTGACGGATAGATTGCACTCCGATTTTGTCAATATTTATAACTTACTTGAGAAGAATTTGATAGCTTTTTCGCAATTCAAAGTTACTCTAGTCTACAGTACTGGTGTACATTGTCCCATAATGTTTGAAACAAATTTAAGTCCTTCAACCTAGACTTGTCATCTCCATAATAGTCACAGATCAAGAACTAAGGGATTCTCCAAGTACATTTTTAATTCATTACTCATTATTTCTGACACTGACATTTATCTGTCAGTTACAAATAATTTAAATTATCAACTATTTTTCATGGCATTCTTTCGGCTGTCAAATTAATTACAACATTATTTTATATATTATATTCCTTTTATCTCTAAATCTATAAAATATGTATAAAAATATTTAAATGTATCAGAAAGAGAATTTATTTTTCTTTAATATTATCAAGAAAAAATTTCAAAAAATAATATTTAGAAGATTTTTTTTCAAGAATCTTCTACTTCCGGTTGTCCAATTGTTACCAAAACCTTTTCAGATCTTCCCATGAATGTCCGATTGGGAAATACGTTGTTAAACAAATTTTAAGTCTTATAGTTTTTGAGTAACCGTCCTTCCAACATCCCACACACACACATCCACACACACACACACACACACACACACAGACATCATCGTAAAAATGTTAAAATCGGATTGTAGGGACCTTAAAACGTGCTTATTCAATAAAATCTGGATATGCGATTTTTAGCATGAATCCAATACCTCTCTTAGCGAGAGGTAAAAATGTTAAAATCGGATTGTAGGGACCTTAAAACGTGCTTATTCAATAAAATCTGGATATGCGATTTTTAGCATGAATCCAATACCTCTCTTAGCGAGAGGTAATAATAGACCCGTATTTTTTATTTTTCTTCAAATCGATTTTTAAAAATGAGAAAATTGCAATTAAAAATTACATTGTTCAAAAAGCGGCTGATTTTCCCCGCCTCGCCCCTCGCCCAGTGACGTGACATTTCAATATTAACGGACATTTTGATTTTCACTCTAGGTTCTAAACGTGAAAGTGATATTTAAGGATAACCTGAAATTTACGAAAGTAAACATGTCGGTACAACGTTGTTTTGTGCCATCATGTCAAAATACTAGCTACTAGCGAAAATATATTCATACGTAATATAACAAGTGATATGATTATCATTGATGATATTCTCGAGTGAAACCGAGCTGCAGATTTCACGAGTCCGAAGGACGAGTTGAAATGTGCTGCTTCGGTTTCACGAGCAATATCTTCGATTATTAATCATATCACGAGCTTATATTTAGTGTGAGAATATAATGAATTTATGCAATTTAACCTAACCTAACTTTTGATATACATATTCATATTGTATTAAAACATGGTACTTACGAGTTTTATTTAATATTTCGGAATTTGAGTTATT
Source organism: Harpalus rufipes (assembly GCA_951394225.1). Taxonomy (NCBI): domain Eukaryota; kingdom Metazoa; phylum Arthropoda; class Insecta; order Coleoptera; family Carabidae; genus Harpalus; species Harpalus rufipes. The sequence continues at coordinate 19,645,027 of OX596280.1, forward strand.
GTTATTATTTATTTTTATACTCAAAATTAACTGTCAATGTCATAAATAAAGAAAACAAATCCCTTAGTAACGACTATAAATATGGTGATAATTTCCTTGTTTTTTATCATCGCTGTGATATACATGTAGCTAGGTAGATTCTGAATGTAGATTGGCGGAAAACATGTCACGTGACTAAGGAATTATATTCTCAATTCAATGCCTCGCGTGTGTTTCTATAGCTAAACAAACTTCTAGAGTCTAATCTCAAATCCTTACAAAAAGAACAGCTGATGTGACGCGTGGATAACTTCAGGCCAAATGAAAGTTATATTTATATAAAAAAAAATTATAAAAATGAAAATAATGATGTTATATTAATATATTATAGCATATTTGGGTATGTAATTTTCGATTAGTCTGTATATTTTTACCTGTCCGATAAAAGAGGTGATTCATGCTAAAAATCGCATTTTTATGATAATGTTTGTGTGTGTGGATGTGTGTGTGTGCGTGCGTGTGTGTTATAGGTGCGATTTCTCAAATCCAACACAACTAAAGACCTAAAGACAACCGAAAGTGGTAGTTTCTTAAAAAAAAAACTTTTAAATATTCTTTTTTGAAAATTTATGTTAATACAATAATAAAAATCTTTAAATTCTCAATCTGATACATTTAAAAAAATCTGATGTGGCCAGCACATAACCTCTCGCCGTATATTTTACCTGGCTGTATGCATAAAGCAAAGATTATTTTTATAAATACAAATAATTTATTCATATAAATCTATGACGTATAAACTTCTTTATTATTCAATAATAGCATGTCTCAACATAAAGATATTTACCATAAATTATGTTACAATAAATTACAAAGTAGAGTTTACCATATATAAATATTAGGCTGGTAACAGCAATTTTCAATTCGAACAACTTTGTTTACTTTCTCTTCATAAAAAATGTATATATCTGGATTGTGCATCTATTCTTATATATCTTCTTTTACATTTTATTTTTTCATACTTGTTATATCTAAATAACCTTAATTTCCTTTAATAAAGTGACGGATAGATTGCACTCCGATTATTCTTATATCGATGTGTAATTTTGTCAATATTTACAACTTACTTGAGAAGAATTTGATAGCTTTTTCGCAATTCAAAGTTACTCTAGTCTACAGTACTGGTGTACATTGTCCCATAATGTTTGAAACAAATTTAAGTCCTTCAACCTAGACTTGTCATCTCCATAATAGTCACAGATCAAGAATTAAGGGATTCTCCAAATACATTTTTCTTTCATTACTCATTATTTCTGACACTGACATTTATCTGTCAGTTACAAATAATTTAAATTTGCAACTATTTTTCATGGCATCCTTTCGGTTGTAAAATTAATTACAACATTATTTTATATATTATATTCCTTTTATCTCTAAATCTATAAAATATGTATAAAAATATTTAAATGTATCAGAAAGAGAATTTATTTTTCTTTAATATTATCAAGAAAAAATTTCAAAAAATAATATTTAGAAGATTTTTTTTCAAGAATCTTCTACTTCCGGTTGTCCAATTGTTACCAAAACCTTTTCAGATCTTCCCATGAATGTCCGATTGGGAAATACGTTGTTAAACAAATTTTAAGTCTTATAGTTTTTGAGTAACCGTCCTTCCAACATCCCACACACACACATCCACACACACACACACACACACACACACACACACACACACACAGACATCATCGTAAAAATGTTAAAATCGGATTGTAGGGACCTTAAAACGTGCTTATTCAATAAAATCTGGATATGCGATTTTTAGCATGAATCCAATACCTCTCTTAGCGAGAGGTAAAAAATATTATACCTTCTATAGATAGAGATATATTATATAATAATATAGAATAATCTGTTGCAATAAATCTCGCTGCTCAAACAACTCCATGGAAACCAGTTGAGATATTTAAATGTTTATAATTGACAGATAAATGTAAAATGTCAGTGTCAAGAATTATTTATTAACATTACAGAAAGCTTTTTCTGGGAATTAAGTACATTTAAAATTTCTTATTTTATTATGTATTAAATATTTCAAATTATAGGTATATTAATATTACATATATCCTTAAAAAATACCGCTAATACCGTCAGTGAATATAAAGAATTTTGAATATATTAGAAGAGTAGGAGAAAAATTCTCATACAACGAAAAAGAGATACAATTTGAATTATTTGTATAGATATAATAAATGTTACTTACTTCGAATTTTAATGCCACAAAATTGACCCCTGTGTTCCACTCTCCACGCCAGAAATGAGGCGACGCTTGGTAAACGATATGATATAAATATGTCACTGTTATTACCGAAATCTATGTACAAAGCAGAGTAGTACACCCAGCAATGGGTAATATGCTGTGATAATATATATATAGTTCCGTTTACACCCTATATATATATAGGGTGTAAACGGAACTAGCGAACGCGATTTTTCTCGGAAGTTATAAGAGATACAAAAAAATCTTTCAAATAAAATTGTTAGTGTTTCTAGTAAGCTACATAAATTAATGTAAATCAGAAAAAAAATATTTAAATTTTCGGAGATATACCTATTTTTGACTTTTTTTAAATGATACGTCCTGTATATTTTTATACTATTTAGTACGAAATAATTTTTGCTTTAAAAAAGTTTCAAAAGTTATACCTTCTAAACTTAATAGTATTCGAGATATTGAAGAAAATATTAAAATAATTTTACTGGAAATAAAAGCTGGCTATGGAAACAAAATTTGACATTTGTATTACTTTATTGTTATAACCCTGTGAAAAAGTTTATTGAATTGATAACTTAGATTATTATTTGTTGTAAAAATGGAAGAATACTCAATTAACGAGAAGGTAGATATGTTGAAATGTTTCCATTTATCAATCAATAATTCAAGAGAAGCCCTGCGATTATACCGGCAACAATATCCTGATCGCTTTCATCTAAATCAAACATACTTTTTCAAGTTAGAAAGAAAGTTACGTAGAACTGGTTCCCTGACTATGGCAAATCGCGAAGTTCGTCAAATAAATGAAAATCCGAGAAATTCAGTTAGAGAAGCTGCACTAGAATTAAACGTATCACATACACAGGTACACAGGATTTTAAAAAAGCATAAATTCAAAGCTTACAAAATACATAAAATTCATAATCTCCATCCTGGCGATTTTGCAAGAAGACTTCACTTTTGCAATTATTTCATTCAAGAATATCGCACAAATCCACATTTTCTAAATAAATTTTTATAGACAGATGAAAGCCACTTTTCCAATAATGGTATATTTAATAGGCATAATACGCATTATTGGCAAACTACTGACATAAATCCACGCGAAACATGTATTACTAATTTTCAAGTACGTTTTTCAACTAATGTGTGGTGCGGAATTGTTAATAATATTATTCTGGGTCCATATTTTTATGAGGGCACTTTAACTTCTCAAAGATATTTGTTTTTTTTTACAAAATGAACTAAGGAATTTTTTGATGATATACCATTAGCAGATCGGCGCGGAATGATATTTCAACAAGATGGTGCACCTGCGCACAATTCAATAGATGTAACAAAACTATTTAAATCAAGAATTTCCAAATGCCTGGATTGGAACAAGAGGACCTATAATGTGGCCTGCAAGGTCTCCCGATCTATCGCCCTTAGATATCTTTCTGTGCGGTGCAAGTTATGTTACGCAGTTACGCACACGTTACTACACTTGAAGAATTAAAACATAGAATAAGACAAGCTGTGAACGAATTAAATAATAAAATTAATAATACTGTAAATCAACATTTGTTAAAAAGGCTCAATTTTTGTATACAAGAAAACGGTGAAAATTTTGAACAATTTTTATAGTGTTAAAATGTTTCGTAACTCAATAATTTTGTTTTCATAGCCAGCTTTAATTTCGAGTAAAACTGTTTTAATATTTTCTTCAATATCTCGAATTCTATTAAGTTTAGAAGATATAACTTAAAAAACTTTTTTTAAAGCAAAAATTATTTCCTACTAAATAGTATAAAAATATATAGTTGTACCATTTAAAAAAAAGTCAAAAATACGTATATCTCGGATTATTTTTTTTCTGATTTACATTAATTATATACATTCTGTATATATATATATATATATATATATATATATATATATATATATATATATATATATATATATATATATATATATATATATATTATAGCATAAGTTCCGAGATATAATTTTTATAATACTTACTTTATAAATTTATCCATAAAATATATAGAAAAAGTATTAATGCAAACCTGTAGAAAATTGAATAATCTTTAATTTTTATAACAAATTGCGAAAAAATAATATTTGGAGATATTTTTTGAAGAAAAACTATTTTGAGCTTCAAGTAAACTGCCATTTCCGGTTATCCAATTGACACCAAAGTTTAATGGCTTCTTTCCATATTAGAATAAGGTACAAATACATGGTTTCAGAAGTTTCTGAATGATGGTATTAGAGTTAGAGTGCCCAGAAGATCCACACACACATACACACATACACGTACACACCCGCACACACACACACACACACACACACACACACATACACACACACACACACACATACAAACATACATACATACATACACACCCACAGACAACATCGTGAAAATGTTAAAATTGGATTATAGGGACCTTAAAACGTGATCATTTACCAAAATATCGATATGCGATTTTTAGCACGATCTCTATACCTCCTTTACCAAGGGTAGCGGGAGGTAAAAATAATTGTCATTTTCTATTTTTACATACGAATATTAAATATTTTTGTTAGAGATGTAAAAAGGATTCTGCTTAAATTTTGGAATATGAATATGCGTTCATTATTATTAAGTGTATACATTTGCCTTGAATTTTGATAGCAACAGCAGCAAACGCCGAGAAATATCGCGAGGAATAAAATGAAAATGAAAGAATGAACAAATGGAATTATTGCAAATGAAAATGGCTTCAGTCGACTGAAGACTGAAGCCTCGTATTTTTCCGTTTCCTGTAGAAGTTTGAAGTGCCGAGAAGCGATATATTTGAAATGTATTTACCGTCCTATATTTTCAGAAAATAGAACGAAATAACTTTAGCGGAAAATTGATGATTTGTTCAAAAAGTTTATGTTGTTCCCTTGTATTAGTAGCACCGTTCATTTTTCTACAGCCAGCCAATTACGCTTCGAAATTCAGACAGATAAATAAACATAAAGTTAGTAAAATAACATTGAGTCATTTATTATGTTTTGACGGGAGGATTGAGTTGAGAATTGGCGACTGTTTCGTCAAACAACCAACAATAACACGAACTAAAGCAGCGCAGAACAAACGATACTTAAATATTAATTACGAATGTGAGTATTGTTCATTTTAATGAACTTCATTTGACTTGACCTGATTTTACTCATATATTATTTCACTATACAATCACAATGTGCGCATACGTACACATCTCTCATTAAAACTCTTTTCATAATTACTACCTACTTGCAGCTAACATCAGACACAAAACATAGTTTATTTATTTATATGCATTTTTCATGTTTACATTGTCAACAAATATAAATAAATGGAATTAATCTAGCTCAAAAATACTTTTTGTGTTTTTTTAATAAACTAAATGTTGAAAGTTTAATTCGCAGAATAATATGAATTTACAATTATATATCTACCAATGTGTGCGGTGCTATTTTCATTAAAATATATGTATTTGTACAGATAATTAATAGTAGGTCAAATTCAATTCACATTTTCATCTGAATACAAGCGAATTAAAGCCAATTATGATTTCATTTTGGTATTTATATAGTCATGTGTTAATTTCCATAATCATGGATGTTTGTTCTAGAAACTGGAAAATTGTAATATGAAACCACATTTTGTATGAAAATGATTTTATCTAAATTTAGAAAATATACCATCCTTTAATTATATCATTTATTTGAATATACAGGTTGTTTACGGTCTCTTTTATTATAAAACTTTTACCAAGGTGTTTTAACGTTTTTCATCTTCTTCTGACGCCTGTAGTATCAATCTTTAAAATAAATAAGAAGACCGTAAACACGCTGTATATCCTGTAGGTAGAGTATTTTTTTTTTAAAGATATCCGATCAAGGTTATCTAAGAATTGTGTGAATTAATATTTTAGCTCCGCCCATTCTGTCAAATTCAGTAGTATCGTTTACTTAATTTTTATGAAGGTACATAAGATACTACTGTTATTGTATTATAAAAATATATGTTACAGTAAAAGCATTCAATATTCAAACCTTAGTCAACTGGTAAGTTTGTTAGCAAATGTAAAACCAAATATGCGAAAAATACAGATGCTGACACAATGTCAGTGTCACTGACTCTGACTGAAAATAATGTTATTCGTACGGCTATGAATGAAAGTAATGTTTCTCAATTAATTAACTTACGTTACAGCGAAAGTATTGTCAACAACGAGCAACGTTTTAAAATAGTATGTCCTAAACAATATGAATTTTTGAAAGAAAAGCCTGTTATATCCATCCTTATCGCACACATTTACCTTTGCAAACGAAAGAGATAAATGTATGCCAATTTGTTAATTCGTTCATAATACATATGACCTTGATCGGCTATCATTACAAATTTTTACTGTGTCCGTATTATTTTAAATTCTTAATTAAAAACAAGTTGGTTTTTGTGATTCTTCAAATTATATCGTATCGTAATACCAGACGCACAGATAAAAAATCTAATGTGGCCAGCACATTACCTTCCGTCAATCCTGTATATTATGTACAAATTCCATACATAAATTTTCTTAAAAAAAATCCTATATATCCAGTAAAATTATTTCATAAACAAACTATGCGAACTGCACTTGACACTGACATCTTTTCTTCTTCCACTCATTTCTATTTTGCGTGTCGTCTTCATTCAGTTCTTTTTCTCTCAGTTCTTCCACAGTACAGTCCTCCATCTTCTTTTGTCTTCCTCTGCTTGTATTACCTTCTACTACTAAGCTATTCATCTTCTTCCAATATATTCTTCATCTCTCCTATTGACATGTTCAAACCAATGTAATCGTCTCTCTTGTATCTTTCTAGAAACTTCTATCACCCGAGACATTTCCCTTATCCTTTAAATCCTTGCTTTATCATTCCATGTCTTCCCCAACATGTATCTTAACATCCGCAACTCTGCCACATTCATTTTCTTTTCGTTGATACTAACGTCTGTCAAATCTGAATTTATTAGCAGTTTCCATGGTTAGCATAGCTGGCTGATTAATGAAATTTATTATTATGAAGTATAAAATGCAATCAAATCGTATAAAGAAAAATATATTCTTTAAAATTTATAATAACATTAAATGTCAATAAATGATGTTTAAATGCGGTTTTTTTTAAGAAAAACTGCTAATAGTTGCAAATGAAGGTATTTCCAGTTGACCAATTATAACCAAAATCTAATCATGTCTGCATATGAATCTAAACTCGAGGAATACAAAAAAATTCTAATTTTTGGAATCGTGGCATTGGAGTTATGCGATCCGAAACGATAGTCACGCACAAACACACACACACACAAACACAAACACACACACACACACAAACACACACACACACACAGGGAGAGAGACGTACACAAATACATACAGACATAATCGCAAAAATAGTAAATTCGTATTCTAGAGTCTCCAAAATGTGCTTATTCATTAGAAACTCACTTTCAAATTTTTTGACCGAAGACAATACTATTCTTACCTAAAGGTGACGGAAGATAAAAATAGGAATTTAATTTGAATTTACATAAATTAGTAGATAATCTTTCAGAATTCATCATTTATGTACCCTGAAGAAGGCGGTCGTATACGTATGCCATTTAAACGTTGGTTTTCATCTGTATAATTATACACAGAACTTTAACTAAAAGGCTGTTTTATGATTTCATACACTTTTATTTATACATTTGTATAAATTGTGAGTGTTCCAGCTTCAATCAGCTTAAGTCCGAATTGATATTTTGTAAATAATTAGCATTTCAAATTTAATTTAATACTGACTTGTTTAACACAAGTATTTTTATACTTTTAACACAGAATATATACTAATAATATTAGTTTACCTGTTCTGTGATTTTAACTTAATACACCTAAGTATAACTGGTAAGCTATGTTTTAAGTCAAAACTTTAAAAATACATTGTGCCGCTTTGTGATTGGTTGTGACGTCTTTTCCCATATCTTATATTATGTACAATTCGAAAATTTTCTGTAGTTTCATAAAATTGTTTTTCACTTCTGTTCTTTTAAAATTCTTGTAGTTAAACGTTGTGTATTTCATATAAAAATTCATCCATTTTTGTTAACGTTCTGTTACAAAAACATTTTTCTTTCTGACGTGATTTTTGTAAGTATTATTATAATTCATTGATGGTTTTTTGTTTGTACATTGTTTCTTCTTTATTCTTTATATTATTGTATTGTAGTAACCCTGATGATGATCATTGTATGATCGAAATGTCGGTTTAAAATCAAATAAACATCTTTAGACTGCGTTTCGACTAAATTATTCTTCCATCAACCAACTTCCAGTCGATCATCGTTACTCCAACATAATAATATTAATAATAATAATCATAATATGTTTATTTGGCATAGTAAAAAGTGAATACATACATAGTCAAAATTACAATAGAGATAAAAAATACATGAGTAAATAAAGAGCATCTTTGCGGATTTCAATATAAAATTAAGAATTTAAATATACACATAAAAGAAATATACACACAAAAAATACTGAAATACATTGATAGTTTATAATAAATTTAGTCCAATCTTAAAATTTATATTGGATTTTGAATGAGTTTTACAAATGTAGCAAAATTGAACTTAATGATTTTTGCTCGAACCCCCATGAAATAAAGTATTTTTGTTAATATTATTTGAGTTCAAGGACATAATCAAATGTGTTTTTGTGAAGGACTGCTTCATAAATATTCAATTTAATCATTATCTCATTTTTGTTGGGACTAGCACAATATCTTTCATTAATTTAATTTTATACAAAATACATAAGTATCATTATATAACATGTCTTACAAATAGATTTGTTTATATCATTAGAAATTAAGAAATATTCTCTGCGTGTCGATCGGCAGAAATAAATTACATACTCCTATAGATATTTATTTATTTATAATAAATCATTTCTACAGGATAGTAATATCCCAATTATAAGGAAATACACACATATATATATATATATATATATATACAAAGATAAAAAAAATTACAATGTACATAACTACATATTATTACAAATATGAATTAATGAGTGATATATCGAAACGATATGAAAGTTTTAAATTTAAATAGTGAGTCTGCAAATATGTCAATATCTGAACTGAAATTATTAAAAATTGAACATAGTCGCTTTGTCGTAGAGGTGATTTTAATTTATAATTAGATCCGACTGTTTTACAGTTAAATATTAATTTATAACGAGAAGATATTTGAGAAATATTAAGTGCAATACGTTTCAAACAATTTTGATTATCAAAAATACAATTCATTAATGTATAGTGAAACAAACATACCATTTTTTTTTCTTTGATCAAGAGTTGTAACATAAAACTCAAGAAGAAGATTGCTATAGTCGTAGTCATAATTAGGGAACTGTTTATCAACTTTGAAATAGCAATATTTAATAATTTATTTTGATACATTCTGAGGTCCTAACGTATTTAGTAAAGATAGGATTCCAAATTTCTAACCAATACTCAAGTTTTGACCTAACAAAAGCAGACACATTTTAAAGTCGAAATTTTCTGAACAGTTTGAATATTTCTCATCACATATCCAAGATTTTTTTTATGAAGTTTTAACAATATTGTCGATGTAAGCATTAAAGTCAATTTATGGTCATACAAAACTTCAATGTACTTGATCTGATAAACTCTATCAAGAATGGTATGATCTAATTTAGAAATATGAGTATACCTATACAGCTTTTTACCTCTCGCTAAGAGTCATGCTAAAAATCGCATATCCAGATTTTAATGATTAAGCACGTTTTAAGATCCCTACAATCCGATTTTAATATTTTACGATGATGTCTGTGTGTGTGTGTTTGTGTGTGTGTATATGTGTGTGTGTGAATGTATGTGTGTGAATGTATGTGTGTGTATGTATGAGGGATGTTGGAAGGACGATTTTTCAAAAACTAAAATACTTAATATCTATTTAACTTCTTAATATGTTGCTGGGAAGGGCTGAAAAGATTTTGGAAATAATTGGACAACCGGAAGTAGCAGATTCTTAAAAAAAATCTTCCATATATTATTTTTTGAAATTTTTTATTCTTGCTAGTATTAAAGAACAGTAAATTCTCCATCTGATTCATAAAAATATTCTATTATATCTTTTATAGATTTAGAGATAAAGAAATATAAGGTGTATAATAATATATAGTAATAAATCACGCAGCCTAAATAATATCATGCAAACCAATTGAATAACGTTTGTAACTGACAGATAAATGTCAGTGTCAAAAATCAGAATCTTTACTGGAGATTTTTTCTGGCAAGTACATACATTATATTATTTCTTATTGTATTAATGGTTAAAAATTTAAAATTATAGGTGTGTTACATACAGGCTTTAACAGAAATAAGTACATTAAATTTAACCAGTGATAGAATTCGTCGAGTGTAACAATATTTCTTAATAACTTTTTCTTGTAAACCTTCTAGATATTAATTAAAATTCTTCAAAGTTTTGTCACAAATTTCATTACCCATCTATGGTCGAAGAAAATAACACCTGAATCTCGGAAAAGTAGAGCGCGTGCACGTTGCATAATGGTAAAATTCAAAATGGGACTATCTGCGTGTGCGCGTGAGTCTACGAACAGCTGTTTTTGGTTTATCTCCGTTGTGACCTTGTGACTGTGACTGAATACAATAAAAGAATGAATTTCAGCATGAAAGATTAGAAATTGGTGAATAAATTGAAAGATACACCAGAAGATGAAACTATACAAAATCGGGGGAAGATAAAAGATGTCAAAAATCAGAATCTTTACTGGAGATTTTTTCTGGCAAGTACATACATTATATTATTTCTTATTGTATTAATGGTTAAAAATTTAAAATTATAGGTGTGTTACATACAGGCTTTAACAGAAATAAGTACATTAAATTTAACCAGTGATAGAATTCGTTGAGTGTAACAATATTTCTTAATAACTTTTTCTTGTAAACCTTCTAGATATTAATTAAAAATTTTCAAAGTTTTGTCACAAATTTCATTACCCATCTATGGTCGAAGAAAATAACACCTGAATCTCGGAAAAGTAGAGCGCGTGCACGTTGTATAATGGTAAAATTCAAAATGGGACTATCTGCGTGTGCGCGTGTGTCTACGAACAGCTGTTTTTGGTTTATCTCCGTTGTGACCTTGTGACTGTGACTGAATACAATAAAAGAATGAATTTCAGCATGAAAGATTAGAAATTGGTGAATAAATTGAAAGATACACCAGAAGATGAAACTATACAAAATCGGGGGAAGATAAAAAATACAAGTAGAATAGAATACCTCGATTAAGGTAACAAAAAAATCATACGTCAAATTATTGTGTTCCAACAGATGAGGCAATCCAAACATGAGGATATTTATAGGGTGTAGTCGACCAAGAGCAACCCTACAATTGGCGGAACAAGAAAACGCATAAAGATGATTAAAAGTGATGCGGGCATAAATGAAACCGCAATAAATGTTCAAAATGGCCACTGTCATTGTTGATGACTGAAGGCGTCGACGAAATTATGTAACTGTTGCTCTTTCAATATCCTTCAAATTTTCATATGTGACACTGTGTTGTAGTACTATTCTTCAAGTACTAGACCCTGGCGCTCAGCAATCTATTCAATATTCTCTATGTGATCAGGGCGTATGCTACCACGATCTTGAGCAGCAGGTTTAAAGGATTCGTGATCTCGGACTAGGAGATTTATTTATTTTATTTAAGTACATGTACAAAGGTGCGAACGTTTAGAAGATGACGATTCGGAAAACGTGCCAAATAAACTTGGTGGGCTACGGCAGCGTTTGCCTGAGCTTCAGCATAGGTCAGCACAATATCTGTATACTCGCTATCCGTAAAGGAAGATATTTTTTACTGATTATAACTTTTATAATAATTATTAATCGATTTATTTGTCAAAATTTATTTGAAAAAGTTGACAACTCGCTTTTGTCAAAAATAATTGTTTCATTGTTATTGCTACTTCATCAAATTATTCTGAAAATATCTAAACGACCCGTTAATATATGGGGGATAAAAATGCTAAAAAAATTGAATTTCGAAAAAAGTTATTAAAAAATATTGTTGCTCCCGACGAGTTCTATCACTGGTTAAAATTATGTACTTATTTCTGTTACATCCTGTATATCCTTCAATATTACTGTCAATCCCGACAATGAATTGGAAACATTTCCAATAATTAGAAGAGTAGGGCAAAATTTCTTCATAGAATGAATTTAGAATTAAAAAATCTAAATACAAAGAATAGATGTAAGTAGGTATACAAGAAATGTTAAATACAATAGGGCGCGAGCAGTCATGTCACTTTGTTGGCCTTAACAGACAGATATGGGGGCCCGTGTCAGAATGATAGGCAGTAATGATGTACACAGATGTCATTTTTTCATTCTAAATTTAGTGATTTTCCAATTCTATGTGGTTTATTTTCCTCAACAAGTAAATTCCACAATCCTGGTGACAAATTAACTACGTGAATTTAGAAAATCTTTTAATTTTTAATGAAAAATTCTGTCATTTGACATCTATGTATATAATTACTAATTGCCATTCTGGCACAGGCCGCCTCTCGCCACTTCCGCTTTTGGTTACATAGGTAAGTATAGACCGCGAGCAGTCATGTCACTGTGTTGGCCTTGACAAGCAGATGGGGCCCGTGACAGAATGATAGCCAGTAATTAAATACACAGATGTCAAGTATCAAAATTTTTCATTCTAAATTTAGTCTTCTTCTTCTTCTTTTAATAGGCTATTAGCCTGTTATATCCAGATTTCATCTTGGACTATCTTCGGATGTTGTTACCTAGGAGTCTTTCCATCGTTTGGGGGGTCTTCCAATCGGACGTTTGGTGTCTGATTTTCCATCGCTAGCAATTTTTGCTATTCTGTCATCTCCCATTCTGGATATGTGTTGGTTCCACTCTCGTCTTCTTTTTCTATTCCATTTTACAATGTCCTGCGTTTTGCATGTTCTGATTTCTCTGTTGCGTTCCTATCTATTAACATATATCCTGCTATATTTCTCAATATTTTCATTTCAGTTGTTCTTAAGATTGTATTTGTTTTTCTCGTGTCAGCTCTTGTTTCTGCAGCATATGTTAATATAGGTCTAATGCATGTTTTATATATGCGCACTTTGGAGTCTTGATTCATATATTTGTTTTTCCATACGATTTCATTCATACTTCCTGATATTCTGGATGCTTTGTGGGATTTTTTCTTACTTCTGTTGTTCTGTCTTGGCTGTATGTAATATCACATCCAAGGTAAGAAAATGATGATACCTGTTCTATGATTTCGTCGTTAACTGCTAACTTGCATCGTGTTGGAGTTTTGGATGCGACACGACTTTTTGTTTTTGGTACAGATATTTTCATATTGTATCGGGTAAGTTTAAGTAAAAGGCGTGAAGGAGGCGTTGTAAGTCATCTTCGTTCTCTGCGATAAGAACCGCATCGTCAGCATAGCATAATATTTTTATTCTATTATGATTTAGTCTGTAACCCAAACCAGTGAGTTTAACATTCTGTATTATTTTTTTTCATTACAGCATTAAAAAGTAGCGGACTCAAAGACTCTCTTTGTCGTATGCCAGATGATATTTTTATATTAGTTGTTAATTTATTGTTGATGAGGAGCTGAGTATGGGTGTTAGTATTTAATTCTTTGATTATTCTTATTATATTAATAGGTGTGTCGTTTTCTATAAGAATCTCTAGGACATCGTTTAACTTTACTCTATCGAACGCTTTCGTTAAATCTACGAAGCACAGATACGCTGGTTTTTGGTATTCTTTAGCCTTTTCAACTAATTGTCGTACAGTAAATATTGCATCTAGGGTAGATCGATTTTTTTCTAAAGCCTTGTTGATCATCACTAATGGGAACATATATTTTCACCGTATCTGCCAGTATTTTTGTGAATAGTTTCATGGAACTATTGAGTAGAGTGATTCCACGGTAATTCTCTGGACTTTTCTTATCACCTTTTTTAAATATTGGGATTGTAATACTTTCTTTCCATTCAGTTGGTATTAATCCGGTGTTCAGTATTTTTTGGAATAAAGTTGTCAATTCATTGTCATTCTAAATTTAGTGATTTTTCAAATTTCATGTGGTTTAGTTTCCTCAACAAGTATATTCCACACTCCTGGTGACAAATGAACTACGTAAATTTAGAAAATTTTGAATTTTTTAATGCAAAATTTTGACATTTGACATCTATGTACATAATTACTAATTGTCATTCTGACACGGGCCGCCATATCTGCTTGACAAGGCCAACAATGTCACAACAGATTATTTTTATTTTGTACAAAATAACTTATTATTTTGCATTTACTATCATTAAAGAATAATTTATTATTTTATGGGGTCTCGTGGCCGTGTGCTTGAATGTCTGGTCACGAATCTGGGTACCCCGGGTTCGATCCCATCCGTCGTCAAAAATTACTTCGAAATTTAATGGTACAAAATAACCCCTATGGTGTACTCTCCATGCCAGCAATGAGTTCCCGTGAAGCGACACCTGGTAAGCGCCCACACTGTACAAATATTTCATCATTACCGATATCTGTGTATAAAGCAGATTGGCACACCCAGTAATGGGTAATATGTGGTGATGATATACTATATTTATTTGAAGAATAATTTAGAGGATAAAGACCAAGTTAATAAGTTATCTATGTGTTTCTGAAAATTTAAAGCATCTTTAACGGAATTAATAGATATACATATTTTCATAGCCGTTTTGTTTCGGTATGCAATCCAGTCCGATCCGACTGAACAGATCACACGTCACAATTATTGTACAAAAGAACTAACCGTATAAATGATTGCAGTCATAACGTATTTTGAAACTGTCAATTTTCTGACAACTGTCAACTTGTCTGAAAACAAAAATAAATTTCCACCACTGGCTATTATTAAATTTATTTCTTAATTACATTATTATTGTAAACATAAATTGACATATGTACGACGACTGCTTCTTCTCGGTATTTTCCATTATAGATGTCGATTAACATATCGCAAACAAAACAAAAAATATATATTTGTTTTGTTTACAGCCTGTATAAATACAAAACACAAATAGTAATACCAGCTGTACTCTCTGTAACTAGCAATCAAAGCAATCCGATTGAAGTAATTCGTGTTTTAAAGCGATTCGATAATTCAGATCGCAATTCAGAATTTTGTGGTGGGGGTATATGATCAAAAGAACGTGTACGATCCGATTTGGATTGCTCAATCTGATTTTTCCCAACCGAAAGAAAGCGACTCATGACATCAGCATACAGTAAAATAGAATAAACGCCAAAAAGCGAACAAAAATTTGTGTTTTTTCTTTTTTCAGAATATTTATGTATTTTTAATTCAACATAATGCTTAAGTCCCAATTACAGACTAATATTACATAGCAAAGGATTATGTAAATACATATACAAGAAAAAAAATCTGATGTGGCAAACACAATATCTCCCGTTTAATTTAATTTTTATTCATGTAAATACTTAAAATTAAATTAAATATAAAAACCGGGTTTGATCCCGACCGACGCCAAATATTTCAAATTTTAAATGGCACAAAAATGACCCCTTTGGTGCACTCTCTACGCTAGCAATAAGTGCTCGTGAGGTGACACCTGGTAAACGCCCGCACGGTACAAATATGTCATTATCGTTACCGAAATCTGTGTACAAAGCAAATTGGCACATCCAGCAATGGGTAACACGCCGCGATGATATATTTATTTTATTTATTTATATACATTGCTGGCGTGGATAGTGCACCACAGGGGTCAATTTTTTGCCATTTAAAATTCTAAAATATTTGGTGTCGGTCGGAATCGAACACGTTCCCAAGATTTGCGAGAAGTGACGCCTGGTAAACGCCTGCACGGAACAAATATGTCATCATTATTACTGACATCTGCGTACAAAGCAGACTGGCTCACCCATCAATGGGTAATATGCCGTGATGATATATGTTTTTATTATCTTACCTATATTTTTACATATTTACTTATGCTGGAAACTGTATTAAGTTCCTTTCCATATAATTATTGTTCCATTTACTGTCAATAAAGTTCTGTTAAATAATAAAACACACACACACACACACACACGACACTGTAAAATGGCGGACGATGTAGATGTGAAATTCGAAGGCGAGTTGTCCAAGTTAGTGAGTGTGACGGAGAAAAGTGGTAATCTTAAAAATGATTACAAGCAAGGAATTCTAAGTGCAGTGTCCCAACTAAGAAAACTTTATAGTGAATTAAAAACAGAGTTAAGTGAAACGAATCAAGAAAATGAAAGATTACATGGCGAAATTAGTGAGATGAACAAAAGAGCAAAAACTGACCAAGTATGGCCATCTCTTGGTGATAAGTGTAATAAAAAATCAACAGTGTCGCTAGTAGAAATAGTAAAAACTACTGTGCAAAAAGACTATTCCTGTAAGACCTATAAACTTTTTATCAGATCAAAACAAAACAAACCAGCTGAAGAAATAAAAACTCGTTAAAAACAAAATAAACCCGGTACAACTGAAAGTGGGTATAAAATCACTTAAAAATTTAAAAAACGGTAATGTATTGATAGAAGCTACAAGTGAAAAAGAAATAGATATATTAACTAAAAATATTAATGAAATTTGCAGAGAAAGTCTAGAAACACAAGCGCTTAAAGTACAAAATCCTAAATTAATAATTTACAATATACCAAATAATGTCGATGTAGAAAATGTTGAAATAGCCATAACATGGTAAAATGAAAATTTACACCTTAAGACAGGAGATATACAACCAAAATTTGTTTTTGCAAATAAGAAAGGTGTCAAAAACCTAGTAATGGAAGTCAAATCAGAAATAAGAAATGTATTAAAAAATGGAAAACTGAAATTAGGATGGAATATATGCAATATCGATGATTATATATCGATCAGAAGATGCTACCAGTGTTGTAAATACAATCATAAAGCAGTGAAATGCCAAGGTGTGATAACTTTCCCAATATGTGCAAAAGATCACAAACTATCGGACTGCAAAGCAACTAAAGACAAATATAAATGTATAAACTGTACTAACTGGAATAAATACAACAAAGGAAAGAAAATTGATGAAAATCATTCAGCTCTTAATAAAAATTGCCCCTGCTACCAAAACGTTTTAAAGAAATATATTCAAAATATTAATTACTAGTAATGACAGAACA
Source organism: Harpalus rufipes (assembly GCA_951394225.1). Taxonomy (NCBI): domain Eukaryota; kingdom Metazoa; phylum Arthropoda; class Insecta; order Coleoptera; family Carabidae; genus Harpalus; species Harpalus rufipes. Next base: position 19,662,581 of record OX596280.1, read on the forward strand.
AAATCAAAAACAAGGAAAACAAACGATACATCAATCACGAACACAACAGTTGAAGGTAGGAACACTAACGGCCGAATTCACCATTCATTAATCATGAGTTGATTTACAGATCAACGCTGATCCTAAATCAATCCAATTCACCATTAAAAATCAAGCTAATCTACTAATCAAAATCAATGATCAACTGATTCGTCATATTCCATGAATCAAGGACTGATCACATCTTTGAATCCTAATTTTGACATTTATAGCTATGTTAGGATTCTGGCTGTTATATCCATTTGTAACTTTGCCTTATCCTTCTTCTTTATCTTTATTTAGAACCGCATTGGTTTTCTTATTTTCAACTATACTTTTATACCTTTTATTTTCACTATATTTAAAAACACATCTTTATTGGGATCAGTGTACTTTCTATCTATAACAATATAATAATATTATAGGAAAATTATAAAATATATTTTATAAATAAATTATAAACTTACATATTAATACATTTTTAACGGAAAGTACAATTACCACGAATAAAATTACATGACAGTTACATTAACTGTCAAAAACCAAAACAAAACTGTGAATCAGTTGATTATGATTCCTTGATCCAGAAATCAAGTTGATGAATTAGAATCAATTAATCAACGGATTAATAGTGAATTCGGCCGTAATAAAAACAAATATTAAAATAATGCAAATCAATCTACAACATTCTAGAGCCGCGATACAAAACATGTTACAATACATGGAGCAATATGATGTAGACATAGCATTGGTACAAGAACCGTACGAAACAGATTATACAATAAGAGGAATACCAAGTCATTTAGCAGTATTCTCACATGGTAGTGGACATAAAAGAGCAGCAATAATTTGTAGGAATAAAAACATAATATTAATAACACAATTTTCAGACACAGACATAACAACAGTACAAATTACATATAAAGATCTTCAATTTTACGCAGTCTCGGTGTATTTTGATATAGAGGAAGAATTACAAGTCAGTTTAAGAAAGCTGGAAAAAGTAATAAATTTTTCAAGAAACAACGCACTAATGATCGCAGTTGACAGCAACGCCAGATCATTGTTATGGCACGACGTGCAAACGAACCCAAGAGGACGAGAAATGTCACAATTCATAATGTAACGTCGCCGCTCCGTAGCCCACGCCGCCGCCGCGCCATAGTAGGCGCCGTAATGTCCGCGCGTACCTGACGAGTTCTAACTTGTTGCAATCTATTGTGCATGCTGTTTACCTCTAGAAGTTCTCCAGGAGGTTCTAGAACTAAAGTCGCCAGGTATATAACCCGTCGCCAAAGCCAGCGAACGCATTCTGTATTATAGAAGCAACGAGAAAAGAAGTCTAATATAAATAAGCGTCGTGAATAGTTGGTGATATAAACAACAGTCGACAAGTGAACATAAATAAATGTAATTAGTGACATAAAGAGTGGTGTTAATTGTTTAAATAAATAATCTTAGTGTTTAAGTGTCTTATAATATTCTTAGTCTTTAAATTAGTGTTAATACTTGTTTATCATAGAGTTAGTTTAATTTATTAGCTTTTAATTATATTTTTAATATTTATTTACCGTTTAATAAACGTATTCTTTTAATTAATAATATATATGTTATTTGTTACACTTCATCCATATAAATAAAAACGTTACAATTGGTGTCAGGTGTGGGGTTGTTAATAACTGTGAAGTGTAAATAAAATTAAATAAAATTAAGTGAATTAAAAGTAGGTGATCTCAAGAGAGAACTAGAAGAACGGGACGTGGAAAGAACAGGAAGAAAGTCAACACTTCAAGAAAGACTGCGGCAAGCATTAACCGATGTTGGTGAAAATCCTGAAGATTACCTATTCGAAATTCCGGATGACGTATCCGACCTTGGTAAACAGTTAAAAGAATTAACAGAAAGTTCTAGAACATTAAAAGAAGAATTAAAACAGTAGATGACAGAAAGTTGTAGAAAATCAGAAGAAAGTTCTAGAACATTGGAACAAAAATTAATAGAAAGTTCTACAAAGGCAGAAGAAAATTCTAGAATATTAGAAAATAAATTGGAACAAAATTCTAGAAAGGCGGAAGAAAATTGTAGAACATTAAAAGCAGAATTGACAGGAACATTAGAACAAAAATTAGATGAAAACTCTAGAGCATTAGAACAAAAATTAGGGGATAATTCTAGAAGTTTAGAAGAAAAATTAGAAGAAAATTCTAGAAGTTTAGAAGAAAAATTAGAGGAGAATTCTAGAAAAACCGAAGAAGACCTAAAAAATTTAAAAGATAAGTATGACAAGAAGATTGAAGAAATACGGGAAAAATTCACTAAAATTACATCGACGTCAATGTCGAATTCCGATGTAGCAAAGGTGGGTGTACTAGAAGAAAGGGAAGTAGTAAAATCTGAAACTACTACAAAAATGCACATAAAGACACCGGAATTTGATGGGAAATCTTCATGGCCAAATTATTTAAAACAATTTGAAGCGGCCGTAAAAGCAAATAACTGGACGACCACGGAGAAGACTACAGCGTTGACTGTCTCGTTACGTGGAGAAGCTATCGACATCCTACAAACACTGAAGGAAGAGGAACAAGAAGACTACGACCAACTAGTCAAGCGATTGGATATGCGATATGGCAATGCGCATCTGGAGCAGGTATACCAGACGCAGCTGAGGAACCGATATCAGAGTTCAAAAGAAAGACTGCAAGAATTTGAAGCCGACGTAGCCCGTTTGGTTCGTCTCGCACATCCCACAGCTCCTGACAGCGTTTTGAAGTGCCTGGCCACTCAACGTTCATCTACGGAGTTCGAGACAGCGAAATTCAGCAAGCACTGCTATTGGCTCGCCCAAAAACTGTAGTGAACGCACTCTCATACGCATTAGAACATGAAGCTGCCAAACAAGCTTCATGCAACTTATTGCGAGTGCGAAATAATGAGGCTGAGAGAAAAGAAAACACGGAAGATCTGAATGAGAGATTAAGACGAATTGAAAGTGAAGTGTTTGCTGAAAGAAAGAAACTCCGCGGGTGGAAAAATGGTGAACGGAAACATTCGCAGAGACTTTACAGAAAATCGCAAAAGAAAACGGATGCCATGCAGGACGAAAGACAAAGGAAATTGAAAGAAAAAGAAGCAGTGCCGATGCCTTCAAGAAGACTTAAGACGCCTGGAAGACACACAGAGGGACAGAAACAGGAACTAGAAGGAAAGGGGAGTAACGTCGACACATTGTCCAGGAGGCCATGCCAAGATAGAGGTAAATATGGTAGTAGTCGACTGGAAGAAAAACATTCCATCATTGCCAGAATAACAGTAGTCGACGATAGTTGGCAGCCCGATGGACTACGCAAAGACCAAGAAAATGACCCGACTTTGAAAATATTACTGGAATGGAAAGCAGAAAAGAGAAAACCAAGATGGGAAGAAGTTGCACCACACTCACAGAGTGTAAAATCGTACTGGGCGCAATGGAACTCAATGATGATTGAGGATGGCCTGTTAAAGCCTTTGGTGGAAAATACCGATGGAACTGAGAAGAGAACTCAGTTGGTTATTCCTAAGAATAGAATACCAGACGTGTTGAAAGAGATCCATGACGGATCTGGAGGTGGCCATTTTGGAGTCAATAAAACATTAGAAAGATTGCGCCAGCGATTTTACTGGGTTAATTGCAAGGAAGACGTTATAGACTGGTGCAAGAAATGTGTGGTTTGCGCTGGAAGCAACGGCCCTCATAAACGACGAAAAGCTCCAATGCGTGAATACAACGTGGGCAGTCCATTTGAGCGCATTGCGATAGATGTGGCCGGACCATTTCCAGAAAGCGAAGACCGAAATAAATACATCGTGGTTCTCATGGACTATTTCACCAAGTGGGTTGAAGACTATCCATTACCCAATCAAGAAGCCACCACGGTCGCTGAAACTTTTGTTAAAGAATGTATATGCCGATTCGGGGTACCACGAGAACTTCACTCCGACCAGGGAAGAAATTTTGAGTCTGCCGTTTTCCAAAATACCTGTAGTGACAGCACGCACTTTAGAATTCTATCAAATGATGCATTTGTTTTCGCTTTTCGCCGCGAAGCGAAAATTTGGTAGCATGCGTGTCTCAAAATATTCGCCTGCAAGCGTTACGACTCGATGCGAAAGTATTAAACTAACGTCCCAATTCAATTCAAAGATAATTTATATATAATTTATAAATTTATTATATACAATTGTCATGATATTTTCTATGTTAATAGTATAAAACCCGAAAATTCCCGAAACGAAAAGCTAATATAGAATTCTAAAGTGCATGCTACCAAGATTCGTAAAAGTAAAATCGCATTCGCCTGTTTTCTATGATAGAATTCTAAAGTGCGTGCTGCCACTACTGCAAGATATTAGGAATTAATAAAACCAGAACAACTGCATTACATTGTCTCCAACTATCAAAGAGACTGGGACCGACATCTTAATCTGTTCCTGATGACTTATCGTGCATCGGTGCATGAAACAACAGGGCAAACTCCTGCGAACATCTTATTCGGACGTGAGTTGCGTTTACCATGCGATTTGTTGTTCGGCAGCAAACCTGGGGAAGACCTGGCCGGAGAAGACTACGTTACGGGCTTACGGGGAAGAATAGATGACATCCATGAACAAGTCCGTACGAACATTCAAACTGCCAGCCACCGAATGAAGGACCGATATGACATCAAACCGACTTTTGAAGATTTCATGGAGAACTATTCCTTTGGGTGCAAGGCGCGGTACGGCGTGACAAAAGAAGAACACCGAGATCTGTTCACCGTGTCTTCAGATTATTCCCTCGGCCACTGCGTATCAGAACCCTTAAAGATGTCCCGCGGCATAGCATTAGTCTTTAAAGCGAAATATGGACGGCTACAAGAACTGGCCAAACAACTTCCATCTGTTGGGAAAACGCTACGACTGAGAGATAGCAACGCAGACCATCAGCGATACATCCACTATCTTGTTACAAAACCACGCTCGTACCAGAAGCCGTCGTATCACAGCCTATGGAACTCGGTATGCGACTTGAGGGATCATCTACTGGAGAATGACATTTTGAAGCTAGCGGTACCGAAGTTAGGTTGTGGTCTAGACGGTTTGGATTGGAGGATTATAAGGAACATGTTAGAGATCCTCTTCCGTTTCACCGGCGTTGAAATTCTCGCAGCTTTAACCCTAACGGACAGAAAGAAGAAGTCGAGCGGACCATCGACTGTCACTTCTGTAAGAATTCGAAATGCACCAAGGGTAGTACCTGCAGATTTCGTCATCACGAACTGTTCCGGGACGAAACAGTCTTAAGGAGGGGGCAGTGTAACGTCGCCGCTTCGTAGCCCTCGCCGCCGCCGCGCGTATCTGATGAGTTCTAACTTGCTGCAATCTATTGTGCATGCTGTTTACCTCTAGAAGTTCTCCAGGAGGTTCTAGAACTAAATTCGCCAGGTATTATATAACCCGTCGCCAAAGCCAGCGAACGCATTCTGTATTATAGAAGCAACTAGAAAAGAAGTCTGATATAAATAAGCGTCGTGAATAGTTGGTGATATAAACAACAGTCGACAAGTGAACATAAATAAATGTAATTAGTGACATAAAGAGTGGTGTTAATTGTTTAAATAAATAATGTTAGTGTTTAAGTGTCTTATAATATTCTTAGTCTTTAAATTAGTGTTAATTTTTGTTTATCAAAGTGTTAGTTTAATTTATTATCTTTTAATTATATTTTTAATATTTATTTACCGTTTAATAAACGTATTCTTTAAATTAATAATATATCTGTTATTTGTTATAGTCCGCGAGCCAGGGTACAAATTTGGTCAATCATTTCCTCTCGGGCGATAACTTGTAAAATGCTTCAGAGAGTTGTATCATGAAGCTCCGTGAACGTCAGCTGCGGTTCGGTGGGTGGGTTAAGCAGCGGTAGCCACCCACGCACGTTGAAAAAAAGAATCATTTCCTCCCGATTGAAAATTTATCTAATTATAGCTAATCCAATATCTTAAAGAAAAAAAAAGTCAGCTGACTATAAAGTGGTGGATAAGACGTAAGCTGGTCACACGAACATGATAAAAAAATATATAAAAAAGATTATATCTTTCAGTTAGAGCATGAAGCATAATGTCGAATAATTTTAAATATGTCATTTCCTCCCGGATAAAAATTTGTAAGCTGATAGTTAAAATGATCCTGTAAGTAATAAAAAAAAATCAGCTAGCAATATGCCCAGGGAAAACTCGTCAGCTGGTGCATTTAAATAGGCGATAGATGCTCATGTCTGGCTCCTGCGTTACACCCTTCAGAGCATAAGTTGACAATCTTTCCACCGAGATATAGCCAGCTGACATGTTTATTTATTCACAATATCATATAAACTGTCATCTGATAAATTTTCAATTGAGAAGAAATGACTGAACATATATATTTTTTTTATCATGTTCGTGTGACCAGCTGACGTATTATCCACCACTTTATAGTCAGCTGACTCTTTTTTTCTTTAAGATATTGGATTAGCTATAATTTGATAAATTTTCAATCGGGAGGAAATGATTAAAATTCATTTTTTGTTCAACGTGCGTGGGAGACTACCGCTGTTTAACTCACCTACCGAACCGCAGCTGACGTTCACGGAGCTTCATGATACAACTCTCTGAAGCATTTTACAAGTTATCGCCCGAGAGAAACTTGGTTATGAAAATCTGTTGCTGGCTCGCGGACTATTACACTTCACCCATATAAATAAAAACGTGTCAATAACAACACAGGATATATTCATATTAAATGAAGAGAGCGATCAATTCACATTCGACAATGGACGAGGAAAAAGCAACATAGACTTGACATTAACTACTCATCACATAGTGGATGTTGTAAAAGATTGGAAAATTGAAGAGGAAGAAAGTTGCTCGGACCATAGGATTATAACGTATAACATTAGACCACGTACCCAGGATAAACCAAATGTTAAATTTACAAGACCTAAGTACATAGTGAAAACTGAAAAATGGGAAATATTTGACAAAAATATAATTGAAGAATTTTCAAAAATTAATAATAATGAAATTTCAAATGAAAATCTACCGGAAATAGAAGCGAGACTAACGGCAAAAGTAAAAGAAGATACAGATCTTGAATTGTTAATGAAAAAATATTTCAATGCCCTACGTACTGCTTGCAGGAGAACTTTTCCCTTTACAAGGATTATGAAATGTAAAGTTAAAGGAAAAACAGAAGAGCTTACAATAACGCTGAATAAAGTCAATGCTCTCCGACGAAAATATCAACGTACGAAAAATAATGAAGCTCTAAGAGAACAAAGAAAATAAAAGTATTTATAGGAAAAAACAAGTTATGCACAAAGAATAAAACAAGAAAAAATCAGAACTTGGAAAGAATACTGTCACGTGTCAAGTAGAACAAATCCCTGGAATACAGTATACAAATTGGCAACAGGCAAAACAAAAAGTAATTTTATATTAACAAAAATAAAAGACGAGAATGGGGAGTATACTACAGATACTAAAACAACACTACTCCGTATGATGGATGAATTTATTCCAAATGACAATACAAGCGATTATAACGAATACCACAAACAAATTAGAAATAACATCATGGAATCTGTAGATACATAACCAGTCGAAGAACTTACACAAGATGAAATAGAAGAAATATTATGCAAAATGAACCCAAAGAAAGCACCTGGAAATGACGGGATGTCTAGCGATATATAACACAGAAATCTATAACCAATGCCTACATAGAGCGTACTTCTCTAAGGATTGGAAAATAGCCACAATTGTGCCGATATTAAAGCCTGGAAAAAAAAATTTGGATCAAGCGGATAAATTCCGCCCAATAAGCCTAATTAACATAGTTGGCAAAGTACTAGAAAAATTAATGATCAATAGAATTATGAATTATCTAAACTCGAACAAAATGCTACATGGTAACCAATTTGGTTTCACCCAAAATAAAGACACAACTGAGGCTATGATGGAACTCAAAAAGTTTATTGATAAAAGTTTTTATGAAAAGAAAGTTGTAGTTATGACTAGCCTAGACGTAAAAGGTGCGTTAAACGCTGCGTGGTGTTAAATGTCCAATAAACTTGTACAATTTGGCAAAAAGCTATTTTACAGAAAGGAAGGCAATACTAGAGGAAAATGGAGTTAAAGTGGACAAAGCAGTTAACAGAGGGTGCCCGCAGGAGTCTTGTAGCGGTCCAGGTTTCTGGAACAACCAGTATGACTCATTGCTAAAACTGGAATATGCGAAGTACACCAAAGCTATCGCATTCGCAGATGATCTAATAATTTTAACTGAAGGAAGAAGCGTCCTGGAAGCAGAAAACCCAGCTAACATAGAATTGAACAAAGTAATGACATAGGCAAGAGAAAACAAGATCCATTTTAATGAGAATAAATCACAAACAATGCTTATAACAAGAAAAAGGTCACTACTAAACAAAGAAATTAACATCTTCCTTAACTACAGAGTCCTGAAACAAGTTACTATAATAAAATACTAAGGTATACAAATCGACAACAAATTTAGTTTTGACGTACTGTTACGTTTGATTTTTATTGTTGGCACTATTTTGGGTTCCTTTTGTATTTTCTTACCCCTTATGACTACTTCCCACTATTCGTATATGTTGCTGTAGTAAAATAAACAATTTAATAACTATAAAACAGAGATAGCGTCATTTTTTGCCTAGCCAGACTTTTTCTGTCGACACATTCTTGTCTGTGAGTTCTTCGTGCAATGAGCATTTTTTTGTGTTGAAGTATATTTTGGCTTGTTGGAAGTATTGTATTGTATTGTTTCGCGATTTTCAACCCCTACAGGTTATATCCCTAACATGGTCTCACACACAACATCTATTTTTTTAATTTTTTACAATTGCCACGAAGTTTCTTACGTAGATGTCATGTGTGTTGCCCACCCGCGCAAGCCCTTGTTACAACCACCAGCCGGTGCTAGATAGCTTAGTGATTGCCAAGTTAATTGTATCCCAACTTGAAAAGGTAACGGGAGTAGATACCGATCAAGATCAGTCGAGAAAAATTCGACCTGACCCGGATTCGAATCTACGACCTCTGAGTCCAGAGGCTAGCACTCTACCACTGTGCTATCCCGCCATCGCTTGTTGGAAGTTTTGAATCAAATTTATATTTGGATTACTGCTGGCGTTGCACGGCGCATAAAAATTATTTTGATATATAATTTTATCGAGGATTTTCTCGGATCTAAAAGGACTCACTCTTCAACTACTTAACAGCCGCCTTACAGCTCAGGTATAATTAATTTCAGTTCTCATTTTTTATTTTATTAAATGTTAGTATACATATTTTAGTTCTTTTGTTTGAAAATAATGTTGAATAAATATAACATGAATTTACATTTAAATTTAAATGTAACTTTCATGACCCATAAGATCAGCGGCATTATCATTACTAAAGTACCCTCTTTCAGGCTGTTTTTTTTTTTTTGGTACCTGTTCTTGTTACCTGGTTTTGGTACCTGTTCATGTTACCAGTTATTATTCATGTTACTATCATTAGTACTGGCACGGTTATTGCTACCGTTGTTTGAGAAAAGTACTATTTCTCTACCTTTCGTTTTACACCATACGACGTGACGAGCAAACCATTTAAATTTTGGAAGCAGAATTTTGGAGACGACCATCCTGGTTTCGCCAACTCGACAATTTGCGTTCTGAGGGAATAAGCAGCCGATAGACTCCATTTTCTTCGCCGCCTTACGGACTAGCTACGTGCAACCATCGGCTACAACCCTATTGACAACTGACAAGCAGCGACTGACATCTGGTGGTAAAAATATGAACTTTCCGATTTGGTACTATATTGTGACTATATGCTTGAGTTACATGTAGTTTGATCATTTGATGTGAATAAAAATGGGAAAAAGTCGTACAAATTGTTGTGTATTCTGATGTCATTTAAGATCTGGTCGAGACACAGGCATTGGCTTTTATAATTTTCCGAAACATGGCCAAAATAAAGTTAAAAATACGACAAGAGCAGGTGTTGAAATGGACATGGATCGACCAAAGCCTGGGAATATGCAATTCGTAGTACAAAACAAATAACAAAACATATGAAAGTTTGTTCTCGTCATTTTAAATCGGATAATTACATATTTCCTGGTCTTTGTCCAGCTTTACACGTGCATTCTGCACTAATAATTTTTAAATTTTCTCTAAAAGTATTTTGATTTTATGTGGCTTTGCAGAAATTGCACTGGTTTGCAGACAGAGTGCAAATATTACCTACATTATACCGTCATTTTTTAATACTCCACGTGATATTATGTGGTTAGCGTTTATAATTCGCTCACCTGCGATCATCAATTTCGATTGATTAAATATACATATATAAATATATAAAATTATAAATACATTTTAACATTTCTTCTATAATACATTATAGAAGTAGCTGTTGCTTCCAGAAATCTAAAATGTTTTGTAATACCAAGCTCCATTTTAAGTGAAAAAAATGCTTTTATTGTTTGTTTTCATATGTCACAATACTGCGAGTACCAATTCAGAAGCAGCTGATCGGTCCGATGGTGCTGCCGCCATCGGACATGTCAGTTCTCAATAGATCCAGTTACGGACAGGAGAGCTCACGTTAGGGACGTAAGCTTATTTTTTTCCCTTTTTATTGTTCGCATTTTGTACCATTTGTCTTGAATTAGGCATTTAAGCTTTTGTATATGATTGAATGTACCAAAATTTATTTATTTTTGAATGCGGTAATTTTGTCGCCGATACTCATAAATTTTTGTTAGGTCTGATCACCTCTGCTAAATTTTTTTTTTGTACATGTTTGTACTTTTTATTTTGCGCTGCGCATTGTTTAGCGTGTTGTGGGCCGTTTTAGCTTTAGGACTGGTCTTTCTTATTTTACATAGTTACGACAGAGAATGTCGAAAAACTGACGTAAGCGCTGGTATACCAACGGTTCACGCGGTTCGTATTTGCGTTCCTACCTTTTTGCTAACGCCTCGTCCTGAACGCTCGACTAGCGCCGGCGGGCTAGTGCTCTACGCGGCGTCTTTTATTGTTTTTTTTTTATATTTTTGCTTTATCTTTATATATATATATATTTTGCCCGCAATTTGTGCATAGTATTTAGGGTTCCGACTATTATTTTGTGTCAAACTATAGGTTTGTGTCAAACTATAGGTTTCGCCGTTTATCTGTGTAAATGTTTATTTAATATAGTGCCAACTCAAATTACATTGATTTGTTTTTGTTCGAATTTCCAAATTTTTGCGCATGCCTTGTTGCCTTCCTCTCTATCCTTGTCTCCACAGGCTTGTTGACCAGCCCTGGTTGAACGTCCATTGGTCAGCTGGCGCCCTCCCGATTTTATTAGGTACAAATCCCAGAGGAAAACTTACACCCACACCCTCCTCCACTGTTGTTAATCCGGAGCCCAACCTTGCGCGGAATTTTCGCCACCCGAGGTGCAGATCTTGTGACAGTACATGTCAAATACATAACAGACAAATGCAGCCAACTAATTCACACATTGGCAAAATCTGCGAAAATTAAGTGGGGGATAAGACAAGAAGCTTTAAACACTATTTACAAAGGAGCAATTTTACCCATATTATCGTACGGAATTCCAGCTTGGCATGATGCCATCCAGAAGAAAGCAAACCAGAAAAAACTAAAACAAGTGCAAAGACTAATAAACATTAAAATTCTAAAAGCATATCGAACCGTATCGTATGAATCATCCTGTATATTATTTGGGAATACACCAATAATAATAAAATTAGACGAATGTGTAAGAACTTTTAATCAACTTAAAACTTATTCCAACACAGACAGAGTGATAAGTGCCGAAGAAGCTAAAATAATAAAAAGAACAGTGACAAGTGCGGGAAATGACATTAGCATTGATAAGTGGGAAAGTGAGTGGTCAAGCAGCAATAAAGGGAACATTACAAAATTATTTTTTCTTTCTGTTCGATCAAGACTTAAAACGAAAATACCGTATCCTCAAAACTAACAACCATATTAAGTGGCCATGGCAAATTAAATAGTTACTTTTATAAATTTAAAATAAAGGATAGTGCGGAGTGTAAATGTAGTAACGAAAACCAGATAGTGGACCACATCATTTACGACTGTACAATACTACATAGTGAACGCACAATTCTCCGAGGCAGTGTCACAAGAAGAAATGGAAATTGGCCCCCTTCACATCATGAACTTGTACTAATATATACCCTAGATTTTATTAAGTTTGTAAATTCTATAGAGTTTGAAACTTTGGTATAAAACTATGAACAGTTTAAGAGAATAATACGTCACACCGTAGACAAGTTGAATTTAATATATTTTATAATACAAATATATAAATATCTTAAGGCAAATTCTGTAATTAAATAATATAAACAATGTCATTTAGATATATTTAAAAACATGTAATGTATTTATATGGAGCATGCTTGAATAAAAAGAATAATAATATAAAACACACACACACACATATCTCGATAAGTGATTTTTATCACGATCCCTATACCTACCTTACCAAGGGTAGCGGGAGGTAAAAAGCCAGGTATGTTTTTAAACAAAGAAAATACAAAAAAATACTCTGCTAAAGACTTGTTGGGACGCTTCTGGTGGGCCTGGAGTAGACCAAGACCGCCTGGGGTGAGCGGCTGGTGGAGACGGCGGTAGGAGACGTTGGGCAGCTTGCAGGAAAAATTATCGGCGTGAAACTCGCCCAGGAGTTCCAGGAGTAGAAGCCTCGAGTGCTCGCTGCGAAAACTGGTGGTGCGAAGAGTTTCTGAGAAGGCCTTACTCTACTTTACTCTACTCTGAGCGGCTCTCCTTGCTGAACGACGAAAGCTTCCTTGAAACCACGCCTGGGGTTGTTGTCAGCCTAGGCGCCCGTCTGCCAAATCCAACGGTGGCGTCGCACTCAACCATCAGACGAACTTAGCTACTCCAAGCCAGGGTGAGGTTAAAATAGAGAGACATACAACAGCGACAGAGTACTGACTTTTATAAAAAAATTCTTTGTAAAAAAAAACCAAGAAAAAGTTAAAGTCAAAACTGTCCACCAAGAAAATTAAGGCGACTGTTTGCCTTTACAAAGAAAACAAAACGAGGTACATACTATTGCTCGGCAAATAAAAAAAAAAAACTACAAAGTTTAGTACAAAATTCAAAAACTTAATTAGGTGAGATGATGGATTTACAAAGCGGTGCAGTCGCGGACTGCCTACAGATACAATTGGATCGAAATGAGTTTTTGAAAATGAGCTTAAGGTGAAGACGATTTAGACACAGTAGAAATAGAATCGCAAAGCGCAACCGGAAGTTAACAGTGTTGTAGATACGCGCTTGTCGCTGGCAATAAAAAGTATCCATGCAAACCCCACTAAAGTTAGGGTTCACTACAGATCAAAGAAAAAAGGAACGACAAAAAGAATCTGTAGTAACCAGAGAAAAGAGAAAAAAAATAGCAATAAGAAAATTTGGAGTTAAACAACTTTAGTGAGATTTGTTGCTAGTGATTGTGCTGAATGAAGCATGAGAGTGAGATGAAAATTATTGAATTAATTGCAAGGAAAACTGACCTTAACCGAAAAAAACCCGAGTAATAAAGAAAATTTAACATTACCAATTAAGCTGAAATACTTATAAAGTTAAAGTATACAAAAGCAAAAAAATGCGGTGTCTCCGTCGACACAGATTCCGAAGGGCGCTAGGTTGGCTCTCCAGTAATAGGTAAGCTGAAATTACTTATAAAAGAAAGAAAAAACAAACGTGAAGTGCCTCCTTTTTTAGGGCACGGGGGAGCTAACGAACAAGGTAAAGTTCATTAATAATTAGGGAAAGAATTGAAACTGAACTTGAAATAGTAACGAACTATAAAAAAAATTCTAAACGTACAAAAATAATTAGGATTTCAATTAGTAAGCAAATAAAAGAATACTAAATGTACCTAAAGTAAAAGAAAAGGAGTAGTCATAAGAAAATTTTGAGCAGTAGCGTCAGCCTACAAAAACCGTGGGTGTACGCTATCTTATCACCAATCAAAAATTCAAGTAAATTAATAAAAATATGTCAAAAGTAAGAAAACAAAACAGAACGTACTTGCAGAAAAGTAAAGAATATTCTACGAAATATCTAGAGCGGTAGAAGACCAAACTTCGTAGAATAAGAACCAAAAAAAATAAAAAATAGACAAAAGAGCGTGCACCTCTTCTCGCTTTCGTGGCTGGGAACCAAGACAGCTCATACCGAAAAGAGCCAGAATTCACGAACAAAATCTCACAAGAAAGTAAGAAAAAGAAACGAACAGGAGTGTAGAAAGTAAAAAAAAAAATAGAAAAAAAATAGGAGTGTAAAAAATAGCCGTTACAAAGTAATATTCAATATATTTCTATTTTAAGCTCAAACGGATCTATATTGTTTTTACTTCCTTGTACGTAAGTAAAGGAAGTATTGTAATCGCGAAAAATTTCGGTTTTCAGATTTCAGCGGAAATATCCATTTTGATCATCCCTGAATCCATTTTGACTAATTTCGTCGTGACGTCTGTACGTACGTACGTCCGTACGTTCGTATCTCGCACAACTCAAAAACGGTAAGCCGTAGAAAGTTGAAATTTTGTATTTAGGACTCCTATAACATCTAGTTGTGCACCTCCCTTTCTGGTTATTACACAGTTTCCAGAAGTGGCACTTTACTTGAAGCATATAATAGATTTTAATGAAAAACTGTTTTAAAATATAATCCAAAACTTTTCAAATTTGGTATACAAGACTTTTATTTCAATCGAAATAACATAATAGATTTTGGTTAAAATAAGCTAACCGGAAGTGGTACATTACTTGAAGTTGTTAACAGTTTTTCTTGAATAAAATGATTTTATTTTGATTTTAGAAATAAATGCTTCAAATAAAAGTTTTAGAGAATTAATTTCTGCGTCTAGCACATCAAGTATTATTAAATTAGCCCTTTGTATAAGCGAGATACTTTTTTGTTTTTGTAATAAAGCTTGCTATAGATTAGGAAAAAAACATAAAAAAATGTTCATGTCAAATTACGTTAAATACGTGCAATTTTATGATTCGTACAATAACAAATATTATATTTTTATTGTGAAATTAGTCATATTCATTGTTGTAATCAACTATTTCTTTGTTGTAATCAAAACTCTCTTTAAAAAGAACCGGGTTAGATTATGGTCGCTATATATCTTACTGTTTTGAAGTTAAAATTAATATTTTGTAATTTATTTATTAAAAGAATATGTATAGCTTAATAATCATACAAGGAAGTCGTCAGATTTTTTTTTTAATTATACTACCTATTGCTTATCCTTCCCCTCTTGGTATTTTCGAGGTTGTGCATCATTTTAGGAATAACCTGTCATGGCGCCCTTTACATATTTTATTTGTTTAGTTTGGTTTTATTTATTTTTTCTCAATATAAAATCATACTAACTCACTTCCTGTAACCCGCTTTTATGAGGCGAAATAACAAATAAAATTTTAAGTAGGTTTTTGCCAGACTGGAGGTACAAATTAGTAATTGCCAAAAGTAAGTATAGTAAATAATAATAAATGTTCTTACCGTTGCGACGTTGCTTGTAGAAGAATAAGGGTTCGAATAATAATAATGATTTATTGACTAGTATAAATGATGAATGGGTATATACAGTTGATGGACCCGACTGTATGGAGGAATGGTCTTCTTATTGGTCTCTCTCTTAAGGGACCCTTCAATGGACTCTCACCGGACTCTAACTTCCCATCGTCTATACAGTCTTTTATATTACTGTAATGCTAAATCAACAAACAATTGAGGTGTCACCTAATTAGCAAATAGTATTATAATTGCTCCATATTATTTTGCAATATTAGTGATTACTACTACTGAGTTATGATGGCCTCAATTATGTGGTGACGTAGTCTCTTCTTTAAAAATTTGCTTCCGGAGAAACATAATTTTATTTAGAACTACGATACACTTAAAGTATCTATATTCACAATATTTTATAGCATATCATGTTTCATGGGAAAATTTACTGTGTAACACTGGTCTTGTGCTGGATGGTGTATCCAAGGCTGTAGATGAGTTTGAGGGGAGACGATTGGCCGGTCGTCATCCCTTGAATGGTTCATCTGCGCCCTGCGGTTCGATGCGGTTTCCTCAACATGCATGGCACTGACGTTGTTGTTTCACTCTTAAGATCAACACTTACTTACATACACACATTTTTAAATACGATGGCCGCTAGTATGAACAAGTGATTAAGGGTGATTAGCGAGCATTTGATTAGCATTGTTTTATCTCTATCAATCGTTCATGGATTATTTTAGAGAAAAATAGTTCAAATAAAAAATGCGTAGAATTAATTTGTCTACAACTTTTATTTGAATTATTTTTCTCTAAAATAATCTATAAACGATGGACATAGATAAAACAATGCTAATCAAATGCTCGCTAATCACCCTTAATCACTGTTCATACTAGCGACTCATATTTCTAAATAACTGATTTTCCATATAACACACAAAATATTCTATATCTTGTTTTCTATATTTACCATCTATAACGTATTTCTTGAAATTCTTATTAATGGTATGGCTAGCACATCCCACATATAAGTTTTTAATTGAAGTTCAAAGTAATTTACAAAGAGAGGAGTGAAAAAAAATTGACAATATGTAAAATTTTGAATACGTTATGAATGCTATTTAAATTATTTACTTACAGACTTAAAATGAAGAATCAATTACATACACATATTATTTTCCTTATTTCCTTGGATCCGTGTACCGATCTCTAGTCCGTTTATTTGGTTCCTAGTAATGAACACTAACTAACGCATAATCCATGAGTGCCGTGGTGCTAAAGAAGTGGGAATGCGTTCCATTTCTGAATTATGAAACAATAAGTTATTCATCATATTTTGATGCAGTATATTTTGTAACAATTTAGGATCAATTTCATTTTTTCCTGTCGACTCTACTGTTTCATAATTCGGCATCTCTGTCTTCATTTAAATTTTCCTCTAAAGGATTATCGTCCATGAATGGTTTAGGCGACTTACATAAACCGTCAAAAGTTTGTCAGAATTTTGTTGTCGAATTTTGTATGTTACAGTTCCCATGACTTTTGTAATGAAGTACAGTCCTGTCCATGGCTTGTGAAACTTCCGTGAAGTTACTGCATTTATTGCTGGACTATGCAAGTATACAGCGTCACCGATTTGATATTCTGATGATTTTGTATTTTTGTTGAACCGTCTATGCGTTTTCTCGGTAGCTTTGTTGATATTCTGCTTTACTGAGTTGAAAGTAATTTGCAATCTTTGTTTTAATTCGGACACATAGTCTGGTTATGTCGTAATAAGGTAACTCTAGGTCACGACCATGAATTAAGAAAAATGGAGTTTCATTTGTACTATTGTATACACTACTTCTGTATGCCAATAACACATATCGTAGCCATTCATCCCAATTGGCTTGATATCGATTCACGAAATGAGATAGAATGTCTTTGAAGACGCGATGACTTCGCTCTATCATCCCATTCGTTTGTGGTCGGTATGTCGTTGTTTGTAATTTTTCTATACCAAATATTTTGTAGATTTCTTTAAAAATTTCCGAAGTGAAATTTGTGCCTTGGTCAGTCAACAGTTGCCTTGGAGCGCCGTGGCTTGTGATGATTTCTTGTGAAAATATACTCGAAATTGTTGATGCTTTTTGATCTGATATAGCGAATGCTTCTGGATACTTCGTGAAGTGGTTCTGAAACGTCAGGATGAATTTATTCCCTTTCATAGTTGTTGGTAATGGACCCTTTCCATTGGCCTACTAACTTCATTGAATTTTTGAAGTGGCATAGGCTTTTGATGTGGATATGTTTTCCTCTGATTGCATGAGTGACATTTCTTACAATAATCTTCAATGTTTTTAGCCATCGCTTTCCAAATTTTTTTTCCTTGATTTGGTTGTATATCGTCTCAAACTCTTGATGTCCCGCATACGATAGGTTGTGGTAATTGTGCATTACTTTGAATTTCATATACTGGTACTACGTGTTGATGATGACGCTCTTTATTTGATTTTTCTTTGAAGATTAACCCTTCGTCATCCGTGAAATATCCTTCTTTACTGGAAAGCTGTTGCACTACTGCATCTTGGCGTTTTTTATGTGCTATCATGTGTATCATACTGTACTTTTTCATTATTTTGAGCCTGTTGGTTTCCAGCGCCCCTTTTCTCAAGTACGGCCGATTTTCCGATTAACATATTATTCCCTAATAGAAGCTCTTGATTTGTGAAGTTCATCAACTTCACCGGTACTTCTTTTTCTGCTTTTGTTATGACTCTTGATGCCATAACCCCATGAATCTTCAGTTCTTCAGGTTTAGCCATAATATCTTGCCCTGGATTGATCAGATCCTGGACTGCTGTACACACGAATTTACAATTTGAAGGAATTTTCACGGCGCTCTTCAATCTAACCAACCCACTGGTTTGTGTGACTGATTCTTCTTGATTGAGGAAGGCATTCCCCGTATTCTCAACTTCTGTGTCCTTATCTTGAATTGTGATGGTCGCTTTCTGAGTACGTGCCTATACGTTGTTTTGCTTATCTTGCAGTACTGCCTCTTGACCTACCCCGCGGACATCATTGGTTCGTGTTACGCAATTTATGACGTTGAGTGCTACGGTGTCCATGTTCTCTAAGTCGTGATTGCTCAGCAGTTTTAGTAATACGTTTTTAAAATAAACCTCCTTTCATGATATGTGAACATCAAATTTACTTATTGAATCTCTACCAAACCGTCGGCATCCAAATCTAAATGAGCAAATTAATGTTTTAAGGCGAAAACTAGAATTTTGACATTCATATTTTAATTTACTTGTGCCGTAATATGATACTGGTCAGCATGATATAGATTTTAATAGCCCAAAATCTCCTTTTGTAATAAAATGCCCCTTAGCAAATCGTTTTTTAAGAATTGATACTCTTGATCCGGAATCTACGAGGGTCATTCAATAAGTAAAGAGACAAATTCTATAATTTTAAAACTATTCAATGAATGTGTACAATCTTTTCAGGGGTGTTAGTATGAAACCTTGGGATATGCTCTGATCAGCTGTTTCATCATTTTATGTCAACATAACCTCAAAATTTTCAGTTCACCATGGCAAGTCCACTAGAAGATTGCACCTTAGAAGAGCAGCGCTCAGTCATTAGATTTTTAGTCGCAGAAGGTGTAAAACGAAGTGAATTTTTTCTAGAATGTTAATACAGTACGGTAAAAGTTGTATGAACCGTGCGAATTTTTACAAGTGGGTTGATCGGTTTAAAAGTGGCCGAACAAGTGTAGGTGATGAACCCCGATGTGGACGTCCAGTGGAAGTTTCTGGTCCCTCGTCCACAGGGTCCAATCTATTGCGATTTAAGTTAAGAAGTTAAGGAAGCGGTGCAAAAGTGGCTTCGGGGTAAATCGAAAGAATTTTTCGCCAAGGGAATTAGGAAGCTGCAAGAAAGATGGGACAAGTGCATAACTGTGGGGGTGATTATGTTGAAAAATAGCCTTAATTTTGAAAGATTGAAATAAACCGTTTTTGAGCTATAGCAATTTGTCTCTTTATTTATTGAATGACCCTCGTATTAATAATTTTACGGAAATATCTCTAATTTTGACTAAAATAAAATTTGGATCGTCTCTATCTAAATTTTCCAATGTTCGAATATTATTAATTTTGAAATTTTTATTTTTTACTGATACCTCCTGAGACGGAGCACTCGCGAGACGTGCTTCCTGTTTAAATGCCGGGGTCTACGCCCCAACTTCGTCCTGCGAATGTCCTTGTTGTGCCTGTAACCCGCCGATTCGCTGTTGGCGTTATAACGATTGCCTCCCGGTGGACCTCTTTACCTGTTTTGATTTCGACTTCGATTCTGATTAGTACATGCTTTACCATATTTTGTATAGTGCCCTTTTTTCTCTCAATCTCTACACTGAAATTTTATCTTTTAATTCCGTTCACTATTTTTACAAACATCGTTTATTCTTGTCTGTGCCGATTGATTTGAATTTTTATTTACAGTCCCTATATCTGGACAATTATTTTTTCTATTTTCAACTCCAATTCCTCTTGTTCTGCCAATTCGACAGCTTCTTCAAATGTTAAATTGGTGCGATACCTTAATATATTCTTTAATTTCTGCTCTCAGTCCTTCTTTAAATCGCGATGAAATTTGATGATGTATATAAATTTCATTTGCACCCTCTGCTTTTAATAATTCTGACTTTAGACCGCTTAATCGTTTTGTAAAATTTTGTATTGAAACTCTTACATTTTGTGTACAATTCCAAAATTCTTTGTTAATATGGTCTGTATATCTACGTTTAGCAAATCTTTTAATATTTTTTTGTCTAAATTCTGCAAATTATATAGTTACAAGATGTAATTCTGTAGTTTCACAATAAAACTTTAAAGCATCCCCATTAAATTTTGTACTAGATTTTTTAGATTTAGATTAGATAATTTATTTTCTTATAAGATATACATAATCTTGTACAAAAGGTTGGCATAACAGTTTGTATATTACAATATGAGCAAAATATGATTTTATTAATTTACACAGAAACACCTAAGATTAAGTGCTCCAGTTACAAAATAGTAAATATTGTTTATACGCTCTTTATTCAGGTTTCCTAGTATTAAATAATAATTTGATTCATTACAATCTCTAATATTATAAAAACTTAAATATGTTTTTCTTAAAGGAGCGTAAATGGGGCAGATAAACAGAAAATGGTAGGGGGTTTCCAGTTCTTGAAAGTTACATATTGAGCAATGGACAGATGTCTCAATTTTATATCTGACTTTATTGAATTGCAATGATATAACTTTTTTACTACATAATCTGAATTGGCAAAATATGCGTAGTCCAGATATGCTCAAGTTGAAATTTAAGTATTCAGCTAGGTTGTGTTCAAAATTTAAGTATTTGTAATATTGGTTAAAATTCGAATTTAAACAATTATTAATATCTTTTTCTATTAAATTTATTCGGACTTTCTCTAAGATTTCATTTATCAAATTTTTGTTGATTATTTCTTTTTCCCAGTTTATATTATAGCCTGAGGATATTAAAAATATTTTCACTTGCGTGCACCAATTATAACACGGTTTATTGTTAGGGGATTGATCTAGTTCTTTCAAACGATTATACAAAAGTTTAGGTATTCTTTCATCTTCCATTGTAGTTAGTTTGTCTAAGTCTACTATATCTCTGTCATTAAACTTTCTAACACTTGTTGTTACTAGTACTTTTCTAAAAAAAATCTTCTACTTTGTCACCATAAAATTCTGGTATTTATGCTATTGTAGCACTTCTCAACGATAACAGTTCTGCTTTTGATTGAATCGTTGTTGGCAGATTTAATTTATTAGAACTACCCGCCGGACGACCACCCACAATATTGCCCGCTGGCATGTTTAATAGTTCAAAAAAAAAATTGTTACAAAATCGTACTCCGCGAGTGGACCAAATATATTGGCCAGTCTGGATTGGCGAAATACCCCAAAACCGCTGCCACCAATTTATAATCCGTCTTTATGAGGCGAATTAACAAATCATATTTTAAGTGGGTTCTCGCCAGACTGGAGCTACAAATTAGTAATTGCCAAAAGTATAATAAATAATAATAAATGTTTTGCGACGTTGCTTGTAGAAGAATAAGGGTTCGAATAATAATAATGATTTATTATAAATATGTTTATTGACCAGTATAAATGATGCATGGATATATAATGTTGATGGACCTGACTGTATCCATACAAGTTCAGTAATCTGAATAAATCGTTAGTCCGAATAACCCTTAGATTCAGCATTTCGGGTTGAAGGGTCTCTACTGTATATAATAACATGGGCCGGTTTCATAAAGAAATGTATTCTCTACTTAAAATTTTGACAGCAATATTTAATAACTCATTTAATATTACGTTTCGATACAATATTAATTTAAGGAACACTTAAAATTTAAGCGTCAACGGTGCAACTGGGCATAAGTAAATTCAATGAAATGATTCGAATTTCAGCTTTTATGATATTTAATGCTGTCATAAAAACAATTTGCATTTTTTTTTTCATTTCATTAAATTTACTAAAGAAATAAGGAATAAATTTCTTTATAATACTGTCCCTATATTGGATAATTAAATTTAATAATGTAGAAATAAATAGTACATTAAAATATCTAATGCGACCAGCACATTTTCTTTCATCAGTTCTATGTATTTTATATAAATTCCGCAAAGAATGTTTTTTTTGCATATAATAATAATAATAATTTTTATTGCACCAAGAGAGTCCAAAAGGGGTAAGGTTCAGCTAGAGCTTTTTTATTCGCCTATTCGATTGAGCATTTTTTTCTGAATACAACGATATAAAATGTTTATACCCTTACATAACGAAAAAAACTATAAAAATGCAAAAGAAAAATTATTATTTTCATCTTTATTTCTACATGTAATCAGAGTGCCATGACAAAAACAATTGAATATTATGTTTTCATCATTGTTTGAGCGATATAGATATTTGTTCAAAATTATTGCCATGCTGATTTATACATAATTCCAGCCTTCTGAACATATTTTCGATTGCATTTTTTAAATGCTGAATATCTGGATAGATAGTTTTGTATACTTCATTTTTAACATAACCCCATTAAAAAAAGTCCACGGGATTAAGGTCTGGTGATCTTGCGGGCCACGGAATAGGACAATAAGTAGCAATCGACCGATTTGGAAACAGTTCGTTTACGTAATCCCGAACTTGATGCGAATTGTGAGCTGGTGCACCATCTTGCTGGAAATAAATGTTTCCCAACTCAGCTACTGGTACGTCTTCCAAAATAATAGCCAGCGTATTTTGAATTAAATTTAGGTATATGTTACCACTCAATGTACCTTCGTACATGTGTACGTAAATATTATCACTGAAAATGGCACACCAAACATTTATATTGTAACGTTTTTATTTATATGGGTGAAGTGTAAAACATAGACAATTATTATTAACTAAAAGAATACGTTTATTAAACGGTAAATAAATATTAGAAATATAATTAAAAGATTATAAAAGTAACTAACACTATGATAAACAAATATTAACACTAATTTAAAGACTAAGATAAGACAATTAAACACTAAGATTATTTATTTAAACAATTAACACTACTGTTTATGTCCCTAATCACATTTATTTATGTTCACTTGTCGACTGTTCTTTATATCACCAACTATTCACTACACTTATTTATATTAGACTTCTGCACTCGTTGCTTGTATAATACAGAGTGTCCCCTGGCTTTGGCGGTGGGTTATATATACCTGGCTAGATTATCTCTGGACTCTTCTGGACAAGTTCTAGAGGTAAACAGCGCGAACAATAGATAACCTCACTGCGACCTTATCCTAACGAGTTCGAACGTGTGACTCTGTGACGCGTAGTAGCGCGGCGGCGGCGGCCGCGGGGGTTACGTTACACTGCCCCCCCTCCCCTTAAGACTGTTTCGTCCCGGAACAGTCCGTGATGACGAAATCTGCATGTACTACCCTTGGTGCATTTCGAATTCTTAAAGAAGTGACAGTCGATGGTCCGCTCGACTTCTTCTTTCTGTCCGTTAGGGTTAAAGCTGCAGACGAGAATTTCAATGCCGGTGAAACGGAAGAGGATCTCTAACATGTTCTTTACAATCCGCCAGTCCAAACCGTCTAGACCACAACCTAACTTTGGTACTGCTAGCTTCAAAATGTCATTCTCCAGTAGATGATCCCTCAAATCGCACAGCGAGTTCCATAGGCTTTGATACGACGGCTTCTTGTACGCGCGTGGTTTTGAAACAAGGTAGTAGATGTACCGCTGATGGTATGAATT
This sequence comes from Harpalus rufipes, assembly GCA_951394225.1. Taxonomy (NCBI): domain Eukaryota; kingdom Metazoa; phylum Arthropoda; class Insecta; order Coleoptera; family Carabidae; genus Harpalus; species Harpalus rufipes. Next base: position 19,686,594 of record OX596280.1, read on the forward strand.
GCTATCTCTCAGTCGTAGCGTTTTCCCAACAGATGGACGTTGGTTGGCCAGTTCTTGTAGTCGTCCATATTTTTCCTTACAGACTGAAGCTATGCCGCGGGACATCTTTAAGTCTTCTGATACGCAGTGGCCGAGGGAATAATCTGAAGACACGGTGAACAGATCTCGATGTTCTTCTCTTGTCACGCCGTACCGCGCCTTGCGCCCAAAGGAATAGTCCTCCATGAAATCTTCAAAAGTCGGTTCTTGAACTATGATCCGACGAACTGTTGCTCCATTATGATCATCGTGGTTGTCTCCGGCAAAAGGGGCTAGCCGATAAAGTGTACCACTCTCGGCTTCCCAGTAGGTCGTTTCTTAATTCTATATACCACATCGTTTATTCTTTTGACTATTTCATAGGGGCCCTCCCAATTCTTTTGCAGCTTTGGTGATAACCCGCGGCGCCTTTGTGGGTTGTAAAGCCACACTAAATCCCCAGGTTGATATCCACCTTTTTCGGCTTTGATGTCATACCTGTCCTTCATTCGGTCGCTGGCAGTTTGAATGTTCGTACGGACTTGTTCATGAATGTCATCCATTCTTCTCCGTAAGCCCGTAACGTAGTCTTCTCCGGCCAGGTCTTCCCCAGGTTTGCTGCCGAACACCAAGTCGCATGGTAAACGCAACTCACGTCCGAATAAGATGTTCGCAGGAGTTTTCCCTGTCGTTTCATGCACGGATGAACGATAAGCCATCAGGAACAGATGAAGATGTCGGTCCCAGTCTCTTTGGTGGTTGGAGACTACCTTCGACAAATATCGGTTGATCGTTCTGTTCATTCGTTCAACCATGCCATCGGACTGCGGATGTAATGCAGTTGTCCTTGTTTTATTAATTCCTAATATCTTACAGATATTTTGGAAAACGGCAGACTCGAAATTTCTTCCCTGGTCGGAGTGAAGTTCACGTGGTACCCCGAATCGGCATATACATTCTTTAACTAAGGTTTCAGCGACCGTGGTGGCTTCTTGATTGGGTAATGGATAAGCTTCAACCCACTTGGTGAAGTAGTCCATGACAACCACGATATATTTATTTCCGTCGTCACTTTCTGGGAATGGTCCGGCCACATCAATCGCAATGCGCTCAAATGGACTGCCAACGTTGTATTGACGCATTGGAGCTTTTCGTCGTCTATGAGGGCCGTTGCTTCCAGCGCAAACCACACATTTCTTGCACCAGTCTTTAGCATCTTCAGTGAAGTTAACCCAGTAAAACCGCTGGCGCAATCTTCCTAGAGTTTTAGTGACTCCAAAATGGCCTCCAGATCCGTCATGGATCTCTTTCAACACGTCTGGTATTCTACTCTTAGGAATCACCAATTGAGATTTCTTCTCAGTTCCATCAGCATTCTCTACCACAGGCTTCAACAGGCCATCCTCAATCACCATGGAGTCCCATTGCGCCCAGTACGCTTTTACACTCTGTGAGTGTGGTGCAACGTCTTCCCATATTGGTTTGCATTCTCCTGCTTTCCATTTTAATAAGATTTTCAAAGTCGGGTCATTTTCTTGGTCCTTGCGTAGTCCATCGGGCTGCCAACTATCATCGACTACTGTTGTCCTGGCGACGATAAACTGTTTCTCTTCAAGTCGACTACAATGTTTGCAGTCATCTTGGCAAGGCCTTCTGGACAATGCATCGGCATTACGATGGCTGGTACCTATCCTGTGTTCGATTTTGAAATCGTATTCCTGTAGTCTTTCTATCCATCTAGCCACCTGACCTTCAGGATTCTTGAATTGTAGCAGCCATTTTAATGCAGCATGGTCAGTTCTAATCAAAAAATTTCTTCCGTACAAATATTTGTAGAAATGTTCCATGGATTTCACGACTGCCAAGAGTTCTTTTCTGGTCACACAGTAATTCCTTTCTGGTTTTGACAAGGTCTTACTAAAGTAGGCAATAACCTTCTCATGTCCATCTTGTATCTGGGAAAGAACGCCACCAATTCCGACGTTGCTGGCATCTGTGTCTAGAATGAATTCTCCTTCAGGTAAAGGATAACTCAAGACGGGTGCGCTTGTCAAAGCATGTTTTAGTTCTTTAAATGCAACTGTACAGTCCATTTCCCAAATAAATCTTCTTCCTTCTTCAGTAAGCCTTGTCAGTGGCTTGGCTATGTTGGCAAATCCAGGTACATATCGTCGATAATAGGTACACAAACCAAGGAAACTTCTGAGTTCGTGTTTGTCCCTAGGTGCTGGCCAGTCTCTCACAGCCTTTATCTTCTCCTGGTCAACTGCAATACCCTTACCGGAAACCACGTGTCCAAGGTAATGAACTTCTCTTTGAAACAGGTGACACTTCTTCGGGCTAAGTTTCAGGTTAGCCTTCCTCAATCTCTGGAAAACCTCTTCCAAATTCTTCATGTGGTCCTCGAATGTCTTACCTACCACAGTAATATCGTCGACGTACACTAAACAGGTTTTCCAAGATAGCCCAGCCAATACTGTTTCCATGAGTCGTTCAAACGTCGCAGGAGCATTGCAGAGCCCAAACGGCATTACGGTAAATTGCCAGAGTCCTGTACCAATGGTGAAGGCTGTCTTCTCCTTGTCTTTTGGATCCAAATCCACTTGCCAGTAGCCGCTCTTTAGATCCAAAGTGGAGAACATTTTTGAGCCAGCCAAAGTGTCTAATGTGTCGTCTATTCGAGGTAGCGGGTAGCTATCCTTCTTCGTCACGTTGTTAAGTTGACGATAATCGACGCAAAATCGTGTAGAGCCATCCTTCTTCTTCACTAACACCACTGGTGAAGCCCATGGACTGCTTGAAGGTTCAATCACACCTTCCATCTTCATGTCCTCGATTATTCTTTCTGCTTCCTCACGCTTCGCCAGTGGTAGTCTTCTTGCTGGTTGACGGATGGGTCTTGCGTCTCCGGTGTCTATTTTATGGTGAACTACATTAGTTCTCCCTTTGGTTTTCTCAACAAATTGGAACACATCTTTAAAATTTCCAATTAGATTCTTTGCCTTTGTTCTCTGATCGGCGGTCAATTCTTCAAATGATGTTGTCAATTGATTGATTAACGTGTCCGGAACTTTCTGAGATGTGTCCCCTTTGGCCTTTACAGTTCGGATAATCGAAGATACTGCCATGCATTCTCCTACAATTGTTCCTCTCTTCAGAACAACAGGATAAAAATTTACGTTCATTATCCGAACTGGTATTACCTGGCTGGCTTTGACCAGTGATTTTCCGACAACAACTCCAGTGCCGGTTTTGGCATCATCATTCTTGGGCTCCAGCATAACGATACTTCCCTCACAGAAACTACCATCTAAATGCGCTTCCAGGATAGTTTCACTTCGTTCTGGGAGGGTAACGTCGTCGGCCATTAGTACGCGCATAGCTTTGTCATCTCGTGGATTTAATACGAGTTCTTCTTCATTGACCATCATCACGCCCTTCTTCAGGTCAAGTTTAAAACCATGCTTTGTCATTGCGTCCATTCCGAGTATTAATTCATCTTCAACTTCAGCTACCAGCGCACGATGTTTAAAGGAGGTGTTTCCAATAGAGATGGTGACATCTACTTCTCCTAATGCGGTAGCTTGTTCTCCCGTTGCTGTGCGTAACCGCCACTTAGTTGGTTGAAGATGCGTCTTGCCAGTTTTCCTTATCAAGTCGGGTCTGATTATAGTTTTTGTCGCACCCGTATCCAGTAGCATTTTCAATGGCCTTCCGTTAATAGAGCCATCCACATAGATGCTATTGGCTTTATGATGAAGAGATGCGACATAACTGATGGATTGTGGAGCTACTAGATTACGGGTCGACAGTTGCCCCTTCGCATCAACCCGATTTAGTTTTCCGACTCCTTTTCTTCCTTTGCAGATTCCGTCTTCTTTTGCATTTTTCTGCAAAGTCTCTGCGGATGGCCCAGTTCACCGCAATTCCAACAGCGGAGTTTCTTTCTTCCGGTAAACACTTCACTTGCAATTCGTCGCATTGTCTCTTCTAGATCTTCAGAGTTTTCCTTTCTCTCAGCATCGATATTTCGCACTCGTGATTGGTTACGTGAAGCTTGTTTGGCAGCTTCATGCTCTAATGCGTATGAGAGTGCGTCAATTAGAGTTTTTGGACGGGCCAATCGCAATGCTTGCTGAGTTTCGCTGTCCCGAACCCCGTAAATGAATGATTGAGTGGCCAGGCACTCCAAAACGCTGTCAGGAGCCGTAGGATGTGCGAGATGAACCAAACGAGCTATGTCCACTTCAAATTCTTGAAGGCTTTCTTTTGAACTCTGATACCGGTTCCTCAGTTGCGTCTGGTACACCTGCTCCAGATGCGCATTTCCATACCGCATATCCAATCGCTTGACTAGCTGGTCGTAGTCCCATCAAATTCCGGAGTTTTTATGTGCATTTTTGAAGTAGTATCAGATTTTACTACTTTTCTTCCTTCTATTAGACTTGGCTCAGCCACACCAGAATTCGGAATTGACGAGGATGTAATTTTAGTGAATTTTTGTTGTATTTCTTCAATCTTCTTGTCATACACCTCTTTTAAATTCTTCAGGCCTTCTTCAGTATTTTCCATTAATTTTTGTTCTAAATTTCTAGAATTTTCTTCCAATTTTTCTTCTAAACTTCTAGAATTTTCTTCTAATTTTTCTTTTAATTTTTGTTCTAATGCTCCTGTCAATTCCTAACGAATGGGAAAAACTAAAGAAGAAGAAGAAGATGTCAGTGTCAAGTGCAATTTGCATAGTTTGTTTATGAAATAACTTTACTGGAAATATAGGATCTTTTCCAAAAAAATTTATGTATGGAGCGCGTGCAGTAACATGACTGACCCGTGTCAAAATGACAGCAATTAATTATGTCCATAACTGACAAGTGTTATAATTTATCAACCAAAATTTCATAATTTTCTTATTTCATGTGGTTTGTTTGTTATCAGGAGTATGGTATTCAGTTGCCGAGAAAGGGAATCACATAATACCAAAAATTTATAATCTTTTGCAAGAAAATTTATGTATGGAATTTATACATAATACACAGGATTGACGGAAGGTATTGTGCTGGCCACATCAGATTTTTTCTATTTGACATACCATTATTAGAAAAATTGGCTTCGTCAGTCCAAATAATTGATTTTAAGATATCTGGATCCTCATTTATCAACAAATTACAAAATTCTAATCTTCGCTCACGATCACCAGGATCCTATGGATCGTGCCCACACTTAAATTACACTCAGCGGCAGCCATTCTAACTGAAGCTGTTGGATTAGCTTCAAAATATGCTAATATATTTATCTCAGCTTCTTGATTTTGTACTCTAACCCACTTCGATACGAATGCATCCGTATTAGCGCTTAGTGCTAATTCTAATTTTCTAAAATACTGACGACTAGGAACTTCCCGCTCAGGATAACGTTTTTCAGAGATAATATGAAAACTTCGTACATATCAAATTTTTCTTCGTGCGTAAAATTCATTTTAACACAAAAGAAAACAAGAAAATTCATAAACGAACTACTTTGACAGATACAAAACAAAATATTCAATTGTTTTTGTCATGGCACACTGATTACATGTAGAAATAAATATGAAAATAATAATTTGTCTTTTGCATTTTTCTCGTTTTTTTTTTTTGTTATGTAAGGGTATAAACATTTTATATCGTTGTATTCAGAAAAAAATGCTGAATCGAATAGGCGAATAAAAAGTAGGTTCTCATTTAAAATTAAAAAGTTGAATTCTGTATTTTGAGAACCACTGGTTGAAAATAATTTTTGTAATGCACATTTTAATAGTCTTGAGCTAAAGTTATTTGTGATATTTTACGATTCATTTTTTTATACTCACCGTCAAAAAGTATGGACTCATACTCAACTTTTTCCCTTCTCAACACCCTGTCCCTTGCCATGCGGTGTTGCCACTTCTTCATAACTTAGCATTTTCAACATTGCCCCTGAATTGGCAACATTGTAGAAATCTTCAGTCCATACTCATTTGACGGCAACTATAATACAAAAGTATAGAAAAGATGTATATGTACTCACTGTAAGAGAGGTGTCTTTTTTTACCTCCCGCTTCCCTTGATAAGGAAAACATAGGGAACATGCTAAAAATAGCATATCGTGATTTTGGTAAATGATCACGTTTTAACAAAAAGTCCTTAAAAGGATATTGGAAATGGAATATATGTAATAATAATAATAATAATAATAATAATAATAATAATAATAATAATAATAATAATAATAATAATAATAATAATAATAATAATAATAATAATAATAATAATAATAATAATAATAATAATAATAATAATAATAATAATAATAATAATAATAATAATAATAATAATAATAATAATAATAATAATAATAATAATAATAATAATAATAATAATAATAATAATAATAATAATAATAATAATAATAATAATAATAATAATAATAATAATAATAATAATAATAATAATAATAATAATAATAATAATAATAATAATAATAATAATAATAATAATAATAATAATAATAATAATAATAATAATAATAATAATAATAATAATAATAATAATAATAATAATAATAATAATAATAATAATAATAATAATAATAATAATAATAATAATAATAATAATAATAATAATAATAATAATAATAATAATAATAATAATAATAATAATAATAATAATAATAATAATAATAATTTATCTGGATAAAGCGATCCAGTACAAATATGTAGCAAGTCAGTAAAACACAAAATGCACGGCAAAAGTATCATGTTATCTTTACTTATTATGATTTTTAATTTAATACCGATCATTTCAATGTTAAAATGAAGTGTTATTGTATTCTATTATCCAATTCTGATTTACCAGCTGGATGTGAATCCTGCTCTTTATCTAAGAAGTCTTATTTCGGTCAGATCCTTAATATTTCCTTGATAATATAGTGTATTTTGCAACCTACCATGCCAATCCCTACATCCTGTTCAAATTTTTCACTGACAGTGGCGGACACTGAATAAAAAATTATAATGACGGGTAATAAAAATGTTTGTAATGGTTATAAATTTTAGCAAGCTTTCAAAAATAATATGCTAGGACACAAAACACATTCCATACTCGTATTACATTTTCACTTCACATCACTACACTCGAACAGTGAAGTTTTATGTTTATAGTATAGAATCTCACTGGTGTCGAAATATTGTAGTGGTTGAAGCATGCGGAAAATAATAGAGGTTACTTTATAGGTTTGGTTTAATGACGAAAAGATTTGAAAAATTGAGAAAACGCTAAGGGATGATGAGGCATGAAAGAATGGAATATCGAGAATTTGACCTAAACATACTTATAGTGAAGCATTGCAAAAAAATAAGTAAGTGTTATGTTTAAAGATATACAAGTACAAGAAAAATTATGCACCTTAATTAAGAAAGAGCCGGTTCCACATTTTTTAAAAAGTGTTTTAAATGCATCGTACATATAAAAGTTAAAACTTTGAGATCATAACTCAAAAATCAACAATGATAAAAAAAAATGAGCATCGCTATTCGGAAGAACATAAAAAAGTGTCTTAAAGATGTGCAAATTAAAATTAAGTATTATTTCACACTTGAAAGTTGTTTTCAAAAATAAAAAATCTGTTGTGGCCAGCACAATACCTCTCGCCACTTCCTTTTTTGGTTACATAAGTATAGGGCGCGAACAGTCATGTTACATTGTTGGCCTTGACAAGCAGATGTGGGGGCCCGTTTCAGAATGATAATTAGTCAGTATGTTTCATTCAGAATTTCAAGATTTTCAAAATACACGTAGTTAATTTGTCACCAGGAGGTGGAATTTACTTGTCGAGGAAAATAAATCATATGGAATTGGAAAATCACTAAATTTAGAATGAGAAATTATGATACATCTATATAAATAATTACTAGCTATCATTCTGACATGAGTCCCCATATCTGCTTGTCAAGGCGCCCTATTGTATTTAACATTTCTTGTATACCTACATTCTACACCAAAAATTGTACTTACATATATCTATTCCTTATATTTAGATTGTTTAATTTTAAATTCATTATATGAAGAAATTTTGTCCTCTTCTAATTTTTCGAAATGTTTCCAATTCATTGTCAGGATTGACTGTATTTTTGAAGGATATATGTAATAGACCTATAATCTTAAATATTTAACTACTAATACATTAAGAAATAATATAATGTATATGTACTTCCCAGAAAAACTCTTTAGTAATATCTATGAATTTCTGACACTGACATTTATCTGTCAGTTACAAACAGTTCAACTGGTCAACTATTTTCCATGGCATCCTTTCGGCTGTAAAATTTATTATAACGTTATTTTATTTATTATATTTCTTTTATCTCTAAATCCATAGAATATATAATAAAATATTTAAATGTATCAGATAGAGAATTTAATTTTCTTTAATATTACCAAGAAAAATTTTCAAAAAATATTATTTAGAAGATTTTTTTTCAAGAATCTTCTACTTCCGGTTGTCCAATTGTTACCAAAACCTTTTCAGATCTTCCCATGAATGTCCGATTGGAAAATACGTAATTAAACAATTTTTAAGTCTTATAGTTTTTGAGTAATCGTCCTTCCAACATCCTACATACATACACACATACATCCACACACACACACACACACACACACACAGACATCATCGTAAAAATGTTAAAATCGGATTGTAGGGACCTTAAAACGTGCTTATTCAATAAAATATGGATATGTGATTTTTAGCATGAATGCAATACCTCTCTTAGCGAGAGGTAAAAACTGGAAAAATTACATTTTCGTCTATATCTAGCGTCCTATGCGATATGCATTTTTTCGCAAGTAATGAATCACCATTAAAATGGTCTCTTAATGAGGCAACTTTTGTCTTATTTTATCGGCTTCGTATTTCTTATAGTTCTTGAGATCCTCATGTATGACAAATTGAATACCCTGTATATTTGAAATTTCAATTACTGCGACGCGGCATTCTGAACTTGCCTTCCCAGGAAATGCCCCAATATATGAGTTGCCTAATGCGTTGCGGCGGTTCTGGCCATTTCTCTTTTATTAATAATTTGTTTTTGTTTATTGCTCAATAATCATTATTAAAAAAATAAATTGTTCAGCCCTACAATGGAGGCACTGATAAACTGGTCTCCGTCGATAAACCTTATGGTCAGTCCACCCTTGCTTAGATTACTCGTATAAATTAATTATGCCTCAAAAAACAATCTTATTGAAAAATAAGCTGAAAATTGTTCATTTTTGAGTCAGTTATTACACATATATTATGTTATTAGGAGTAGAAAGCGGTATTTTTGTGTTTAACCCATCTATTGCGGCCGAAGGCCAGCCGATGCCAGGCAAGTTGGGTGAAACACAAAAAGGGCGTTTTACTCCGAATGACATATATTATTTTTTCTTGTACAAAGTACATCAATGAACAACATTATTTTACTAATAAGATAATTAATATCTTGCATAGTGTACAGTAGCATAATATGAATATTACAATACCCTTGAAGAAGAAAATAATAGTACATAATTTTGTAAATATTTTTGGCGCACAAAATTATCAGTCTTAATTATATCGCAGCACTTGAACGTGGCACCAAAAATAATGTAAAGCATAATCGTAAGTGATTATTTTATCTACCTTTTCGTCCCAATATTTATGACCGTAATCTAAAATTTCCGAAGTTTAATTAGTCAGAAGTTGATGAAATAGGTAAGAAGTAATTACAAGATAATGTAATTAGGTGTTGATATATTTCTCATGTATTTTTCCTCTGTTGCAGGTAGAGTAGAGTGGGTTTTGGAGGCTTCCGGGCTCGGATTATTTATGACGTGTGTGTTGTGGTCCGGGTCCCAGCGCTGCTTGTTGCCTGTGATAAAGTGTTGACTCGCTGCACCGAGACCGGGAATTCCCGGTTTTAATTTGTACCGGTAAAGCTACACGTGAGCGGACAGAGATAAGCGCTGACGGATCCGAATTAATTCAAGTGTACTGTATTACTTTGTACGATGAAATGCGGACATATACGTTATTCATTACCTTTCACTTACTCCATTATTGTACTATATTAAGTGTTTTATGTTACTTACAATTGATACTTGTATTTTAATAATGTGTCATAAATAATACACAAATGTGTTGAACGAATTATTTACAATTAAATTCTTTTTCTACAATCGTGCGGGAAACAATTGTTTTCAAAATCAATATGAGTGCGGATATACTCGTAATTGCCATGGAAACAATTATCATGGCCGCTTCAAAATTCCATACATAGCTGCCAGGGTAGCAGGCATGTCAGGTATTTTGAATAAATTTTATAATTTTTCTTATTTTTGTGAACGATTCCAGAAAAAATCTTATTTGCAACACATGCGAAACACGTAATTCTGCAACTCCATCGTACACACAGATCCTTAATACCCGTTATAGGGAGTCGGATATGGTTTGCTACATCTCCTTTTTAACCTATTGTTTCCATGTTGACAGATTTTTCATTTCCACTATGTCTTTTCCTCTAATTTTACCTATCTCTTCTATTCTCCCCTTCCAGGTTTTTCTTGGTCTTCCTCTAGTCATTTTTCTTGTCTTTTTTTGAATCTGTAACTTATTTAATTAGGTTATCTTCTTTCATTCTTCTGATATGTCTGAACCAATTTCATTGTTTATTCTCTAGTTTTAATAATATTTGTTTTTGATCTGATTGTTGTCTAATGCTTGCATTTGTTTGTCACATTTTGTTTCAAATTTCAAAATTTAACAGAAAAAAATCAATTCAAGTGTCATATAGGATATCCTGCGGATCGCCTGCAGAAAATGATAATGGTTATTCTTGAACTATTTGTCTGACCGTTTGTTAATTGTTGCCACCAGAATCTTGCGGGGAAGGTCAAAGTTTTAGTAACTTCATGTCGATACATATCATATTCTGGTATTCTGATATGTTGTTCTACCATTCCTCTTTCCTTTCCAGCAGTCCAACATATAACAGTCCCTCTTATACAAGAAATGTTACGTTCTAATTGAATAGTTCCTGGTTTTAAGTAGGTTTGTTTGGCTATCGGAAATACCATTGTGGGCTTCTAACAGAAGGTTGTCATTATCTTTTTAAATTCCCGAAAAAATCCATTCTGCCGGCGCAGTTTTAAAAGAGCTATGTGGCTAAGAGACTAGTAGATGGGCGATGGGCGTCTATTATAGTACTCATGGTTTGACTAAGTTGATTGTAGACATATTTATTAATTCATACTGAAGCGTAATACAGCGCTCTCGGGTAACGAGGCTTACTTGTAAAAGCTATAAGTTTTCTTTATATTAATTCAATTTTTTCAATTGTTGTTTAACTTGAATATAGAATAGAGATTTGATATAAATACTGTAATATACAATCTTCACTTTCATTTATAGTCAGGACTATTAATGTTTATTGCATGTGAAATTGGGCTAATTACTATAGAACTATTTATTGTCAAGGATATATGGGCGGCAATACATGCATTAATCCAATATTACATTTCACATTCCTTTTGACCTGTTATCGGCGTTCATCTTCCACACTCATACAGGCTCGGCAGCGTCGGACTGGCCCTTTAGGACGCGTTCCCCTAAGTGATATAAAGTACACATTGTCATTCCAATCACAATTATCATAGGCGTGCATTATCATCTAATGAGATAGACAGGAAGGGGGGCAGAAATAAGGTCATGCCCAAGTATCAGACTTGGGCAGGTGCCCCGCATATTAAATGCGGCCTAACACCTTGTGGGTTCCGGTACCCCTATCCGCAAAGGTATGCACCCAGTGCAGGGACGATTTTCTGGAATACGGCTCTTGTGAATAGTCACTTCGGAGCCACTAGCGGTACCGTAGCCACCTACACATGTCACAGACATGTTGAGCTCCCAGAGCTCGACCTCCCAGAGGTTCATGGGTCCCAGACCCACTATGCATGTCCCCGACATGTTGAGCTCCCAGAGCTCGACCTCCCAGAGGTCCATGGGTCCCAGGCCCATTATGAGAGTTTAGCTTACGATCACACATAGGTCCCAAACCTATCATGATAAACCCCAGGTTTATCTTTTACGTCCCAGACGTATCCATGTATCTCAACCTCTCATTTGGTGTTTCTCTCACCTATAGAGCACACGGCTCTATGGACCCAGAGTTGTCCCAGACAACTTTTCGGATAATTAGGAAACTACTAGTTTGCGGCCACAAACAAATAATACAACTGTATATCTCACATATACCATGCGTATCAAACACACAAATAGTGTACAACATATCAATCAAACTTTTAGCATCAGATGATTCACACCTGAACGCCATACCTGTACAATATAATCAGAACGACTGTGAGGTTTACCACTCACCTTTAATTACAACAAACTGCTTGTATTTTCTTATGGACACTATCACACACATCCGAATGGCACTGTGGTCACAACACAACTAGGCTGCCCTTCCGACCGGAGGTGTCATTTCATCTAGCAATGTCAAGTGTTTTTGCCTGAGCCTCTAACCCAGTGGCGTACCACCGAAAAGTGAATCTTACACTTGCATATTGCATAATGATCTTAATGTATCTTGATGGCCCCCAAGTAATATCCGCAAGGTTTTTGTATTATGTTACTTTGAGTTCTGAGTTTGGCAGCAGTTTTACAAGATATTCCATGGAGCTAGAAGATCTGTCCAGAGTGATTCCAAGGTATGTTGGGTATTTGTTGTGAGGAAGAAGCTTATTTGCGAAAAGTACGTGTATTTCCGTGTTTACCATTTTATTATTTGGATGGTAGAAGGTTACTTCTGTCTTTGAGGCGTTTGTTTGAAGTCTTCCTATTCTAAAGTAGTCGATAAGGCTCTTCGTGAAGATGTCTTCAGTAAATTCCATCTCTCTAGCCTATACAGAGTTATTGAAAGAGATACACATGAATATTTCCTTTATTACTATTATTATACCTATAGTTTAAGTTACAAAGTTGGGGGTGAACTGATAGCGAATACAAGAGCGCGTGAAAATCACAGAATGACAATGTTTCACGTACTGAAATAAAAGTGAATAACAATTTCAAATAGTAAAATAGCGCTACTTTACAAATATGGACCTATGTATGTATTTTTCACAGTGTAATAAGGGCTTTACCGACATCAGGCGTACAGTTTTAGTGTTCAGTGCAAAGGTAGAGGCAGCACATATTACAAATTTAACATTTTGCGTGCCAAATTTCCTTCCCCTTTATACGAATCTAGATGTTGATGCGGTGTTTGCCTCGTCGAAATAATCTTATGTATAGAATGTACTGACCAAGTAAAAAAGATTAAAACAAATATTTTTTTTTCGTTTAAAAAGTTTTATATTTTTATATACATTTTTTATACGTTTTGTGACTTTGCTAATTAATATGTTTAACAATTACAATTTTTATAAAGACTATTTCCATGTTTAATTAAATATTTTATACACAAATATCATATACAATGCATTTATATCAACTTTGATAACCTGTGATAAGTATTATGAGTAAATACTACCAGTCATAGAAACTATACAAATGGAAATTATTTTGTAAATGTTTTAAAATGTGTAGAGTTTGAAACATAGCTGAATAAGGAAGAGAAAATAGGTTCTCCTAAGTCCTAACAACTCGTAAGCAATTTCATTGGCAATAAGAAACGATAAGAAAACCGTCGCTGGTGACAATGCGAAATGCGCGTTTTACCAGTTGTCATTGCACGTGTCGACGTTACGTTGTCTTGAAACTTTCTGTCAGCCGATATGAAACATAAATCTTACAGATGGAACTCACAGACTTCATGCGAATGTTCCTTTTGGCCAACGGACGCCCGACCAAGAGAAAAACGACCCTCCACATGTTACTACATACGTAACTGACTTCGACGTTTGCCAAACTTTCAAGATCTGATGTTTCAATACACTTTTGTTGCGACAAACTTGTTTATAGTTTAAGATATTGGCAGTTATGTACGAATGTTCCATCAAATGGAGGAATGCGATATTTTATGCTCGTATACGTTTATTCGCAATAGTTGTAAGAAGTTGTTTCAAAGTATTTGTCGCTTAGAACAATTGCACAAAATAGTTCTTTTCAATAAAACAGCTTGCAATCCTCCGATATACATATATTTAATATTCCACTAATGATAACAGTACAGTGAGTTAGGTAAATAAAGTTGTACCTCTCACATTAAAATTATTTATAATAATATACCAGAAATTACATTCCTAATCCGTTCATATGCATCACAATTATTTGTATTTTCGCTAAATTGTATAATAATGAGTTTTGGATTTGGTTATTTATCTTAATATAATCTACCTAAACGTATAATACTTACGTGAGTTAGTTTACTTTATAGTTATTTAAGTGTTAAATTTAATAAATGGTTCCTACCGGTCTCGATCTCCAATAGATCCAATATTGGCAGATGAGCATTTACTGACCGCAATTCTTATTACTTTTTTTATATGATCAATGCACAAAATTAAAAAGAAATAAGATTCGAAAATTATTTTGACATACTTAAAAAATTTAGTTGTCATTTTTAAAATAAGCTTTGGTCGTTGTTTTTTTTTTACTTAACCGCCTTCGCCTCCTGTAGTGACAGCACGTACTTTAGAATTTTATCAAATGAAGCATTTGTTTTCGTCTTTCTCCTCGCAACGAAAATTTGATAGAATGCTTGTCTCAAAATATTCGCTTGCAAGTGTACGCCTCGAGGGGAAAGTATTAACTAAGGTCATAATTCAAATCAAAGCCAATGTATATGTATATAATTTATACATTTATTATGTATAATTAATTAATAATATAAATATGACATGCCATATTACAAGAATAGGATTTAAAATATGTGTATAAAATAAAAATTAAACCCAAAACAATTAAAATATATAGAAAGAATCTAACAATCTAAATTATTCCACTCTTATTCCCGGTATAACAATTCCACATAGTTTAAATTTAAAACTAATTTAACACTTCGGTATTCATAGCAACATTACATATATTAAACGTATTTGGTTTACTATTCCAGATAAAACATTTACCAACATTGTATTTTTATTGTATATGACGTTTATGCATGAGCAAAAAAAATAGTAAATCCGTATTATAGGAACAGTAAAACATGCCTATACATTAAGAACGCCATCGGATTTCTCGACCAAAGACAATACCTTCCTTACTTATAGGTGACGGAAGGTAAAAACAAAAAAATTCCTAACAGAACATGAGGATCATATTATTGTATTATTATAGGGACTGTAAAACGTGCCTATACATTAAGAACGCCATCGGATTTCTCGACCACAGATAATACCTTCCTTACGTGACGGAAGGTAAAAACAGAAAAATCCTACCAGAACATGATCATATTATTGTTGTCAAGGCTGGCAACGGTGCAAAAAGAGCTATTATGAACAGGGTTAATTATCTGTCTAAATCACAAGTCATTTTAGACTATCCTGCTCTTATAATAAATTTTAAAAAAATCTCTTAATCTCATTGATCGTAAATGTACCAAATATCTGAAAAAGTTTAACAAACCTAATTTAATCCAAAACACCCACAACTTAGTAGACTGAACATGCTTCCTAAAATACAAAAGATGGTGTCCATTTACATCTGCAATAAACAACCCTACATATAAACTTGCTAGATATTTAGGAGATGTCATTGGCAAAATTACAAAAACATCAGAATATACATTAATAAACTTATTCGAGCTGGTAAATGATATCTCTGGTAAAACTATTCATAGAGATCGCACCATTTTCTCATTAGATGTGTCCGCGTTGTTCCCTAGCATACCACAAGATCTTGTATACAAATGCATCACAGAAAGATGGACTGAATTAGAATCACACACAGATGTGTCAGATTATGCTTTGAATCCCCTATTTTCATTTTTAAAGGAAAAATATTTAAACAAATTAATGGAAGCCCTATGGGCAGTAGCATCACCGATATTTCGCTGATCTCATATTACAGAAACTCGAACAGCAAATCATCCCTTCACCCAACCTTGGCATTAACTACTACAGAAGATATGTAGATGATTGATTAATTATTGCTCCACAAAACAAAATTGAAAATATATTAAAAAGTTTCAATAACTACCATTCGCGTCTCAAATTTACCATTGAACTAGAAAATGAAAACAGTTACAATTATTTAGATGTCAAACTAATTAGATGCAATGGCAAAATCATTACTAACTGAAACATTAAGCCAACAGCCACAGGTAGATAGATCAGTGTTATCAATGCGTTAGTAGACCGAGCTGTTCGCCTTTCTGACACACGATTTCATCAACAAAAACTAAAACATAGCACTGACGAATGGTTATCCGACTAATTTTATTCATAGATATATTAACAAAAGATTACATAAAATTTACAATTTATCTAAACTCGCATACAGTGAAATCTTATTATTACGCTAATTTTTATTCTTTAATTAATTACGGCATTATTTATTGGGGTTTAGCCACAGACGCTTCTAGAGTGCTTATAATACAGAAAAGAGCGCTGCGTTATATGTCTGGTCTATCATGGTGACAGTTGCAGAAACGCTTTTGTTGAACAAAAAATATTAACTTTTCCATGTGTCTATATATACGTTTTAATTTTTGTAAAGAAAAATTTCAACAATTTCAGTAAACACTCCGACTATCACACATACAACACACGTAATAAAAATTAGAATTAGTATTACAACACCATAGATCAACTATGTTTGAAAATAGCTATGTATGTAATAAGTTGCGAAATGATAGTGAATGATGAAATTTGTACACACTAGCGTCAGCGAGTGCTACAACACGTTAAGCGCCTAAAACACTCATTTCGCAATGTATTACATACAAGATTTTTTATAATTTCGTTTCATAATTCCAAACTAAATATTCCATATGACATATTAAATAATTACATTTTTAAAATATGTAGTAGGTCTTAGACACAAAACAAAACTGCTATAGTTGCTATGAACTTGTTTGTAAATAAAATTTTATTGACAGTAGAGCTGAAAAATTTGTGAGTCATATTGGCCCGTACTACGATCACGGTTTTAACTAAAACGCTGTTTTAAGAAGTGTCAGATATCATTATTTAATAACAATAATAAATAATATCGAATTTATCAAAATATGTTTTAAAAGCAGAACATAGTTTGTATTCAAACAAATATTTTTTAAAAAATCGATCTTCAAACATACGTGCAAAATTAAATGTTGAAATTTGAATTTGACATTTTTTAAAACAGCGTTTTAGTTAAAACCGTGATCGTAGTACGGGCCTTATGTTTAAAAAGAACTTAAAAATGAGTGATTCAGAGAATTCTGATATCGAAAATGCTGCAGAGGCTGCTATGTCTACGTTAATTCCCGAAAAATCCAGGAAACTATATGAAATTTGTTATAACAAATTTGGAAGTTGGTGTGAACAGAAAAAAATGTCTACCATTACAGAAAAGTTGATTTTGGCATATTTTTCCGAATTATCGTTAAAATTGAAACCTTCTACTTTATGGAGTATCTACTCAATGCTTCGCACAACTTATCTTAATCGAAATGTGGATATTAGTAAATTCACGAATGTAATTGCATTCCTAAAAAGAAAATCTAATGGTTACAGACCTAAAAAGTCCAAAAATTTTACAAAACAAGAAATTGAAAGATTTCTTAGGGAGGCAGATGATGAATAATATTTATTAATGAAAGTAGTCTTGATTGTTGGTATTTCTGGAGCCTGCAGAAGAGAAGAGCTTACCTATTTAAATGTAGAAGACATTGAAGATTCTACTTCTTTCATTAAAATTACTATTCCCAAAACAAAAACCAATATTTCAAGATTATTTGTAATAACTGGAGGTAATATGGATGGCATAAATTTTGTGGAAGTTTTCCGCAAATATGCCAATCTACGTCCTTCCAATGTTAACCATCGACGATTTTTATTTTCTACAGAAATTCAAGGTGTGGTGTGCAACCTGTAGGTATCAATACTATTGGTGCTGGACCAAAAAAGATCGCTAATTTTCTCGGTGTTCCCAATGCTAGTGAATGTATATTCACTAGCCACTGTTTTAGACGTGCTCTGCTACCTTCTTAACTGATGCGAGAGCAAATATATCAACGCTCAAAAGACATGGGGGTTTGCGTTCTACTTCTGTTGCGCAGGCATATATAGAGAATTCTATAGAAAATAAAAAGGAAATCGGAAAGAAGATTCTAGGGGAGAAAGAAAACACAGTCAAGAAGCCGAAACTATTCACAAATAATATTGTGGATATTGAATTATCTTCAACTGGAACAAACGTTCAAGTTCTCCAGGAGGAAGAAAAACCGATCCTTAAATCTTCAAATAATATTGAATTTAGTAATTTAACATCATGTATCATAAATATTTATAATAAATAAATAATTATCAATTTCTTCAATTTTTCTTTACTTAAATATGATTAGTTTTGCGCACTAGTGCTTAAAAGTAATTAATTTTAAGCACTAGTGCGCAAAACAAATTCATTTCGATACTACAATAACAATCGAAAAGACCTCATTATGAAACGAAATTATAAAAAAAAAACATTTAATACATGGGAGCAATTTTGCACAATAAGTTACCTTAAGCCATCAAAGCAATTCCACAAATAAAAGAATATAAAAAAAAATTGAATATTTACCTTATTAATAAATGTTTTTATTCAACAGAAGAATATATGAATGATTAATTAATTATGACTTTTTCCATATCATGTAATGATCACATGGAATAAATAAATAAATATTATTATATTATTATCTAACCATCAACCCAACAATTATCGTGATAATAATTTTATTTGTTGTTTCATACCGTGCAATTATAATATTAATAATGGTATTAAAAAAAATCTAGAAAATAGTACTTAATTATTGATAACTCTAACCTAAAAACTACACGCCCACTCTTCACAAGTATAAAAGACAAAATAAGTCCTTCAGACACCAAAGATGTTATTTACCAGGTCGAATGATGTAATAAAATTTACAGCGGGGAGACATCTCAACCCCTTAAAAAAGAATGTATCAACATAAATATGACAGTAATTTGTTAGATCCTAATTGTAGCGCACTTGCCAATCACACGTTTAATACTGGACATAAATTTAAATTCGATGATGTTAATTTTGTAACGTTAATTTATTTGGGTGAAGTGTAAAAATCAAATAAATATTATGAATTAAAATAACACGTTTATTAAACGATAAATAATTAGGATAACTATTGAAAAGATAATAAAAATAACAAATAACTAACACTATGATTAAATATTTATAAACACTAATTTAAGACTAAAAATATTATTGAATACTTAAACACTAAGATTATTTATTTAAACAATAATTATATCACTATATTTATTCATATAACTACATTTATTTATGTTCACCACTCGTAGACTATTTATTTATATCACCAACTGTTCATTGCTCGTTGCTTCTATATGACAGACCATTTTCGCTGGGTTTGGCGACGGGTTTATATAGTGCGATGTCCTTCTCGAACTTTCCGACGCCACAATGACATTGAATACAAAGGATTCAGACCACCAGTGTAATAAACGCGTCCAGACGTATGGGTTTTTCCGCCGCCAGGAATTATGTCATCGCTCGGGAATATTCTATCAGTGGCGGCGCTCCTATACTCCAAAGTCAGGGGCTCACGTTATAATATGATTGATAATGTTAATTACAAATACTATCGCTTGCTTAAAGCGACACTTTTTTTAATTTGAATGAAAACAGCTGTGTCAATGTTCAAACTAATTTTAAAAGTAACGTAAAATATATAAACAACTTTATTGACAAACTAAGAGTCACTAAATTCCACCTGTGTGACTTCATTAGTTGTGTTTGTTACCTGTTTTGCTCCTCAATATTTCACCAACTCCGAATTGATTCGGAAGTAGGTGGAAATGCTGTATCTTAAAATTTATCAACGTAACTAAATTAGGGGCATATGTCTAATACAAATTTATAATTGTAAAATCCAATCAAATGTAATCTCACCATTCAGGTAAGAATTTTCTACTTTTGTGAAAATTATCTCATATAGCCCTGTTCGTAATTTAAACTTTGTAATAGCTGAAGATGGCCCTATTCAACAAACAACGAACTACTTATTTACTGCCATTAAATATAAGCAAATTTTGTGTACTTTTCAAATATAAAAAATATAGGCGATAGGAAATAAGCAATATGACATCTGGTGATACTTTGCGGAACTATAGTTGATGAAATAAGTTATATACGTCAGACATAATTGGCTGTATAAAAACAAGTGTTAAGTCTTATAATATAGAAATTGTTTGCTAATTTAACCGACCTCGTACCTCTTATAGTTCTCGAAAGAGCAATAGTGTAGCACTTAAAATAAATACCTGTATATATATATATATATATATATATATATATATATATATATATATATATATATATATATATATATATAGTTTTTTTATTATTTAAATATTTCAGAGTGCTTTAAAAAATAATAACAAATTTGTTTTTATTTGAGAAAATCAGACCAAAATTTTAAAATAATTCATTTTCATGGGTCCGTGAAGTTGGCACGTCATTGGAAGCACAAATATTCTTCTTTATATTAGTAATTAGTGCTTCGTTAGTGCTCTTTTGTGCTTCAAAATTTTTTTAAATTAATTGAACGGTTTACAAAATAATTAACATTATATGATGACGTGCTAAGTTCACACTTAGCACGTCATTAATGAAATTTCAAATTGCTTATTACTTCGTTTGTTAGTGCTTCGTTAGTGCTCTTTTGTGCTTCAAAAAAATTTAAAATTAATTGAACGGTTCACGAAATAATTAACATTATATGATGACGTGCCAACTTCACACTTAGCACGTCATTAATAAAATTTCAAATTACTTATTACATCTTTTGTTAGTGCTTCGTTAGTGCTCGTTTGTGCTTCAAAAATTTTTGAAATTAATTGAACGGTTCACGAAATAATTAACACTATATGATGACGTGCCAAGTTCACACTTAGCACGTCATTAATAAAATTTCAAATTACTTATTACATCTATTGTTAGTGCTACGTTAGTGCTCTTTTGTGCTTCAAAAATTTTTGAAATTAATTGAACGGTTCACGAAATAATTAACACTATATGATGACGTGCCAAGTTCACACTTAGCACGTCATTAATAAAATTTCAAATTACTTATTACATCTATTGTTAGTGCTTCGTTAGTGCTCTTTTGTGCTTCAAAATTATTTGAAATTTATTGAACGGTTCACGTAATAATTAACATTATATGATGTCAACTTCACCCTTAGCACGTCATTAATAAAATAAGGAAGGTACAGAGACCATAGTCAAAATCGCAGTGATATTTGAATAAAAAGATCTGATGTGGCCAGCATATTACTTTCCGTTAATTCTTTGTATTATGTACAAATTCCATACATATATTTTCTTGCAAAAGATTCTATTTCCAGTAAAATTATTTCATAAACAAACTATGTAAATTGTATTTGGCCCTGACATCTTCTTCTTCTTATTTAGTTTCTCCCATTCGTTAGGGATCGTTATTCTTGATTTTCTTCATCAACTCATTTCTCTATTTTGGTTATCGTACTCATTCAATTCCTTCTCTCTCTTCTCATGACATGTTCAAATCAATATAATCGCCTCTCCTGTATCTTTCTAGAAACTTCTATGCCTCGAGCCAGTTCTCTTATCCTCTCATTCTTTATCTTATCTTTCGGTACCTTCCCCAACATCAGTCTCAACATACTCATCTCTCTGTCACATTCATTTTCTTTTCATTGACACTAACATCTGTCAATTAGAATTTTCTTAATATACGAGTAGTAGTTGTTTCCATGGTTATAGCATGGCTGGTTGATTTATGAAATTTAATTTCATTAACTCTATATCCATAGAATATAGTGAAAATTATAACGCAGAAGACGCACGTCATCACCCTGAAAAAAACCTTATAAAATGAAATATAACTTTAAAAATATAAAAATTATTAGGTGTTATTTATTTTTAAAATAAGAAGAAAAAAAAGTTCTAGTATTAAGTAATGTATATATTAATGATACAATTACAATTATTTCTAAGTCAATCGTTATTCCATTTACGGAATATAAAATTATTTGAAATAATTGTAGTTTATTTTCGTACCATACGTTGACTCTATTGAGAATGACCATGTTTTGTCAAACAATTTTATATTCCGTAAAAGGAAAAAGCAATCCTTTTGTCCTTTGTCAATCACATAGAGATAATTATAAAGTCATTAATACTCGTATATACGTTTCTTTAATACTAGTATATTCTTTCTTCTTTGTTAAAAAAATAATAACAACTAATAATTTCTACAAGTTATATTTCATTTTATAAGGTTTTTCTCAGGTTGATGACGTGTGTCTTCTGCCTAATCATTTTCATTATATGAAGTATAAAATGCAAAAAATTCGTAGATTCTAGAATATTCTTCAATATTATAATAACATTAAATGCCAGAAAACGATTTTAACAGTGTTTTTCCAAAAAACAAAACTGTTAAAATCTTCAAATAGTACTTCAGGTTGACCAATAATTGTAACCAAAATCCAATAAGAAAAGGAATACGAAAGAATTATAATTTTTAGAATTGTAGTGTTGAAGTTATTGTCTATGAAAAAATCGTCACACATACACAAACACACACACACACACACACACACACACACACACACACATACACATACACACACATACATCATCGTAAAAACAGTAAAATCGTATTCTAGGGACCCTAAAACGTGCTTATTGTCTAAAAACTCATCATCGAATTTTTTGACCCAAGATAATACCTTCCTTACCTAAAATGACGGTAAAAGCGTCTTTTCCGTCTGTAGAATCTATTATATTATTGCATTGCCTAATTTCCGTTCTTGGATTACACTGAAAAACAAGAAATTTGGCATTGCTGGTTTAATACTTGTACTAAGTAAATAATACTTGTGGATAAATAGATTTTTACTTACAATACAAAGTATTACAAGAATGACTAAAAATGTGCTTATGTAGCAAAGCCCAAAATATTGAATAATATTATTAATATATGCAAGAAATAGATTGAAATAAATGTTAAGAGAGGTATTGGAATCATTCTAAAAATCGCATATCCAGATTTTAGTAAATAAGCACGTTTTAAGATCCCTATAATCCGATAATAACATTTTTACGATGATGTCTGTGTGTGTGTGTGTGTTATTAAATTACATCCATTAATGATAAGTATTTTTAACAAATGAATATGGTAAATACTAAGAAATTTGGTATGGTCGTAAAGAGAATAAAAATACAATCTAAATTTATAAAAAACTAGTATAGGTTGTATTTAAATTTAAAAAGTTGATATCACTTCCGGTTATACCGGAAGTCCCAGAATTACACTTTTCATATAAAATAATCGCAGATATTGTATTGAATAAATTATGTCCTATAATCAATAAGCGTATCTGCAATAATAAGCCAGATAAATGGGTGTAACCACTTTTTCAAACACACTGTATATATATATATATATATATATATATATATATATATATATATATATATATATATATATATATATATATATACAGTGTGTGCAACGAAACGTAGAACATAGGACTTTAACATGGGATTTTAAAAATGTGCGGAAATTGGCTCTCCTGTACATTTTAAAGCAAAAGTACAAGAATTAAAAGTTGTTTAGAATTAATTTTTACTTAAAAAAGTCCTCATTTAATGCAATAGAATATCTGTAGCACTAGATATTTAGAAAATAAAATATGACATTTTCATCAAAATTCAGATAGCCATGGAAATAAAAAACAAATAAAACAAAATATTAATTAAGATCATAATACTTTAATATTTAATGCTGAATTATAATAGTAGACTCAATGATTACAACAATTAACATCAATAACACTGAACTCAACTGAGATTTTGGTGAATATTAAAAATGGGAAATTATCAAATATTTAATAATAAAATAAATCATACAAATCGGAAGAAAAGAATAGCAGCAAACTAGAGAACTTTTATTTAAATTAAATGCTCAAATATGTCTTCATTCTGCGCCAAACAATAACCTAATCTATCATAAAAAGAACTCCTAACATTCGCTAGTTGGTAGCACGATATTCCAGGGATATTCTGTTTTTTAGTGATTCTAAATCTAGATATTTGTAACAGTGTAAAAATTTTGATTTTAGATGTCCCCATAGAAAAAAATCATTTGGCGCTAGATCCGGAGACCGTGCGGGCCAGTGAATTGGTCCGTCCTCTACCAATCCATGTATCGGGAAATACATCATTAAGATATTCTTTTACAATTTTTGTATTATGAGCTGGACAGCCGTCTTGTTGCAACCATAATTCACGATCATTGGCCAGTTCTTCAATTGCCGGTCCAATATCATTTATCAGCAGATCATAATAGGACTGACCAGTTAAAGTGCCGTTAATTAAATATGGCCCAATAATATGGTTTTTTTAAATTCCAGTCCAAACGTTGACTTTTCGGTGATATTGTGTATGAGTCGTAACATACAGATGTTCATTATTTTTACGCCAATATCTAAAATTTTGAATATTTGGCTCATTATTGAGTGTAAATGTGCTTTCGTCGAAAAAACAAATATTTTAAATAAAATGTAAATCTGCATTTGCTTTTTCCAGCATTAATTCACAAAATGTTGCTCTCAGAAACTTATCTTCTTCATTCAATTCCTGGTGTTTGCCATATTTAAAAGATTTATATTTTTCTTCTTTTAAATAATTTCTTACAGTAGGTACTAAATAGAATTGAAGTGTCTTTTTCTATTTGCCACAAACTTAAATTTTTATTATTTTCAATGGCTGCAATTACATTAATTTTATTTGCTTGTCTTTCTTCATCTTCATCTGCAATTGACCTTTGACACTTGCATGGTTTTAAAACACTTCCTGTTTTATTAAATCTCTCAATTACACGAAATATTGCACGAATTTCTTCATAACTATTTCGTCTGCAATGTAATTTGACAATCGAAATTTTTCTTTGGTACTGAACAAATCCATTTTATAATGCACAGACGAACAGTGATGCAATTTATTGATTACAACAGTGTAGACACAATGATTGCAACAATTAACATCAATAACACTGAACTGAACTGTCAGTATGAGATTTTGTTTCATTTGTTTTTTATTTCCATGGCTATCTGATTTTTGACGAAAATGTCATATCTTCTTTTCTAAATATCTAGTGCTAGAGATATTCTATTGAATTAAATGAGGACTTTTTATGAGTAAAAAATAATTGAATACAAAAAATTAGATAAATGGTTAAGCGGAATGGTTACCCCTGCCTACTATATATGAAGCGAAAATTCTAATATATTGTTCATGTACTAGAATAGTTAACATTTTAAAAAATTCAACATTAGACGAACATACTTCTAATATGAACCTGCATTTTAAAAACAGTATTATAGAAATCTATTAGTATATGACTGATTTTATAGGGAAAACGAGAAATGCTGTTTTCGTCATAAAATCATAGTCAAATACTAATAGATCTCAAAATTACTTTTTGAAAACGCAGGTTTATTTTAGAACTATGTTCATCTAATATTGAATTTTTTAAAATGTTGATAGTTCTAGTAAAGGAACAATTTATTTTAATTTTCACTTCATATACCGTGTATCTATCTTAAAGGTGTACGTAGCAGATTAACATGGAAATCATTTTTTTTTTTTGCAATTCCCTGCTTGCCTAAATATTTTAAGCAAAAACGCGTCAGTTTTAGGGCATAAAATTCTGCATCTAAATCAATAAACAGAATTACTTTTACATGCTTTGTAACGGCAGAAATTAAACATGAAAATGTCGAAAATTACTTTGAAAATATCGACAGCCATGGAATTGAACAAAAAATAAATAAATGCTTGACGTTTTTCTATTTGGACAAATATCGTTAATTATAACAACAATAGAAATATTAGATTAATAAATTTAAAAAATACAATTTTGTTTAATATATGAATTTATTAAAAAATCAATATTGCGTAACAAAATATGCTCAAGCAAGAAAAGTTTTGTAGTAATTAGTAAACGGATAACAAGTAATTATAAATATAATAGTTACAATAAATATTTAAATGCAGAACCATTATACGATGACATTCATTAAATATGGAATCTCTTAGATCATTTATGTTTTCGTGCCTTTTCTATAAATTTGATTTTTATGTAACCCCGTAAAAAAAGTCACATGGAGCAAGATCTGGAGATCTAGCAGACCAGTCAATAATACCCCCTCGTCCAATCCAGCGCCCAGGAAATACCAGATCCAAATATTCTCTAAAGTTCCTAGTGTGCAGAACATCCATCCTGTTGGAACCAGACCTCTCGATCTGGGCGCACAACATCGTGTATTGCAGGACCAATTTCATTTTGTAGCATCTCCAAATAATTTTCGGTATTTAGATTGCCACGTATTTCAATAGGACCAATTATGTGGTGACCTAAAATTCCGGCCCAAATATTAACTTTTCGAAGATATTGTGTCCTTGTTGAAATATTAATTCCAGGATTTTCTACAGCCCAACAACGGGTATTTTGGATATTTGGTTTATTGTTCAAAGTGAAAGTGCATTCGTCAGTGAAAGAAATGGAACAAATTTTGATCATTATTAGCCGGGTTCTGCATATCTACGCAAAACACTCTTCTACTTTCTTCATCGTATGGGACAAGTTCTTTGTGACACTGCATTTTATAAGAATAATAGGTTTTTTTTAAATATTTTGTATGATGCTGTGATGTACTCCCAACTCATTTCCAATATATCTAGTACTACAGAAGTGGTCTACACTTATTAATAAAAACTTTTTATTAGTATAAATATTCATTTTTTAATAATTTCAAACAATAAAACCAGAGACAAAATCAAATTGTCAGAACATACGTTGTGATAGATAAAATATCAAGAATTTATTTATTTTTTGTACAATTCCATGGCTATCGATATTATTTTCAACGTAATTTTCGAAATTTTCATATTTAATTTCTGCCGCTACAAAGCATGTAAAAGTAATTCAGTTTATTGATTTAGATGCAGAATTTTATAAACTAAAACCTTTATTTGACGCGTTTTTGTTTAAATAATTAGGCAAGCAGGGAATTGCAAAAAACTGGTTTCCCATGTTAATTTCCTATGTACACCTTTTGAGACAGACACACGGTATACGCAGGTGTAGCCATTTCTCTTAAATAATATATGAACTAGTGTATATTCCATTAATACACACACAAAGACATTATCGTAAAAATGTTAAAATCGGATTACACAGGCCTTGAAACTTGTTTATTCATGAAAATCTAAACCGGTGAATTTTAACTTGATCCTATATCTCTACTATTGGCAGGAGGTAAAAACATCGGTATCTGTACTCAGTTTAAAAAAAGTTATATATTTCAACCGTATGCAGTCATACAAATTTTTTTGTTGTTTACCTACTTTTTCAAGAAAAATTAAAGAACAACCAAGTATGTATCTGAATTTCGGTTAATTTTGACATTCTAATTGACACTAATGACATTGACAAGTTAAAAATCAAGATCGACTCAATACAACAAAAAATAGGTGTACGCGATTTTTTTGCAAACTAGTGTACCAATTTCGGTTGATCATAGCTAAAATTTAATCAGTTGCTCTCTTAAATGTATACAGGATGAGTCTGAGACGACGCCTCCCCTTTAACTTTTTAATTATAAGTAATAGAAAGAAATGGCTCATATAAAAGTTTTATTATTTGAATTATAGATAATATTTGACGGCAAATATACATATTTTTTATAAAGTCAGGTTTACAAGATACAACTATGAACTTTTATTTTTTAAATAGCAACCTATAATTATTTTACTAAAATATAAACCACTACATTTTTTTCTTTTTAACGACCTAATAGTTTTTATTAATGTATTTGAAAAATTTCGAGTAAAATAAGATAAATGAATTATATGAGAAATAATTTTTATTCAAATATTCTAGGTGGCTATGTGAAAATAAATAATAAATAAATAGATAAATAAGTAAGTAATAATAAATAAGTAACAAACAAATGTGTACTTTGTTGGTATTACCATTGTTATATTTTATTTATTTTCACATAGCCACCTATAATATTAGAATAAAAATTATTTCCTATATATCTCAATTATTTTATTTTTCTCGAATTTTTTCAAATACATTCATTAAAATTTATATATTATTGAAAAGAGAAAGATATGGCGGTTTATATTTTAGTAAAATAATTATAGGTTGCTATTTAATAAATAAAAGTCGATAATCGTATTTTGTAAACCTGACTTTGTAAATAATATCTACATCTGCCATAAAATTGTATATTTAAAATTATAAAACTTCTGTATGAGTATTTTTTTCTATTACTCAAAATAAACAAGTTAAAGAGGGGGGGGGCGTCACCCCGACTCACCCTGTATAAAAATTTATATAAGATTTTTTTTTTAAATATTCGGAATTTAAATAATTTAGAATGTGTTTTTTTTTTGTAAATAATGAAATTATTTTTTTGATAGTTAACATGAAATTAAATTTATCTTTAAATTAATATTAATATAATAAAACAAATTCGTAACTAAACAGCCTTTATATAATTTAAAACAGGAAAATACAAGTATGTGGATTTTTTTAGGTAAAAAGTTAAATATTGTTTCCATTAAAAAAAAAAGTTAATTATTTAATGAACTGTTCTATGAATTTAAAAAAATTATAAAGAACAAAAGAGCACTAACATAGCCCTAACAAAATATGTGTTAAACAGTATAATATTTTATTAATGCCATGAATTTGGCACGTCATCAAATAATCTTAATTATTTCATAAACCGCTTTATGAATTTCAAAAAAATTTAAAGCACAAAAGAGCACTAACGAAGCACTAACAAAAGATGTAATAAGTAATTTCAAATTTTATTAATGACGTGCTAAGTGTGAATTTGGCACGTCATCATATAATGTTAATTATTTCGTGAACCGTTCAATTAATTTCAAAAATTATTGAAGCACAAAAGAGCACTAACGAAGCACTAACAAAAGATGTAATAAGTAATTTGAAATTTTATTAATGACGTGTTAAGTGTGAAGTTGGCACGTCATCATATAATGTTAATTATTTCGTGAACCGTTCAATTAATTTTAAATTTTTTTGAAGCACAAAAGAGCACTAACGAAGCACTAATTACTAATATAAAAATGAATATTTGTGCTTCCAATGACGTGCCAACTTCACGGACCCCATTTTCATATGGAGTATGTCATGTGTCGTGAGTGAAAATAATTAAAGATATGTTAGTTTTCTTGTGCAGGAATCAGATCTTTGTTGTTTGTTTGCTAAACATTTTTGTTGACAAGTTGTTCAATGCTTGACAAAGTACATTAAGGCAATTTAAATGAGTCCGTTGTAATGAATTTTACTGAAAACTTGTAACTTTACATATCATCAACTTTAGAAATTTCAATATAATTTGTAAAAGTTGGTATTTTAGTTGTTCTGAAGTTCACGCAAGCATGCCAGATATTCATGAAAACTCGGGGAAAGTTTTATCTCGAGACAACGCTGATTAGGGAATACCAAGTAATATCATTATCCTTACTATCTTCGTTATTTGGGAAATTTAAACAGAAAGAGCCACTCACCCTTCCATGAATAATATTAATCCCTGGTCCAACTGCTTAAGAACGGATCAGGAAGGCGTTGCTATCGCCAGAATCCTATATCAATGAGACCTCCAAATATAAGAAGATTAAATTTTTTATTAAAAACTTTTAACGAATTCAACAATAATGATTTATTTTATACTTATATGATGCGACAGGTTTTAAGGAAGCGTTTCAAAACTAATTCAGCTATTCTATTAAAGTTTGAATTCATGCTACCAAATAGTATCGTTCCAAATTGCAATCAAAAAGAAATCGAAAACCTATTGCCATACTAAGTCGTATGTTTGAAAATAAAAGTAGGTACAATCATATGAATATGACAATTGTTTTTTTTAACATTTCAGTTTTGGTTTATTTAAATTTGCTTCCCCTAGTTTAGAAACAATGTATAGAACCACATAAATGACAAAAAGTAGTCACATGGAAATTTTAGTTTTTGAGATTTTAGTTTTTTGTATAGGTACTTACATTATAGTACGAATAATTCGTTATGTAGTACATATACAGGTGTAACAGCTAAACGATCTCTCTCAAATATTTTCTGTATTATTAAAGATACAATAAATAGGACATAATCTTATAGAAGGCCAAGAAGGACATCCGACTAGAGAAGAAAATATTTTTTTAAACCATTGGTTCTCAAGTTACAATACAAAGTTATATATTTTTTAAATTGGATGATATTTTTTTAGGCTCATTAGGTAGAGTATTTTTTTCTGAATTCAATCTTGTAATCGTTTTATATCTTTACATAACAAAAATATCTAGAAAAATTAAATTGAAATTTAATTAAATTTGATTTTTCAATAGGCTGTGTACGAAACAATAAAAACTGTTATTTATCAATTTGAACTATTTAGGATCGAAAACAAGTAGAACACTGTTTTTATAAAGCTATTAACATCATTTTAATTTAAGATCAATTGTTTCATATATACAGCCTACTGAAAAATAACTATATATCTTTTGTTTAGTTTTTGTGAGGGTACATAAGATACTACTGTTATTTTATTATTATAAAATTATATGTTACAATAACAGCATTCAAATTTCAAACATAAATCAACTGGTAAGTTTATTAGCAAATGTAAAACCAAATATATGAAAATTAAGAAACTGACACAATGTCAGTGTCAGTGACACTGACAGAAAATAACGTAAGGGAGGTATAGGGATCGTGCTAAAAATTGCATATCGAGATTTTGATAAATGACCAAGTTTTAAGGTCCGTAGAATCAAATTTTAACTTTAAATTAGAGCGTATACACTATACAGGATCCACAAATACATACATATGTACATACACACAGACATCGTCGTGAAAATGTTAAAAATGGATTCTAGGGACCTTAAAACATGGTCATTTACCAAAATCCCGATATGCGATTTTTAGTACGATCCCTATACCTCCCTTACCAAGGGTAGCGGGAGGTAAATGTAAGGATTATTAAATTTTCTACAGGTTTGCATTAATACTTTTTCTATTTATTTTTGGATAAATTTATAAAACTATAATTTTAATCCCGAATTTATTTATTTATTTAAATCCACTTATTTTATATTTTTTCCTTTAATATTGTAGCTTATAGTATGCGGTATTAATATTAATTTAATTCCGAGAATTAAATATAAAAATTGTATAAGATTTACCTTTATTTCAGGGAATGAAATCGTTAAGTAGTAATTTAATTGAATCAATTATTTCACTGTCAACAAATTAATTATTTCCAATTAATAATACTAACGTTTTAAAAAAAATAGAACAATAATTATATGGAAAGGAACTTAATACAGTTTCCAGCATAAGTAAATATGTAGGATATATATAGGTAAGTATTTTAATGTATAAAAATTAAATTAAACGGGAGGTATTGTGTTGGTCACATCAGATTTTTCTTAGTAGTTTACTAAAATATAACACAGTTTTCATATCTTGAAATTATGAAATTAACCATTTCATTTATGGGGTCTCGTGGCCGTGTGCCTGAGTGTCTGATCAAGAATCTGGTGGACCCGGGTTCGATCCGACCGACGCCAAAAATTACTTCGACTCTTAATGGCACAAAATTGACCCCTGTGGTGCACTCTCCACGCTAGCATTGAGTGCCCGTGAGGTGACGCCTGGTTATCGCCCGCAAGGTACAAATATTTCATCATTACCGATATCTGTGTACAAAGCAGATTGGCACACTCAGCAATGGGTAATACGCCGTGATGATATATTTATTTATTTAACCATTTCTCTTCCATTCCAAGACAATTCATACATAATGAGTTGAAAATGCCATAATATGTAGTTGATTTAATCTCCACATTACAGTTACAGGAGTATAACACTCCGCAACATACATAGTATGGTAACAATATGTTTCTAAAGAGCGAAGAAATTACATTGAAATCACCGCTGAGTAGCTTTCTACTATTTACTGCACCAGTATAAGTATAATGAATATAATTCTCGAGTTATAAATACGAATAAATCCGCTTTACCTTAGTTGAATCAACATAAATAATTCTGAAGCACGAAGCTGGAAACCGGGTCTATGTAACGTTATTATTAGAGCAATATCATGCAGTGTTTGTTTTAATAGAATAAACATTTGTATACTCAAGTACACTGAGAATTCGAATTCCGACAGAAACAGGAACTACTTGAGAGCGACCAACGTGGGCTCGTAATGCTAACATTGTCAATTATAAGCGATGTAATATCAATACGATACTACAAACATTATTATAAATATGTTAATGGGGAATCTCCGTAAGATTCCTTAACACTTTTATTACTGATGTTACGGATTCATGATATCATAGGTATGAGACTGAATGTTGTTTATATATGAAATTAGTACTCAGTAGAAAGTATATAACTATTTCTACAAGATTAAAATGAACACCAACGACGAAAAGTTTGAACCAACTTGAGAAATCCTCAGTTGTAGAACATCCTGTAGAGCAATTTTACTAAATAAAATTTCTATATATGTACTAGAATTATTTCAATATATACAACTCTTAACGCAGATTAAATAGAGAAGCCATTCCGATTTTTCCTATGCTAAATATGTTATTACTTATTTCCCAGTTATTTGATTCATTTTGTTCTGTCATTATTATATAATATTTCTTATTGCTATTGGAGCTCATCAGTGTTGTAACACTGAAGCCTCTAAGTATCTTGAAGGCACTGATTAGATAGAGTGGACGGATGATAAACCATCCAAAGTTGATATCATGACTATCGAGAAAGTAGTGAGCTTGGTCAATAATAAATAATAATAAATTCACAATAAAGTACTTAGTGAAACTGTTCTAATATACTTGTAATATTTATCATCTATTCACTCAACCTAGTCAGTGCCTGCTAATGGCTTCAGTGCACCATATTGATGAGCTCCAATAAGAGCGAAACACATCTGTGTTACAATTTAGTTAATCAATTTTTGAAAGTATTGCTGAGAGTAAAAATATGGAATTAATCAGAGAGCATATTCATTTTTTAGGGATAAAAATATAAAATTAAATGAACACACATTTATCTGATTTGGCAAAGTACGATTTTTGGCTATTTTCTGGACTTACTTAAAATATACGAGGTAGAAGTTGTTTGCCTTAAAAAGAGATTGATGCTCCAATTTATGATTATTTTGAAAGCATTCCAATATAAAATTGGCTGGGAGTTTTAAAGATTTAAAATAAAAGAATGCTGAAGTCTATATTATTGTTGAAGGGAATTAATTACTTCATATTTAAAAAATTATCAGAAATTTGAACCATGTATATTGTAACGTTTATTTATTTGGGTGAAGTGTAAAATAAGAGAAATAATATTAATTAAAATAATACGTTTATTAAACGATAAATAATTAGGATAAATATTAAAAAAATAATAAAAATAACTAACACTATGATTAAATAATTATAAACACTAATTTAAGACTAAGAATATTATTAAATGCTTAAACACTAAGATTATTTATTTCCACAATATTTACATCACTACATTTATTTATACGAGTATAACTACATTTATTTATGTTCACAACTCGTAGACTGTTTATTTATATCACCAACTTCATTGCTCGTTGCTTCTGGCAGTGGTGGAATGTTTTTCTTCCAGTCGACTACCATATTTGCCTCCATCTTGGCATGGCCTTCCGGACAATGCGTTGACATTACTTCCCTTTCTTTCTAGCTCCTTTCTCTGTCCCTCTGTGTGTCTTCCAGGCGTCTTAAGTCTTCTTGAAGGCATTGGAACTGCTTCCCTGTCTTTCAATTTCCTTTCTCTTTCGTCCTGCATAGCATATGTTTTCTTTTGCAGTTTTCCGCAAAGTCTCTGCGGATGATCTAGTTCACCGTTATTCCGACTGCGGAGTTTCTTTCTTTCAGCAAACACTTCACTCTCATTTCGTCGTAATCTCTCATTCGGATCTCCCGTGTTTTCCTTTCTCTCAGACTCATTATCTCGCACTCGCAATTGGTTGCGTGAAGCTTGTTTGGCAGCTTCATGATCTAATGCGCATGAGAGTGCAAGACGAACTAAACGGGCTACGTCGACTTCAAATTCTTGCAGGCTTCCTTTTGAACTCTGATACCGATTCCTCAGCTGTGTCTAGTACACCTGCTCCAGATGCGCGTTGCCATATCGCATATCCAACCGCTTGACTAGTTGGTCGTAGTCCTCTTGTTCTTCTTCCTTTAGCGTTTGCAGGATGTCGATAGATTCTCCACGCAACGAGACAGTCAACGCTGTAGCCTTCTACGTGGACGTCCAGTTATTTGTTTTCGCAGCCCCTTCAAATTGTTTTCAATAATTCGGCAACGAAGATTTTCCATCAAATTCCGGTGTTTTAATGTGCATTGTTGTACTAGTATCAGATTTAACTAATTTCCTTCCTTTTAGTAGACCTGTCTTTGCTACATCGGAATTCGCCATTGACGACGATGTCATTTTAGTGACTTTTTCTCGTAGTTCTTCTATCTTCTTGTACTTATCTTCTGAATTCATCAAGTCTTCTTCAGTTTTTTTATAATTCTCTTCTAATTTTTGTTCTAGTGTTGCTCCAGAATTCTAGAACTTTCTTCCAATTATGTTCTAGTGTTTTAGAATGTTCCATTAATTCTTCTTTTAATGTTCTAGAATTTTCATCTGCTTTCTAGAACTTTTTCCAATTTTTGTTCTAATGTTCTAGATTTTTTTCTAATTTATTTTCTAATGTTCTAATTTTTTTCGGCTTTTCTGCAACTTTCTGCTATTTCCTGTTTTACACTTTGTTCTATCTGTTTACCGGGCAACCCTGGCTTTGACTAGGAAGTTTGATAAAAATTTTACTGCTAAAAATTTGAAACTTATTATTTAAATTAAAACTAAAATAACAAATAAAAGTGCGAATATTCAGTTTATTATTAGTGTTTTTCAGGGTATTGAACAAATATATACAATTATTACAATTGATTCATAAAAAGTTAGAACTAACCTCAATCGTCCACATGGCGCAAGAAGAAGGCAATGATATGATTTTACAAGAACTATGTTCAAAAAACTAGACAAACTGGATAAACTCGACAAAATCGAAACAAATATAACACGTACAAATAGTGAAATCAAATCTCTAGCCGCTACAATTACGAAATTTTGCGACAATATAACCTATCTTGAAAATAAAACCAAACAACATGAAGTAACAATCAACAAACTCGAAAATATAATTCGCAAACGTAATTTGTTATTCTTTGGAATACCAGAAGACGAAAGACACAACAGCGAAATTGAGAACAAAATATTAGAGATTTGCAATACACAACTCGAGGCAGAAGTAAATAATGAAAGCATAGATATGTCATTTCGCATAGGAAAAAAAGACAAGAACCCGAGACCCATCCTAGTGGTATTCTCATCACTGAAAACCCGCAACAAAGTTCTCCACCTACGTAATAAATTAAAAGACACGAACAAATATATTAAAGAAGATCTCTCACCAGCAGAAAGGGAAAGACGTAAAAAAATCTACACAAAAGAAAATACAATTATCCCTCAACGCTTCGATAAAAGCACTGACGGAAAAAATAAACGCAAACAACTGGACTCTACCCAGTGTTGCCAGTGCTATTACAATTGTACTAGATCTAGTACATTTCGTAAATTCTAGTACGCTAGTACAATTCACTGAAATCTATTACATTTTCAAAAAAAAAATCTTACATATTTATTGATCTTATTTATTATATTAAATTTATATGAATATTTTTGGCAATTTTGTGATTTTGAATATTCTGCGCTGATGTAGTTCGCTTAAACATTGTAAGATGTCACAGGACTAATTTCGACAAAAATGTAGACTTGACATAAACCATAAATTAATAATTTGATTTAAATGTCAACGTCACTGCACTGGATAAACATTAGTACAGATGGCAGTGTAGTAGATAATTACGTGTCTGTAACTCTACGACAAACCTCACTGCTATTTTTAGTGTGTTAAAAAGTAATGGCAGTATTTACGTACATCTATCACACCACATAAATTAGAAATACGTCAACTAATCTTTCTCTTTCTAATACAAAATATTACTAAGCTACTGCTAAAAAGTGCTGTGTATTCTTTCTTCAAATAAATGCTTAAATGTATATTTTTCATATTCATGACTAAAAAACACGTTTTATTGCTCTTATAATCATTTAACATTGAATTAATAATCTATTCCATTTCGTTACAATCTAGTACATTTTAAAATCGTGATCTAGTACTTTTCAAAAATTACATGTGGCAACACTGACTCTACCTCTGATGAAGCCACGACCCCCCTGAAGCCAATGCAGAAAGTACACAAAATCAACGAAGCCAACAATTCAACGAGAGGTGTACCCGGTTTATCCACATCTTTTTTAGCCATGCGCATTCCCCAGAAACTAGAAGAAGCGAGGCCCCTCACAACGAGTATGTGTCGTACTGTCGAAAACCGTACCGTCGAAAAGCCATACCGTCGAATAGCCACACTGTCGAAATGTCATAGTGTCGACACTTACCCCCTCCACAATGTCCGTAGCGTCGAAACCTTAAATGTCCACACTGTCGAAATGTCATAGTGTCGACACTTACCCCCTCCACAATGTTCATAGTGTCGACACTACTTGAATGTCCATAGCGTCGACATTGGAATGTTCGTAGCGTCGACACGTACCCCCTCCACATTGTTGGTAGTGTAGACCAGATGAATGTTTACAGTACGAATGAGCCGGCCACAAGCAGTACAATGTTCTAAACAAGTTTCACGTTGTTTTCTTGTATTACATATTAACATCTAAATTATGAATTAAAAATTTTGAATGCGCAAATACTATTAAATATTACATATTTTACTTGTAAATAAAATGAAGCAAAACAATAAAATATTAAATCCACATACTTAAATAGAATGGGGGGTCCTACACTATTTTTATAAGAAACTTCATCTGAACCTAAAATTGTGACAATTGTGTATTCAAGAATAAGGAATATTTTTATTATTATAAATTTTAAAGTACAATAGAAGGTATAAAAATAATACAGTTATTTATATAAATAACCAAAATTTGCATTAAATATGTTTCCTTATCCCAAACAATCATTGTTCCTCAGTAAACCAGTAGAGCCGTATGCGGTAGGGTACCTATATACTCAGGGTATGGCCATGACGTGGCTCGCGTTTCGTCAACCATTTGCGGTCCACTGTCATATCCATTATTGTTGCGCAAATAATTATGTATTTTCGTGGTTATTTGTTTTATTTTAATGCAAAACACATTTAAATATACTTCTAATGTTTATTTAAAGTGTAAGTAATACTTTTATTTTATTTATTTGTGTATTTTCTTGAGATACTGACTACGATGACTGGCAATATGGAAAACATAAAAATTACTAATATTAAGCACAAACATTTAAATTTTTAAAAGGTAAGTTTAGATTATATACTTATTATGTAAATAATAACTACAGTTATTAAATTAGATGTGATAATAACAACCTATATCCTATGCTCTACATAACCTCCATATCTATGTCGTAATAATAATTGTGTATCTCTTAAATAAAAGAATTTTTATTACCTTTATAGATTCGTAGTGTGATTATTTAATATTCCTGTATAATATAAAATCACATTTCCTACAAATAAATAGGGAAAAGAATACTCAGTATGTTTGACATTGACCCTCTTATGGCGGCGATCATGCCCCATGGCCATACCCTGTATATAAAGGTACCCTAGTATCCGTTAGGGTACCTTTATATACATGTACACTTATATATTTAATTTGATCTATTCTTTCAAGAAAAAATTAATTAGAAAATGTGGGATTATCCCATTAGGAATTTGAACGTCAAGCTGAGCACTGTAAAATTATACTTTAGTAGCAATAATTACATTCCTTATAATATTACTAGAAATACGCATTCGCTACTTTAAAATATTTATATATTTAAAATAAACTTACGATTCCCATGTTTTAACATTTAGTCAAATATTTTATAAAATTTTCTAAATCTAATACCAATAGACATCAAAGTTAGTAAAAATAATTAAAAATACAGAACGATATCTTACACAAATTTGATATCAGTATATTGCAATAAAAGTTTAATTAATTTGAATAATTCATTCGATTTTTGCAATCAACACTGAACAAGAGGCAATATCGTTTTTAGCGTAATCTGTATACTTATTGTATTTAAATTTCTTATTATTGTAACTAACATTATTACAAATGTATGTTGTATAATTTTAATATTTGACTGTAACAAATAAATGTAATTTTTTTATTTACTGAACAGTTTTTATATTTTGAATATTAAATTTTCGCACTAATGGCGCCAAACTCTGTCTTGAGTAGCTCTCGTACTGAGTCAAAGATGGTGCCATATCCGGAGAAGATTGAATTATTGTGCGGACTAATTCTTTATAGGAGAATGGACTATTTCAAATGTATTTCTGATATGTACCTACAAAGACATTTCATTTATGATATGTACACAGAATTTTAATTTTTAATATGTGCAGGGAGTATTTATTTATGATAACGACAAGGTAGTTTAAATTTTTGTTAACATCTTACAGAAAATTCAAATGTAATGTGCTCTCAAGGAATAATTTTTGATAGGACAATGAATATATTAAAAATGTGTATGTGGTATAAAAAATTATTGTACCATGCTGTTATCGCTAAATGATTTTATGATGGCAAAAATATATATTTCTGATGTCATAAATTTAATTCATGATATCAACTTGGACTTTTTATTTTATATATCTTGATATCATAAAATAATTTGTTGCTATCATAGAATATTAAAAAACTTATTACGACTTAACGAAAAACCATACTACAGATCGTTTTTAGTTCAGATGAAGTTTCTTATAAAAATAGTGTAGGACCCCCCATTCTATTTAAGTATGTGGATTTAATATTTTATTGTTTTGCTTCATTTTATTTACAAGTAAAATATGTAATATTTAATAGTATTTGCGCATTCAAAATTTTTAATTCATAATTTAGATGTTAATATGTAATACAAGAAAACAACGTGAAACTTGTTTAGAACATTGTACTGCTTGTGGCCGGCTCATTCGTACTGTAAACATTCATCTGGTCTACACTACCAACAATGTGGAGGGGGTACGTGTCGACGCTACGAACATTCCAATGTCGACGCTATGGACATACAAGTAGTGTCGACACTATGAACATTGTGGAGGGGGTAAGTGTCGACACTATGACATTTCGACAGTGTGGACATTTAAGTTTTCGACGCTACGGACATTGTGGAGGGGGTAAGTGTCGACACTATGACATTTCGACAGTGTGGCTATTCGATGGTATGGCTTTTCGACGGTACGGTTTTCGACAGTGTGGACTGTTCCCCTCACAACATATACACAGACCGACTGACAAATAACACACCCAAACCTCATGGCAAACATAGGTTAAGTACAAATAAAAATTATATGGAAACAAAACAAGGTAATTTAAACATAAATAATTATTGTAGTAGTTTATGTGTAAAATTTTGGAACATACCTAAATGGTCTCAATAATCTGTATAATCTAGATAAATACACTGAAATTAACTTAATTCAGGGGGAAATTATTTGCATTAATGAAACTTGGTGTAGCAGTGAACTAATAAACCTCCCTAAGTTTTTAATCGAATATAACAATAATATTGTCCATAGTAAAGCAATAAAAGATAAAACACAAGGCCGTGCTAGTGGCGGGTTAGCAGTATTTATTAAAAATAATAGTAAAATCTCATATAAAACTTTGGAAATCAGCAATCTATGGATCACATTAGAAGTTAATAAGAACAACACAATTCTTTTTAACTTGCCCTATTTATTCACCAATCAGAATATATACCAAACTTATCTGAAGAAAACATACAGAATTTATTTACTAATCTATGCCCAGAAAAACTGTCTAATATATTTTACTATACTGTAAATGCATTAAAACTAAGATACTTCTGTATGAACGAATAATACTAAATTTAATTTTAAAAAAATGTTTTGCCCCCAATACAAATATGTATTAAGGTGTATTATATAAGTCATATCAATAAAATTTGTGTGCATGTATATAATTAGTGAGAATTATTAAGTAGTTATATGTATGTAAATTAAAGGTAAATATATTCACTCCTAATTTGTAATAGGTATAAATAGTTACAAACATAAAATGTAAAATGGTTGTCAACATTTATATAAGATTTCTTTTTCTTGCAACAAATAAACATTTATTATTATTATTATTTCTTCTATCTGTTTACCAATGTCGGATAAGTCAACCGGAATTTCGAATAGGTAATCTTCAGGATTTTCACCATCATAGGTTAATGCTTGCTGCACTAACACTATGATTAAATAATTATAAACACTAATTTAAGACTAAGAATATTATTAAATTCTTACACTAAGATTATTTGTTTCAACAATATTTACATCACTACATTTATTTATATAACTACATTTATTTATGTTCACAACTCGTAGACTGTTTATTTATATCACCAACTTCATTGCTCGTTGCTTCTATATATCAGACTATGTCTCCGCTGTCCATCAAGTGAAGTAAGTGAATTCGATGATGACTTATACAATGTCGCAGATTAGTACGCGGGGACGCGAAGAGAGTTAGGATAGCCGAACTGTTAGCGGCATTTTGAGTTATGTAAGTATTATGTTTATTTACTTCCCTGTTTAATCTTTTAATTTCAGCTTTATATTGAATTACATGATCGTCTATATTAAATGATTGTTTATTTAGGTATCGGTCAGTTGTGCTAGAGCTGCTGAAGCGAAACATCAGGGTATAGAGGATGTATTTATTTATTTTTGAGTAACGGTGAGTGCTAGAGTTGTGTTGTTAATATATGTGGTTGCTCTCACGCTGCGGTGTTGAGAAAGAGCTATTCTGCGGTTTAGCTATACCCTCGCTTGCGGGCTGAGGAAGAGTCTACAGTGCGGATGGGACTGGTCGCCCTCTACTGCGGTGTTGAGAAAGAGCTGTTCTGCGGTTCAGCTATACCTTCGCTTGCGGGCTGAGGAAGAGTCTACAGTGCGGCTGGGACTGGTTGCTCTCCACTGCGGTGTGGAGAAAGAGCTATTCTGCGGTTTAGCTGTACCCTCGCTTGCGGGCTGAGGAAGAGTCTACAGTTCGGCTGGGACTAGTACGTAATCCAATCCTAATCCCAAAGCTAGACCGAGACCTTGCGTATTTACGTGGATCCTAAGCACTCACTGAGAGAGTATACTCATCCATTTTTTTATCTGTTCCAGGCTATTAGCGCTGGCAGGAGAGAGTCTGGACCATCCAGGGATTAGGGATTATTATATTTGTTTGGATCTGTTTTCCATTATGTATTTTTGAGATCTTTCATCAATTAATTATATTGGTTTCTAACACAATTAAATTTGGCTAGTGTCACTAAGTAATTCGATTGATACTCACACGTTATTCTACGGGTCACTAAGACACATGCTGGAAATGAGTATGCGGCAGAACAAACACGTATTTCCAACAATAACAAAATTATATAATCTTTAATAATTCTCCGCGAACAAATAAAATTATATAAACCAAATAAAACTACAACACGATCAATTGAATCTATATAAACTCTAAGTTCTTAATCTCTAATTCACAAAATCAATCTCAAGGAGGTTACATCGATCTACAAAATCTTTCAATACCGATTCACAAAGGATAAAACAAAATCAAATACAATAACTTACATGAGTAAACACACAGTTATACCCAAACACACCACGATGAGAGAGCCCCACAGTACAATTTAATTGGTTATTTCACACAGATATACCAAGCTCAGTCTAAGACACACAGTCATAGACAAGAAAACAAGTTCAAACAAGATCCAAGCAAGAGAACAAGTCTATACAAAGTAAGACAATCAGACAACAAGAAGGAGTCAGAGTCAAAGCTCTGACTTTATACTCTGTAAGGGTAGAACTAGAAACCAGTGAATCTCAAAACCCTTGATTCCGGCTCATCTCATACAGAAAACTCGAGAGTTTCCAGTTTCTTATGAAACTTATTAGTGTTCACTGGGACACCAAGTAACGGACAAATACTTCTAAGAACTCAACAGTTCTGCACAAAAGCTCTACCCTGGAGCATTTTGTAACATCCGCCCAGAAACATAATTTTACCCTGTCTCATAAATACTTCAAACTAAAGAAAACACAAAACTACAATTTCAACGGAAAAATTCCTACGAAACAAATACGTAATAGTCGCTATGCCGGACTATTACAATAATAACAGTTTATTTTTGTTTGAGACATTGCATTAATTTGTAATATGATTTTTTAAAAAAATATTTACAAATTTAGTGAAAAAATGATTATACATTATTCTATACACGTATGAAATAAAAAATACAAATTTAAAATGCTACATTTTTATTCTTTAGAATATTGCAATAAAACGCAAAGTTGATAATAGGGAAATACAGTGCACACAAAGAAATAGAGTTTTAGCAAATAAGTAGAAATAAATATTGGCATCAGAATATACGATCCCATGCATTCGCCAGGCATCGGAGGTATACAGTTGGCACCTACGGAGAGAATAGTGTGGATGTTACGAGTACT
Source organism: Harpalus rufipes (assembly GCA_951394225.1). Classification (NCBI taxonomy): domain Eukaryota; kingdom Metazoa; phylum Arthropoda; class Insecta; order Coleoptera; family Carabidae; genus Harpalus; species Harpalus rufipes. The sequence goes on from OX596280.1 coordinate 19,729,605, forward strand.
ACCATTTGTGTGCACAACCTTAAGTATTCATATTGGTAATTTTCCTTGGTTTCAAAATGTGTTACACACGAGTGCAAAAAAATTATATTATTCTAAATGACTTACATCAACGATATACATAATATACAATGTTTATAAGTATCCTTATAAACGATTAAGTTTTACTAGTATTTTAGTAAACTGAGGAAGGATTAAATAAATTCGAAAGTTTGATGACATTGAAAAGAACAATATAATTTCCAATTGGTGCCTTAAACCTCTATTTCCTGCGAATACATTTTAATTACAGTTTTCAGTTTTAAAAGACAAAATCCAAATTCTTACCTCAAAACAAATGTTATTAAGCGCTACCGGCCCAGGCCGTAGAGATGTACCTTGCGGGATACTTTATTAGTACAGTATATAAAAAATTATTCCAATTTATTGAAAAAATAATATTCAATTTTCTTTAAAAACTGAAGTTGAAATTTAATTAAGTTAAATAATACTCGTATATTATATATTTTTCCATAAAATTTTCAAATATCTATATCTGTAAGACTGTAAGTATGCTTTTCAGTACGGCTAGGTATAAAGCGTCATAATGTCCCTGTTTATTTCTTGTTTCGTTCAATGTCATAACATTCAAATCTTGACCATGAAGTTAGCGCAGATGAACTTCGCACGCTCACAATTTAAAAAGTACATTCCGCAGTACAATTAAAAAAAATACTACGAATAACTCTACCTACTCCAATTCAATAAATAAGCTCATCTGCGCCAACTTCATGGTCAAGTTTTGAACGTTAGGAAACTGAACGAAACAAGAAATAAATGGGGCGATGTAAGAACATTGGGGCGATGTAAGAACACTGGGGCGATGGAAGAACATTAGGACGATGTGTGTGTTCCCTTTCATTACACTACCTATAAAATATTTACAATTTAAATTTTAAAAAACCTACAAATTTAAATAGTGGTATTAAAATTGTTATTTCTCGAATAAAATTTACAATATATAACATTTCACTAATACACTCAATGTGACAATAATAAATAAAAATTAAATACACTTCATAAACCTGTTACACGTCCTGCATGCAAAATATCAACTGGAAATATTGATATAAAACTGTCAATGTTAATACTAGGTAATAAATTCACTAGCAATGTTTTCATTATGTTGATTGCGCCTTCGCACGCAATGCGTGAAAATTTCTACCAAACAAAATTTATTGTATATGACGTATCGATGCCTATTCATTGAAAATGACATCAGATAATGCCGTTATATTATAATCCATTTTACAGCAATTTGCTCCATGTAGTTACGTGATAACCTGCACTAAATTCGATTATACCATTACTTGCACTAAGTACAATAGATTTTTAATCTTTTAATCAAATGGGAATTAATATACGACAGTGTATATATTAATAATTTAATCTATATTAGGGTCTAGTTTTATAAAACAATGAATAACTTACGGCCACATTGTAATATGAATATTTGGATATTTCAGATTACAATTCCTTGAAATACAGGTACTTCTCACTATAACCTTAATACACAAGTCAGGCCGAGTTTTGTGTGATAGGTTATGCTAGAGAAATATTCCTACAAGTAGAGTAAATTGATCATCGTTTTATAAATCGCCTATACGCTTGGACGTTTTATTAAACGCCTAGGCATTTTATAAAAGGACGAATTTTACAATCTGGCTACGACATTTTAGGAAAGCCACCAATGAATGGAATTTTTATTTTTGGTACTTGATCATTAATAAATATGATATATTTAAAATATTACGATTTTCCTCACAACTTTATGTTTGATTTAAAATAGAACGCTCTAATAAATTGCTGCCAAAATCTTAATCATGGATATGAAAAATCGTATGTTTCAAGTTAAAATAAACTAACGGTATGTAACGAACAATTGGGCAGTTCGCAATAAACCTCTGAAAAGTACGTTCTTCCTCCTCCTAACATTTTAGATGTGGGATTGGTATCCGTGCAGCACACTTCCTACAGTGTTATAATGAGTGATCCTACTAGTGATAGTTAAAGTGAATGTGGACAATATGTTACTGCACCAAAGAAGAAAATTCGAATTGATGACCAAAATAGTACAGCGGACATCGATGCATTAGTAGTTGGAAAGGTCAATGATACATTGAGGCAGATGCAGAAAAATAAGCCTTCCCAAATTTCTTTATAACAAGATTCCAGTAAGTCCGAATTGATAATTGATTCTGTTGCTTGCACCAGAGAACACCGACATTACGGCATTGAACTAGCTACATAAAATAGAACATATCGAACGGATACATAATTAGGAAGATGAACGAAATCATTCTAGATGCAGTTCCGTCTTGCTGGAGTTGCTAAGGTTTGGTATAATGGATCAATGGAATATAATTTAAGTCGGAGTGAATGGAAGAATGCACAGTTACGTGCATTTTCTTCGCATGTAGATTACATAGACTTAGGCCTAAGGCCCGATCCTACCACCTCTAGTTAAAGTTACAGTTTATAAACCAATAGTTAAGGATTAAACTGAAGGTTAGAAGCGATACTTTCCTACAAATAGAATTTAACGTCCAGTTAATAAACTATTACTTTAGAAGTATACGACGGGGAATTTCCAGTTGTGGTAAAACTGAATATACAAAAACAAGGTGTCTAACATTTAAAAGAGTGCCAAGTGAATTGTAAAATATGTTTTCAAGATTTTATTTCGCCAAACTAATTATTATTGACTTTAACGAGGTAACAAACGTACAGAAACGAAAACGATGAACTAATTTCTGTCGTTACAAAACCGACTTGTTAATTCTTGTTAATCCAAAATACAAAATATTATTGAAAATAAAAAGTAAGATGCGACTTGGAAGGAAAAAGAAAAGTAAAGAATAATAATATTGTTATAAGTATTTTTACTATAATTTTGGTTTGAATGATACAATTATTAAAAATTATAACTACTTTCTTATTTCAACTCGTTAATTAATTACATATATAAATTTTAGGTGAAATTCGTTATAAATTTACAATTTTGTATTTTTTATCTGAACACACTGTATCCTTATGTGGGTACAATCTGTTGTACCTATTATGTGGGGAAAGGATGATTACAAAAAGAACTATATTGGATATCTTTGAGTTTTCGTCTCTGTGATGCACTAGAAAGACTAATTCCAGAAAAATTTGCTTAAAACCTTAATGTTAGTAACTCCGGCTCCGGTGGCTCAATGGTTAGAGCAACGCTCCTTAGTCATGAGTGCGCTCGGGGTTCTGGGTTCGAATCCCACTAAGGCATGGATGTTTGTGATGTAAACCCACTCTGTAATTGGGATTTAATCCTGTTGAGGGGTTTAAAAAAAAAGCTTATTTATAAGTATTATGTCTAATACGAGTATATACAAAAAATATGTGCAAAATAGAATTTTGATTTTTTACTGCACCAACATTTTATTCATAATCATAATAAATAAAATATCTGAGATGCTGGCATTATCATATTTTTCTTAATAACACCATCATGTAATTTTTACCTCTCGCTAAGAGAGGTAATGGATTCATGCTAAAAATCGCGTATCCAGATTTTATTGAATAAGCACGTTTTAAGGTCCATACAATCCGATTTTAACATTTTTACGATGATGTCTGTGTGTATGTGGATGTGTGTGTATGTGTGTGTGTGTGTGTGTATGTGTGTGTGTGTGTGTGTGTGTGTGTGTGTGTGTGTGTGTGTGTGTGGGATGTTGGAAGGACGGTTACTTAAAAACTATAAGACTTTAAATTTGTTTAACTACGTATTTCCCAAACGGACATTCATGGGAAGATCTGAAAAGGTTTTGGTAACAATTGGACAACCGGAAGTAGAAGATTATTGAAAAAAAAATCTTCTAAATAATATTTTTGAAAGTTTTTCTTGGTAATATTAAAGAAAATTAAATTCTCTATCTGATACATTTAAATATTTTATTATATATTCTATAGATTTAGAGATAAAAGAAATATAATATGTAAAATAATCTGTTATAATAAATTTTACAGCCGAAAAAATGGCCATGGAAAGTAGTTGAAAATTTAAATTGTTTGTAACTGACAGATAAATGTCAGTGTCAGAAATCCGGAGACATTACTGAAGACTTTTTCTGGGAAGTACATACATTATATTATTTCTTAAAGTATTAATAGCTAAATATTAAATATTACAGTTATATTACATATATCCTTCAAAAATACTGTCAATCCTGACAATGAATTGGAAACATTTCGAAAAATTAGAAGAGGACAAAATTTATTCATAAAATGAATTTAAAATTAAACAATCTAAATATAAGGAATAGATATATGCGTAAGTAGAATTTTTGGTGTAGATTGTAGGTATACAAGAAATGTTAAAAAAATAGGGCGCGAGCAGTCATGTGATTTTGTTGGCCTTGTCAAGCAGATATGGGGGCCCATGTCAGAATGATAGCTAGTAATTATGTATATAGATGTCAAATATCATATTTTCTCATTCTAAATTTAGTGATTTTCCAATTCCATGTGGAGCAGAATTAAATGTTAAATATCTAAGGCATACGACAAGTAAATTTTAAACTCCTGTTGATAAATTAACTAGGTAAATTTAGAAAATCTTGAAATTTTTAATGGAAAATTCTGACATTTGACATCTATGTACATAATTACTATACTTATGTAACCAAAAAAAGGAAGTGGCGAGAGGTATTGTGCTGGCCACAACAGATTTTTTGATAAGCTAAAACGAGTTACGAATTTATTAGCATTGTAAATATTAAAATGATCTACTTTACCCCTTAACTTTTCACTTATATAAGGGAAAAGAATTTTTGCATCCTCTATATATTATAAATCTTCAATAATATTCATTTTTATGTGTGATATATATAAAATTATTTCAGATCTGACAGTAGATAACTACTAGTTAAAGCACTAACCAGAACTTCGAGTGGAGGTTAAATTACGAGAGTTTTAACTTCCAGTTAGCTCTAATTAAAGGTGGTAAGAACAATTTTGCAACATAACTGTTGGTTCTAACTGTCACTTTAACTAGAGGTGGTAGGAGTGGGCCTTAGAAATTGAAATTAACGTAGAGTTAAGAGTCTATATGTTCGAAATAAATTATGAAATTTATGAATTAATTATGAATTATTACCACTACATTTAAACATCATTGTGGACATGTCAGAAATTACTCTTGGCCCTATCGGCCAGTTTTTGAAATTAACGTAGCGGCTAAACTGGAAGATGTCAGCCATTGGATAGGTTGGCCATAGCTCAGTTGATAGAGCGTTACTCCGGCAAAGTAATGGTCCATGGTTCAAATCCATGTGGCTGACATCTTTTCACACTTTCATAATTTATTTCGAACATATAGACTGTTAACTCTACGTTAATTTCAAAAACTGGACCGACAGGGCCAAGAGTAATTTCTGGCATGTCCACAATGATGTTTAAATGTAGTGGTACTCCAACCCCACATAATACAACGTGACACAAAACTGTATTCTCCAATGAGAGATACATTAGCGGCTAAAGTGGAAGATAATGTCAGCCATTGGATCGGTTGGCCATAGCTCAGTTGATAGAGCGTTACTCCGGAAAAGTAATGGTCCATGGTTCAAATCCATGTGGCTGACATTATCTTTTTACACTTTCATAATTTATTTCGTACGTAGATTTACTTAAGCAAATGAAAACTGATACTATGATGCATTATATATATATACAGGGTGTAACACGAAAAGCGGGCCATAGGCGTTTAACATGGGAAAACAGTTTTTCCTTGCCCAAAAGTAGCCTATTAATTTTAGACAAAAATGCTTCAAATAGAGAGTAGAGAATTAAATTCTGCGTCCAACTCAATATTCATATTTTATTTTGCATGTTTAGTAACGGAGAAAATCGAATTTAAATTTTTACAAAAGTTACTTCTTTATAGTGTTAGCCATGACATTGAAAACAAACAAATGTAATGACGTTTTAGCTGTCAGAAACGCTCTGTGTAAGTCTAATTATTGAAAATGGAAAATTAATCACTCAAAATAAACTAAATAAACAACAATAGAAATAAAGTTTTTGAACTTATATTTATTAAACATTCATTTTTATTACCCTATTTTATTCATAAATTAATATTATAAAAGGTGCTCATAAAACTGTCCGTTTTGCGCTAAGCAATAGCCTAATCTAAATATTATAAAAACTTTGCCTAACATTACTTAATTGTCTACGATTTATTTTATTGCATTCATTTTGTATAGCATTTTTCAGATATTCAATACTATTGTATTGTTTCTTATAGACACAAGATTTTAAGTACCCCCATAAAAAAAATCACACGGATTTAAAACCTAGCTGGCCACTTTACTAGTCCTCCTCTCTATCCAGCTTTCTGGGAAAGCATCATCCAGATAATTAATAACCTCCGTCTTACTATGTGCAGGACAACAACGGTCATAAAACTGATTCCTATTTCATTTGAAATTTCACTGACACTGAGATTTGGATCCATTTCAATTAACGCTAGAACATCTTCTTCGTTGTTGTAATTTCTATTATGGTTTCCTCGCAAAAGTTCCGGTTCTAACTTATTAAATGTGTCGGTCGTCTCAAATTTTGAAATAAATCTTTGTATTGTTCTTTTACTAGGAATATTATGATGATGCCAAAAAATACTAATTAAATCCCGAATTTTCCGAAAACTTTCCCCAGAATAATGCCACTTAGTAATTTGTAACTTTTCTTCATGATAATAATTTTCCATTTTCAATAATTATATTTCTTAACTTAAACAGAGCGTTTCTGACAGGTAAAACGTTATTACTTTTGTTCGATTTTGTTTCAGTGTCATGGCTAACACTATAAAGAAGTAACTTTTGAAAAAAATTAATTCAATTTGCTCGGTTACTAAACATTCAAAATAAAATGTGAATATTGAACTGGATGCCGAATTTTATTCTCTACAACATTTATTTAAAGCATTTTTGTCTAAAATTAATAGGCTACTTTTGAGCAAGGAAAAACTGTTTTCCCATGTTAAACGCCTATGGCCCGCTTTTCGTGTTACACCCTGTATATATATATATATATATATATATATATATATATATATATATATATACGAGGGTCATTCAATAAGTAAAGAGATAAATGGCTATAGCTCATAAACGGTTTATTTCAATCTTTCAAAATTAAGGCTATTTTTCAACATAATCACCCCCCACAGTTATGCACTTGTCCCATCTTTTTTGCAGCTTCCTAATTCCTTTGGCGAAGAATTTTTCGATTTACCCCGAATCCACTTTTGCGCCGCTTCTTTAACTTCCTCATTGTTAGCAAATCTGTTTCCACGTAGGGCGTCTTTGAGTGGTCCAAAAAGGTAAAAATCAGATGGGGCGAGGTCAGGACTGTAGGCAGGATGAGGTAAGACCTCCCAACCCAATTCTTGAAGCTTATCACGGGTCAGCTGGGCTGTATGAGGGCGGGCGTTATCGTGCTGAAGAATGACTCCTTTTGACAAGAGTCCACGGCGTTTGCTCCTGATAGCTGGTCTATCAGCTATCATTTCAACAGTAATTCTTCTGTTATCACGAATAAGTTCGTGAATCCTCGATTCCAACGAGGGACCAGAAACTTCCACTGGACGTCCACATGCACATGCACAAGCACATGCACAAGCACATGCACATGCACATGCACAAGCACATTCACATGCACAAGCACATGCACATGCACAAGCACAAGCACATGCACATGCACATGTACATGCACATGCACATGCACATGTACATGCACATGTACATGCACATGCACATGCACAAGCACAAGCACAAGCACATGCACAAGCACATGCACAAGCACATGCACCTGCACAAGCACATGCACCTGCACAAGCACATGCACATGCACATGCACATGCACATGCACATGCACATGCACATGCACATGCACATGCACATGCACATGCACATGCACATGCACATGCACATGCACAAGCACATTCACATGCACAAGCACATGCACATGCACAAGCACAAGCACATGCACATGCACATGTACATGCACATGCACATGCACATGCACATGTACATGCACATGTACATGCACATGCACATGCACAAGCACAAGCACATGCACAAGCACATGCACATGCACATGCATATGCACATGCATATGCACATGCACATGCACATGCACAAGCACATGCACCTGCACAAGCACATGCACATGCACAAGCACATGCACAAGCACATGCACATGCATATGCACATGCACATGCACATGCACATGCACATGCACAAGCACATGCACATGTACATGCACATGCACATGCACATGCACATGCACATGCACATGCACATGCACATGCACATGCACATGCACATGCACATGCACATGCACATGCACATGCACATACACATGCACAAGCACATGCACAAGCACATTCACATGCACAAGCACATGCACATGCACAAGCACAAGCACATGCACATGCACATGTACATGCACATGCACATGCACATGCACATGCACATGCACAAGCACATGCACATGCACATGTACATGCACATGCACATGCACATGTACATGCACATGTACATGCACATGCACATGCACAAGCACAAGCACAAGCACATGCACAAGCACATGCACAAGCACATGCACCTGCACAAGCACATGCACCTGCACAAGCACATGCACATGCACATGCACATGCACATGCACATGCACATGCACATGCACATGCACATGCACATGCACATGCACATGCACATGCACATGCACATGCACAAGCACATTCACATGCACAAGCACATGCACATGCACAAGCACAAGCACATGCACATGCACATGTACATGCACATGCACATGCACATGCACATGTACATGCACATGTACATGCACATGCACATGCACAAGCACAAGCACATGCACAAGCACATGCACATGCACATGCATATGCACATGCATATGCACATGCACATGCACATGCACAAGCACATGCACCTGCACAAGCACATGCACATGCACAAGCACATGCACAAGCACATGCACATGCATATGCACATGCACATGCACATGCACATGCACATGCACATGCACAAGCACATGCACATGTACATGCACATGCACATGCACATGCACATGCACATGCACATGCACATGCACATGCACATGCACATGCACATGCACATGCACATGCACATGCACATGCACATGCACATACACATGCACAAGCACATGCACAAGCACATTCACATGCACAAGCACATGCACATGCACAAGCACAAGCACATGCACATGCACATGTACATGCACATGCACATGCACATGCACATGCACATGCACATGCACATGTACATGCACATGTACATGCACATGCACATGCACAAGCACAAGCACATGCACAAGCACATGCACAAGCACATGCACCTGCACAAGCACATGCACATGCACAAGCACATGCACATGCACATGCACATGCACATGCACATGCACAAGCACATGCACAAGCACATTCACATGCACAAGCACATGCACCTGCACAAGCACATGCACATGCACAAGCACATGCACAAGCACATGCACATGCATATGCACATGCACAAGCACATGCACATGCACATGTACATGCACATGCACATGCACATGCACATGTACATGCACATGTACATGCACATGCACATGCACAAGCACAAGCACATGCACAAGCACATGCACATGCACATGCATATGCACATGCATATGCACATGCACATGCACATGCACAAGCACATGCACCTGCACAAGCACATGCACATGCACAAGCACATGCACAAGCACATGCACATGCATATGCACATGCACATGCACATGCACATGCACATGCACATGCACATGCACATGCACATGCACATGCACATGCACAAGCACATGCACATGTACATGCACATGCACATGCACATGCACATGCACATGCACATGCACATGCACATGCACATGCACATGCACATGCACATGCACATGCACATGCACATACACATGCACAAGCACATGCACAAGCACATTCACATGCACAAGCACATGCACATGCACAAGCACAAGCACATGCACATGCACATGTACATGCACATGCACATGCACATGCACATGCACATGCACATGCACATGCACATGTACATGCACATGTACATGCACAAGCACATGCACAAGCACAAGCACATGCACATGCACAAGCACATGTACTTGCACATGCACATGTACATGCACATGCACAAGCACATGCACAAGCACATGCACAAGCACATGCACATGCACAAGCACATGCACAAGCACATGCACATGCATATGCACATGCACATGCACATGCACATGCACAAGCACATGCACATGTACATGCACATGCACATGCACATGCACATGCACATGCACATGCACATGCACATGCACATGTACATGCACATGCACATGCACATGCACATGCACATGCACATGCACATGCACAAGCACAAGCACATGCACATGTACATGCACATGCACATGCACTTGCACATGCACATGCACATGCACAAGCACATGCACTTGCACATGCACATGCACAAGCACAAGCACATGCACATGTACATGCACATGCACATGCACATGCACATGCACAAGCACAAGCACATGCACATGTACATGCACATGCACATGCACTTGCACATGCACATGCACATGCACAAGCACATGCACTTGCACATGCACATGTACATGCACATGCACATGCACATGCACATGCACATGCACAAGCACATTCACATGCACAAGCACATGCACATGCACAAGCACAAGCACATGCACATGCACATGTACATGCACATGCACATGCACATGCACATGCACATGCACATGCACATGCACATGTACATGCACATGCACATGCACATGCACAAGCACAAGCACATGCACAAGCACATGCACAAGCACATGCACCTGCACAAGCACATGCACATGCACAAGCACATGCACATGCACATGCACATGCACATGCACATGCACAAGCACATGCACAAGCACATTCACATGCACAAGCACATGCACATGCACAAGCACAAGCACATGCACATGCACATGTACATGCACATGCACATGCACATGCACATGTACATGCACATGTACATGCACATGCACATGCACAAGCACAAGCACATGCACAAGCACATGCACATGCACAAGCACATGCACTTGCACATGCACATGTACATGCACATGCACATGCACATGCACATGCACAAGCACATGCACTTGCACATGCACATGTACATGCACATGCACAAGCACAAGCACATGCACATGTACATGCACATGCACATGCACATGCACTTGCACATGCACATGTACATGCACAAGCACAAGCACATGCACATGCACAAGCACATGCACTTGCACATGCACATGTACATGCACATGCACATGCACATGCACTTGCACATGCACATGTACATGCACATGCACATGCACATGCACAAGCACATGCACTTGCACATGCACATGTACATGCACATGCACATGCACATGCACTTGCACATGCACATGTACATGCACATGCACATGCACATGCACATGCACAAGCACATGCACTTGCACATGCACATGTACATGCACATGCACAAGCACAAGCACATGCACATGCACATGTACATGCACATGCACATGTACATGCACATGCACATGCACATGCACTTGCACATGCACATGCACAAGCACATGCACAAGCACATGCACTTGCACATGCACATGTATATGCACATGCACATGCACTTGCACATGCACATGTACATGCACATGCACATGCACATGCACAAGCACATGCACTTGCACATGCACATGTACATGCACATGCACAAGCACAAGCACATGCACATGCACATGCACATGTACATGCACATGCACATGCACATGCACATGCACATGTACATGCACATGTACATGCACAAGCACATGCACAAGCACAAGCACATGCACATGCACATGCACAAGCACATGCACTTGCACAAGCACATGCACATGCACATGCACATGCACATGCACATGCACATGCACATGCACATGTACATGCACATGCACATGCACATGCACATGCACATGCACATGCACATGCACATGCACATGCACATGCACATGCACATGCACAAGCACAAGCACATGCACATGCACAAGCACATGTACTTGCACATGCACATGTACATGCACATGCACAAGCACATGCACAAGCACATGCACAAGCACATGCACATGCACAAGCACATGCACAAGCACATGCACATGCATATGCACATGCACATGCACATGCACATGCACAAGCACATGCACATGTACATGCACATGCACATGCACATGCACATGCACATGCACATGCACATGCACATGCACATGTACATGCACATGCACATGCACTTGCACATGCACATGCACATGCACAAGCACATGCACTTGCACATGCACATGTACATGCACATGCACATGCACATGCACATGCACATGCACATGCACATGCACATGCACATGCACAAGCACATGCACATGCACATGCACATGCACATGCACATGCACATGCACATGCACATGCACATGCACATGCACATGCACAAGCACATGCACAAGCACATGCACATGCACAAGAACATGCACATGCACATGCACATGCACATGCACATGCACATGCACATGTACATGCACATGCACATGCACATGCACATGCACATGCACATGCACATGCACATGTACATGCACATGCACATGCACTTGCACATGCACATGCACATGCACAAGCACATGCACTTGCACATGTACATGCACATGCACATGCACATGCACATGCACAAGCACATGCACATGCACATGCACATGCACATGCACATGCACATGCACATGTACATGCACATTCACATGCACATGCACATGCACATGCACATGCACAAGCACAAGCACATGCACATGTACATGCACATGCACATGCACTTGCACATGCACATGCACATGCACAAGCACATGCACTTGCACATGCACATGTACATGCACATGCACATGCACATGCACATGCACATGCACATGCACATGCACATGCACATGTACATGCACATGCACATGCACATGCACATGCACATGCACATGCACAAGCACAAGCACATGCACATGTACATGCACATGCACATGCACTTGCACATGCACATGCACATGCACATGCACTTGCACATGCACATGTACATGCACATTCACATGCACATGCACATGCACATGCACATGCACAAGCACATGCACATGCACATGCACATGCACATGCACATGCACATGCACATGCACATGTACATGCACATGCACATGCACATGTACATGCACATGCACATGCACATGCACATGCACATGCACATGCACATGCACAAGCACAAGCACATGCACATGTACATGCACATGCACATGCACTTGCACATGCACATGCACATGCACAAGCACATGCACTTGCACATGCACATGTACATGCACATGCACATGCACATGCACATGCACATGCACATGCACATGCACATGCACATGCACAAGCACATGCACAAGCACATGCACATGCACAAGCACATGCACTTGCACATGCACATGTACATGCACATGCACAAGCACATGCACAAGCACATGCACCTGCACAAGCACATGCACATGCACATGCACATGCACATGCACATGCACATGCACAAGCACATGCACAAGCAATAAGTTCGTGAATCCTCGATTCCAACGAGGGACCAGAAACTTCCACTGGACGTCCACATCGGAGTTCATCATCTACACTTGTTCGGCTACTTTTAAACCGATCAACCCACTTGTAAAAATTCGCACGGTTCATACAACTTTTACCGTACTGTATTAACATTCTAGAAAAAATTTCACTTGGTTTTACACCTTCTGCGACTAAAAATCTAATGATTGAGCGCTGCTCTTCTAAGGTGCAATCTTCTAGTGGACTTGCCATGGTGAACTGAAAATTTTGAGGTTATGTTGACATAAAATGATGAAACAGCTGATCAGAGCATATCCCAAGGTTGCCAACTAACACCCCTGAAAATATTGTACACATTCATTGAATAGTTTTAAAATTACAGAATTTGTCTCTTTACCTATTGAATGACCCTCGTATATATATATATATATATATATATATATATATATATATATATATATATATATATAACATGCTAGTGGGGAAATGCAGTATTATTAGTCCAAATGCAGTGTCATGCTTATAGATGGGTTACCTTTCGAATTTCAGCCAAAGCTGGTAACTACGAAAATTCAGATGACATATTATATATTTCTAAGTAAATTATACATGCAGAGTGGCTTATAGCGATCAGGCAAGCGCTTTTAACGCACGACCACCGATGACCGTTATTTACGTAATAAATTAAACGGGCCAATTTTGGAATAACGAGCTTTAATTTTCCATCGGTTGTTATGCGGTACAACCTATTATCTTTAATATCATATTTATTTATCTGAGTTATCTAGTAATTTATGTTTAAGGATATGTAATTCACCGTTTAGCATTTGTAATACCAGAAGCCAGTCAAAAGTATCCACAACTAAAACATTTATAATTGGGTTCCTACCCAATGCATCTAGACGCCGCATTTTGGTACCTGGGCAATGCTTAATTTCAAAGTCAAAATTTTGAGTGCTTAGCTACCATCGCGAAATTCTCGGCATTAAATCTTTTTTCAAAGTACTATGTACCGCATTACAATCAATGTTTATCTTAAAATGTATTCCTGTTAAATATACCGTAAATTGTTTGATCGACGCGACAATAGCTAAGGTTTCTAGTTCATACGAATGGTACACACTTTCATCTCGGGAAGTTGTTCTACTGAAATAGCATACAGGTTTCAAAAAGTTATCTGTATCGTACTGGAATAATATTCCCACAATTCTTTTATTGCGAGCGTCTGCATGTAGCTCAGAAATGGCTAGTAAATTAAAGATTTTTAAAATTGGTTTATTAGTTAAAAAAATTTTAATATAGTTAAAATATTAACGCTGTGAGGATTCCCAGGTTTATATTACACTTTTCCGTGAAAGTGTGCTGAACAGTGACGGAATTGTACGGTAATTGTTAATAAATTCTCTGAAATACAAGCTCAAACCCAAAAATTGCCTTACTTCACGAAAATTTGATGGTTCTTTAAAATCTTCTATGGCTTGAACTTCTTGATTACTAGACTGTATTCCTAGACTGGATACTTCATATCCAAAGTAATTTATCTCTGTTTCAAAGAAAGTACATTTTTCTATATTTTAGTTCAAATTATCATTAGCAAATAATTAGAATTATAACCTCAGAGTATTAAACCCGTCATCGAAGATTTCAGAAGCAATTAATATATCGTCAAAATAACTTTATCATGCCTTACGTTAACTAATACGTTATGTAACGAATATTTAAATTACACTTGGCACGTTTCACAAAATTTCAGTCTCTGGCCACTCAACCAGAACCACAGACGCGTTTCGCTCTTATGGAGCTCTTCAGTGTGGTGTACTGACGCCTCTTGCGAGGCGATTTTGTGAAACGTGTCAACTGTAATTTAAATATTGTTTAGAGCAGTTTCACCAAGTGTCGCAATTGTACTTTGTACAGTTTTTTATTAACGTTATGTAACATTCGATGAAAGGTAGCGGGTGTTTTCGCAAGTCCAAAGGTCATTTTGCAATATTCGAATTGAGCAATTGGCGCAATAAATTCAGTTTCTGATTCGAATCTGTTGTTCCCGGAATTTGGTAATAACTTTAGGCCATAGCAAGAGAACAAAAGAATCTTTTATTTTATAAGCGTACAACAAGGTCTTCTAAGCGATAAATGGTATTTATCCTGAACTGGAATTGATTTTAACCTTCTATAATCAATGCAAAGCCTATAATCGTCATTGTTCTTAATTAATACTACGGAACTATAGAAATTTGAACCAGATTGAGCCTGATTCGAAAATATATAAGTTCGCTTAGTTTGCTTCTAACAATATCTTCGTTCATACATGGATAATCGATACGGCCCGTGCGCTGTTAATTTCTCACAAGTAAGGTTTTTATTTAATTCTATTGATTACAGACTGATCAATGATTACATCATATATATACTACAGTAGCTATAAATATTCGAAGTGCTGGTACAAAAATTTAACATTTTTTAATTGGCTAGTGCCTATGGGAGAAATAATGTAATTACCAAAACTTTTAATAATGATGATTTTCGCATGTTTCTAGGTTAAGGTTTATTTTATTGGCCACTGAAATATGTACAACATTAACTTGATTACTGGTACCAATATATGCACTAAAATTTTGATTATTAATGGTAACAATTATATTATAAATGGAATCAGGTACTTACCGAACGAGAATGTGAACGTCCTTCGGATTATTCTTCAATTTCGCTAGCATTTGTCCATCGAATGTCCCAGCTTAGCATAGTTGAAACAAGAATTTAACCTCTTCGTACAGTTCCAGTGATCGCGTCGCGGACCCATTCTTCCGCAGTTTGCACATTTAATTAGTGCAGAACATTTCTTCAGTATGGTTACACAGGAACACACTGCGATAGAATGTTGAGGTCTTTTTTCGATGAACAAAGCAAAATTTGAGTTGACTGATTTTTTAATTTTCAATATAAAACAGTATCATTAATTATAAAATATTAAAAAAATCTGATGTGGCCAGCACAATAACTTCCGTTAATCCTGTGTATTATGTATAAATTCCATACATAAATTTTCTTCCAAAAGATTCGAAATTTCCAGTAAAATTATTTCATAAACAAACTATGCAAATTTCACTTCACACTGACATCTTCTTCTTCAGCTTTTCCCATTCGTTACGGGCCGCTATTTTTTATTTTCTTCTTCCACTCATTTCTGTTTTTTGTGTCGTTCTCATCCAATTCCTTTCTACAAGCACAAGCACAAGCACAAGCACAAGCACAAGCACAAGCACAAGCACAAGCACAAGCACATGCACATGCACATGCACATGCACATGCACATGCACAAGCACAAGCACAAGCACATGCACATGCACATGCACAAGCACAAGCACATGCACATGCACATGTACATACACATACACATACACATACACATACACATACACATACACATACACATACACATACACATACACATACACATACACATACACATACACATACACATACACATACACATACACATACACATACACATACACATACACATACACATACACATACACATACACATACACATACACATACACATACACATACACATACACATACACATACACATACACATACACATACACATACACATACACATACACATACACATACACATACACATACACATACACATACACATACACATACACATACACATACACATACACATACACATACACATACACATACACATACACATACACATACACATACACATACACATACACATACATAATATGAAATTATTAGCTAGTGAATCAAATCTGCAAAAACGATTAACTTTAGAGATGCTATATATAAAACAGGATAAAAATAATATTAATGCTCAAACAGATATAGAACATCTTAGCTTAATATACAACAATCTAATTAACATTAAAAATAAATAAAAAATAAAAAGTAAAAATGTATATATATAAAATAAATTAAAAATAAATAAAAAGTAACAAATATACAATAAATTAAAAACAACACATAAATACTACACGGAAACACAAAAAGACATCAACATTCCAGGGGTTCATCATCACACGACAGAATTGCTGCATCCAACCATACATTGGTCCTTAATTAATCTAAAATAAACAAAGTTGGTCCTTATCTTTTAAGTTTCACAAATGTGTAAAAGTTACGTTATTCTAAAAAGATTTTTTTCTTTGTTACATCCATTCATATCATACACATCCATCATAAGTTTTTATATTTGACGATTTTCACTCTGTGATCCACGGTTTTAACTATTTATTTATTTATAATTTTAAATGCCCGCCTGTTCATGTATGTTTTTTGTTATCCGCATGTGTAAATTTTGTTTCAACCGACATTTCTGTAAGTGCATATTTTATTACTGTAATCTTTAGTTATATATTCTGTTTTTTGTGTTCACATGTACTTTTCGCTCTTGTGTATGTATTGTAGAGCCCTGATGAAGACTATGGTATAGTCGAAACGTTGGCGTGAATAAATTTTATTATTGACTGCTAGTAACACAGTTACTACCTGTTTCCATCTGCATTACATTTTAATTTATTATCATAAAATTATTGTAGGTAAAAAACATTATACAAATGTGAAAAGTACATTTTAAACGTATCGTCCCTCTGGAGGACGGGTACGAATTCAAAAAAAATATATCTTGTACGAAATGGCGATGAACGCTAGTTTATAAGAGATGAAAGATATATACTGTCGCATGCACATATAGACACTTTAACGTGGTATATGTACATACTTCTTGTTGAAAAGAGGTAGTAATTGTTATAAGTGGGGAATTAAAATATACAAAACTTCGTACAATTTTAAGAACAAAATTAGGAAATTAGTAATGAATAAGCTTGAAACCTTCCTCAAACATTATTTAGTTCCTTTAAAAAACGGAAAAAAAATAATGGTGGACAAAATAACCAGCACATTGCTCAATGTTGAATAAAATGACGGACACATCAATGCTGGGCAAGTCAAGCAAACACTGGACAATTCAGTCTAATGCTGGACGGATGGTCACCTTAGCTTGGGACACCGGGTATATCGTATACAGGTTGTGCAACGAAACGCGGAAGATAGATGTTTAATATAGGATTTTTTAAATGCGCGGAAATTGGCTCTTCTGTACATTTTAAAGAAAAAGTACAAGAATTAAAAGTTATTTAAAAATAATTTTTATTTTTAAAAAGTCTTCATTTAATGCAATAGAATACCTGAAGCACTAGAAATTTATAAAATTAAATGACATTTTCGTCGAAAATAAGATCGCCATGAAAATAAAAAGCAAATAAAACTAGATATCAATAATTAAGATCATAATACTTGAATATTTAATGCTGAATTATAACAATATGTATAAGGTGCCAAAAATTTGGACATACAAAAAATTATTATAAGAATACTCCACGCTGTGTTAAATGTGCGTCCTTTTACCAAAGACTATAACGTCATATATACAAACTGAAACGGAAATCACCCAGCAAACTGCCACTTGAAAATACATAATTAGAATATTTATTATACTATGCATTCTGATGGAACTGCACATGTTAGTACTGCAATAATTATCAAACAAAATATCAAATGTTATGAAAAAGCTGAATACAAACACGAAAACATTTAAACCACCTGTGTTGTTATATATGATCACATCAGTGAACTGACACTGACAGCAATTTATTATCCACCAAAACACAATAATAAACAAGAACATTTTGAGCATTTATTAAAACACTTGGAAATCGGTTTCTAATTGGACGAAATTATGATGCCAAAAACATTCTATGGAGCTCCAGAATAACTACAGCAAAGGGCAGAAAACTTCTAGCAGCAATGAAACCAACAATCTCAGCTATCTTTCCACTGGTGAACCAACATATTGGCCAACAAATCAACAAAAAATACCAGATCTCTTAGAATTCTGCATCACTAAAGATATCGACAAAAGATTTTTTTTAAATTAAAGCATCTTTGAATCTCACTTCGGGCCATACGCCAATTATTAGAGCAAAAAAATAATTGACTGGATATTATTCCGCAAAATATTAGACGAGAGCATTAGCCTAGATATTCCATTAAAAAGTGAAGCAGACATAGAGGTTGCAGTTGAGATACTAAAACAATTCAAACTGCAACCTGGCAATCAACACCGGACCCAGCAGAAACGTATATCAAGGAAGCAGTGCCAACAAAGATGCTAATTAACGCGATCCCGAGTCGATAAACAAAGACTTTACAAAATTACAAAATAAATAAAACAGGTACTCAAAAACCTCGACAAAGGATCTATCCAGGAATAACTAAATGAATTAGGTGCAATGCAGGCCACTGACTATTCGCTGTGGAAGGCAAGTAGAAAATTCAAATGACCTTAAATTACAATACCCCCCCCCCCCCAGTAGCGGATTTAACGGTAAGCATCGGGACACTTGCTCCCTGGGCCCTCGTCTGAAAGGGCCCTCGTCTGAAAAGGCATCGGGTCATCATCAAATATAAAATTTACAAATAAATATATTTTCATTGAGCAAAATAAAACTTCTTTGATTCGTATACCTCGTCCGAAATAGAATAATATTAACCCAACTTTATTATAAATAAATTTAGTTTCTTTTCTACTCACGAATGTAAATAAGAAATGCTCATTTTTCATGTTTAATTAATATGACGTATGAAATGAACTATGGGTTTCCATTGCATTGCAATGAAGTGTTTCCTAAAGTGAACCGCACTGTGCGCAAGTCTCCTCCATGTAGAATTGTTTTCTTTGGTACTGTGGCTAATGTAAGTATTACCACCGACGTATATATGGGGGGGTAGGGGGTCCAATCCCCCCCATTGGTTATATTTTGCCACGTTTGATATGAAGTTGGATATAATTTTCTTACAAAATTGCGGGATTATGTACCTACTTAAAATGAAAACCATAAATGGGCCGCAATGCAGGTGGGAACACGATTTCCAGGCGTCCCGTATGTACGGGATTGTCCCCTATTTCAGCTAACATTTGAGCGTCCCGTAAAGTACTGTTCGGGACGCCCAATTATCCCGTACTTTGTGAGGAACGCAATTTAATTAATATTTAATTATTATACATTTTATTTTGAGCAGTTCAATAGAATAATGATTGCTGCTACTCTGTAATATAATAATTTAATTTAATGCAACATTGTATTTTCTGTTTTTGAAGTTATTGCTTATGCTCCCATCTCGCATCATAAAGACTAGTAGAAGGGGCAACTATACGCTTTTGGAGCGTACAAACGCGTTTTCGTCATAAAATATGGACTTTAATTTTTAAGAATTTGTTAAATTTGCTTCATTGTAAAGAACTCTATATTATCTTACATTGCATTAAAAAACGTTTGACCTTGAAAATTTTCAAAAAATCGACAGCGGCGCATATATTTTTTTATCATACATTTTTCATCCAACTCTACCAGACAACCCCCCCCCCCCCCCCTTCCATAAGAAACCTATAGCTACGTCAGTAAGTATTACCAGTTATTTTCATCGTGTTCTTTTGTACTTTTGTGATTTTGTGAGCTGTTGTGGATTTATTTTTCTCTGTATCTGAACTACTATTTTCACGGTGAAGACTGCAGATGGTAGCTGGTTAAGAAGTAATACAGAGAAGGCTGATGTATTTGCCAAATATCTTTCGAAGGTATTCCAACCATATAATATTGAAACTAATTCTGATGAAAACGAACTTCAACGAACACTGAATGCACCATATCAAATGAGTCCACCGTTAGAAAAATAACAACTACAAAAGTTTAAACAGTTTTTCGTCACGAATTAAATACAAAGAAAGCACATATCTATAATGCAGCATTATATAGTATATTTTATCATAAAATATTATAATATTTATATTAAATTAATTTTCTGGAAAGATGTCAAGTTCCTTTCTTTCTGTTTCTTGTATATTTTAAAAATGATGTATGTTTAGTATTTATACACAAAAAGTAAAAATGATTAATCAGAGAACTCACGTCATCAACCTGAAAAAAACGTTGTAGAAATTTTTGGATGTTATTTATTTTTAAAAGAAGAAGAAACAAAAAGTACTAGTATTAAGTAATGTATATTATTATATTAATGATTTTTACATTCATTTCAAGTCAGTCGTTATTCCTTTGACGGAATATAAAATTATTTGAAATAATTGTAGTTTATTTTCGTACCATACGTTGGCACTACTGAGAATGACTATGTTGTGTCAAATAATTTTATATTCGGTAAAAGGAATAAGGATTGACTTAGAAATAATGGTAAATTCTGTAACATATACTAATAATTTCTACAAGTTATATTTATTTTTATAAGCTTTTTTTCAGGTTGATGACTTGAGTCCTCTGCTTAATCATTTTCACTATAGGAGGTACCAGGCAGTTAAGTAAAAAATAGATACCACTGTATTTCTAGCACCCGAGCCTTAGAATCATATAGACCCATAAGTTTACTACGCCTCTTATCAAAAGTATTTGAAAAACTTCTGTTAGAACTTCTGCAACCCGTCCTGGAAGAAAAAAAAATAGTTCCCGATCATTAATTTGGTTTTTGCGTACAACGCAGAACAAGTGCACCTAGTGTTGCCACAAGACCAAGACCAGTCATGGTCTTGTCTCGTCTCGTCTTGGCCTTGTCGAGACAAGACCATCATTTAAGTCTCGACTGCAAAGTCGAAACGAGACGAGACTAGTATCGAGTCTTGTTGAGAAGTCTTGAAGTCTCGACAAGACTCTTGACTTCAGTTCGTAGGTATTTTTTAAAATATATTTTCTAATAGTTCTGCTGCAAAATTCGTAAAAAGAAGAGATATTCATTTTAAAAAAATTATAATTATGTATTTTCGTTGTGATCCTTAAACATTAATTTATGTGAACACATAAATATGGATACTTTATTAGAAATTTACGCACTGGGTTTAAAATTTAGCTTCAATTTCCAAAAATAGTAAATATTGCAAAATAAGCATAATACTCCTATTTATGATCTATATGTACAGAAATAATGAAATAAATGTGCATTAATTGCATAGATTTTAGTATATAGTAAAAAAATCTGACGTGGCCAGCACAATACCTTCCGTCAATCCTGTGTATTATGTATAAATTCCATACATAAATTTTCTTGCAAAATATTCTAAATTTCCAGTAAAATTATTTCTTAAACAAACTATGTAAATTGCACTTGATACTAACATCTTCTTTATCTCTCCTCATGACATGTTCAAACCAATGTAATCGTCTCTCTTGTCTCTTTCTAGAAACTTGTAATACTAGAGTTATTTCTCTTATTCTTTCATTCCTTACCATATCTTTCCGTATTTTCCCCATCTATCTCAACATCCTCATCTCTGCCACATTCATTTACTTTTCATTGATACTGACCTCTGTCAATTTGAATTATCTGAATATATTAGCAGTTTCCATGGTTAGCATAGCTGACTGATTTATGAAATTTAATATCTTTATAATTCTTTAACTATATATCTAATAATTACTTTGCGAGATATATGAATATTTTGTCAGTGTCACTGTGACAACACACTATTTCTATCTTTCTCACGCAGTCTTGTATAGAAACTGATGTGAGAAAGATAGATGTTTCCAATTCATTGTCGGGAGTAACAGTATTTCTGAAGGGTATGTGTAATATACCTATAATATTAAATATTTAACTGTTAATACATTAAGAAATAATATAATGTATGTTCTTCCCAGAAAAAGTCTTCAGTAATGTCTTCGGATTTCTGACACTGACATTTATCTGTCAGTTACAAATAATTTAAATTTTCAACTATTTTTCATGGCATTCTTTCGATTGTAAAATTAATTACAACAGATTATTTTATATATTATATTCCTTTTAACTCTAAATCTATAGAATATATATTAAAATATTTAAATGTATCAGAAAGAGAATTTATTTTTCTTTAATTATCAAAAAAAAAATTTTAAAAAATAATATTTAGAAGATTTTTTTTCAAGAATCTTCTACTTCCGGTTGTCCAATTGTTATCAAAACATTTTCAGATCTTCCCATGAATGTCCGATTGGGAAATACGTAGTCAAACAAATTTAAAGTCTTATAGTTTTTGAGTAATCGTCCTTCCAACATCCCACATACACACACACACATACACACATATACATACACACACACACACACACATCCACACACACACACATCCACACACACACACAGACATCATCGTAAAAATGTTAAAATCGGATTGTAAGAACCTTAAAACGTGCTTATTCAATAAAATCTGGATATGCGATTTTTAGCATGAATCCAATACCTCTCTTAGCGAGAGGTAAAAACTAAATTAACCTAGCTTGACAGATGAATCGTTAACATTTGTTGTTAATTTTTAGTTTCAATTCCATGGCTATCGGTATTTTCAACATTTTCATACCTAATTTCTGCCGTTTCGCGGTCAACACCCTGAATATTAAATTACAAACTGTGATTCGAATTGAGAAATATTGATATGGTTCCACATGCGTAATTAATCACTTATTTTATATTTACTCGTGTGTATTTATGTCTGTATAAGTAAATTCAGTCGTGTATTAATAAAACTAATTTCAATTATAATTTTAATTTATTTACACACATACATTTAATTTATTACCTCGTCGATGGAAAATGTGCTATTTGTTTATTTTCATTTATTCATTTGTTTTATTTCATAGTGTGTTAGATACATTAATAAATACATTTTTTGTTGTGGAATAAATATTTTCTATCTATAAATATTTACATTTTATTTAGCCTTCATAAATAATTACATGTTTGTATGAATAAAATGATATATATACGAGTATATTTATGCAAAAAAAAATTAACAATTATTTATTCCAGATATTTTTTATTTACCAAATACGTAAGCATTTTTATGTATGCATATTTTTATGCCTAATTCTAAATACTAATGTAATTTATTAGCCAATTAATTATTCGTACATTTTTACAGATGTATTATTTGCGTAAAAGCAGAAACATAGGTAACGTTCAACGTTCTGCTTTTTTAAATTAATTTGTTTGAAAAGTATCACATACGAGTATTTCCTGAAATGTTTAAAATTGAACTAATTAATTAATTAAATTGGAAACTAAATTTAAGTTTCCAGTTATTTTCAACAAAATTTTCTACTTGAGTTTGTTTTACCAAATTTGAAATCAATGCAAATGAAAAATGAACATTTAATAGCCTGGAGAAAAATTACATGTAATTAAAAAATAATCATTTTAAAAATCCAATTATGAGAAAAAAGTTTATATCAATGTCAATAACAAAATTACAAATGCACTTTTGTATATTTTATTTGTTAAATTTGAATCCATTATGATGAATTAAATACTAGTAAGTAATCTTGCTTCCAAAGCAATTAAACTCTCATAACTTTGAATGTCCTTTATGTTGTACCACGGAATAAAATCTCACCTTGAAGTGCTGCAGTCAAATTCACGAGTATTTTTTCCACTGTCCAACCGTTACTTGTTCCACCCATAAAATAAAACATCCGGCCAATTCACTATCCGTTGAAATATTAATATTTATAACGTACGCTAGTACTTTGGAAAATCGAGACCAAGACCAAGACTGACCTAGTGTTGGTCTTGGTCACGTTTTGTCTTGCTTCCGTAAGTCTTACCTTGGTCTTGAATCAAGAGTCTCGACATAATTACGCCAGAATAACACATGTGCACACCGACGGTTCTATCTATGTATTTTACAATACAGAATGCGTATGTGTTAGTCTACTGAAACTAAACTGAATTAAACACGGTGATTTTGTACGCTGTTTAGCAAATAGTGTTTATGTTCATCGCTTATTCCTTTAATATATGAGTGCAGTATTCAATAAAAAAATGAAGATAACTGACTCCAGCGATAAATCGAATACAGAATTAGTTAACAACTATTATTTAAATGTTAAGAGAGTCTTTTAATTTATATTACAGTAGAAACGATAATGGGGTCTCGTGGCCGCGTGCCTAAGTGTCTGCTCGCGAATCTGAGGCATCGTATTCGATCTCGACCGACGCCAAATAGAAATATATAAATATATCACGGCATATAACTAAATATATTATAAATAAATCTGTTGAGGCCAGCACAATACCTACCGTCAATCCTGTGTATTATGTATAAATTCCATACATAAATTTCCTTGCAAAAGATTCTAAATTTTCAGTACAATTATTTCATAAACAAACTATGCAAATTGCACTCGACACTAACATCTTCTTCTTTAGCTTTCCCCATTCGTTAGGGGTCACTATCTTTTATTTTCTTCTTCCACTCATTTCTGTTTTACGTGTCGTTCTCATTCAGTTCCTTTTCTCTCAAGTCTTCCGCAATACAGTCCTTCCATCTTGTCTCTGGTCTTCCTCTGTTTCTTGAACCTTCTATTCCTAAGCTTTTCATTCTTTATCCAAAATATGCTTCATTTATCCTCATGACATTTTCAAACCAATTAATCATTTCGCTTGTGTTTTTTTAGAAACTTGTATCACTGGAGTTATTTTCTTACATATCTTTCCGTGTCTTCCCCAATATCTACTTCAACATCCTCATCTCTGCCACATTAATTTACTTTATATTTATACTGACATCTGTCAATTTGAATTATAAGAATACATTAGTAGTTTCCATGTTTAGCATAGCTAGCTGATTTATAAAATTTAATTTCTTTAAAATTCTTTAACTCTATTGAATATGAAGTATATAATGCAATCAAATTGTATAGAGAATAATATATTCTTTAAGTTATAATATCGTTAAATGTCAATAAATCAAATTTAACTGTTAAATCTTCAAATGAGGCTACTTCCGGTTCACCAATTATAACCAAAATCCAATCAGTTGTTCTTCTGGATGTAAACTTGAGGAATACAGAAAAATTATAATTTTTTGAATCGTGGTATTGAAGTTATGCGATCCGAAACTTTTGTCACACACACACACACACACACACAGACACATCGTAAAAATGGTAAAATCGTATTATAGGGACCATAAAACATGCTTATTCACTAAAAACTCATCATTGAATTTTTTGACCAAAAACAATACCTTCCTTACCTAAAGGTGACGGAAGGTAAAAAATTGAATATAATTGAGTCATGAGTCGTGAGTCTTGGTCTTGATTTTCCATAGAGGTCGTGTCTCGAGTCTTGATCTTAACCGAAGTTCGAGCGAGCGCTAAATAAATATTACGTTGATCATGAATAATATAATATGTTTGTGCGGCATTGAAATTAGATATTTATAATAAAAATTTAAGTAACTTCACTTTGTAATAAAAATAAATTTCCAATTTAAATATTTCTATACCCTTGATAAAGTACCACTATAGACTACAATATATAATTTATTTGGACGTGGTTAGAGTCCCGAATGCGGGACCGTGTCCAATAAATTAAAATCTCAAAGAGTTGTGGCTTTAAATTCGGGACCAATTTAGAACTAGAAAAGTTCGGGACTTTTGCAAAAAAAAATGAAAACCCGAAGGCAGAACCGTTGTTGAACACCTTACGTAGCTTGTATATTTCTCTAAAAACAACAACAATAACCTCACCTAACGTACAAAATTCGGCCCTAGGTTTCCAAGCGTGAATTTTACGCGGTAGGTCATTATATTTAACAAATTATTTATATAATGCATTATTATAAATTTTAATTCGTTTTAATTCATATTATTACCTATAAATAGGACCAAAAATTAATATATGTACAGTATAATGATTTTATGGGGTCTAAAGGCCGAATGCCTGCGTGTGTGCTCGCGAATGGGGAACCGGGTTTGATCCCGATTGACGCCAACATAAATATTTCGAATTTTAAATGGCACAAAATTGATCCCTGTAGTGCACTCTCGAGGGCAACAATGAGTGGCTGTAAAGAGATGCCTGGTAAACGCCCGCCCGGTGGAAATATGTCATCATTACCGTTATATACACATATGAATCCAAACTCGTGTATTAGTTGGGCCAGTTAATATTTTCAACAAATAAATCATAAAAGCTGCACAAATGTTGAGGTATTTCGATAAATTTCAACTAGTTTAAAGTATAGATTTTAAACTTATAATTAGGGCGTAAACAATTATTCGAAATTTCAGCCAAACAACATTTACTTACAACACCGATGTTTCGGTGCACACTTGTACATTCTTCCGGGTCTATGACAAAATAATACATACAAAATAACATGAACATTATCTCACATACAGTGAGATCTTAGATATTGTTACATACCATGTACACAAAATACATTTGTACTAAACATTTAGTTTTTAAACATCGTACAAAACATCCATTTGTTCTCAAAATCGACAACAGAATAATTTGGCAAATAGCCAGAAATATCTTGCGGAAGGATTCTTGGTGACATCATCGAAACGGACTCCTATTGGTCGTCTATACACCTATGATTGTGTAGCATTGTTGCAGGAATTTAAATAAAATTTAAGAAATTTAATTGAATCTCAGTTTGGCTTGAAATTTGCTTTTTTGCTTTTTGAACTTTTCCAATGCACCAAAATGAATGCTGGTAAGTCCTTGTCTTGCTTTGAAGTTATTGCAATCATCTCTGATACGTAGAGTTTCAAGAAACATACGTTCGGAGTAATGCTGTACTTCTTCAAAATCCTAAAATTATCCAGATCAAGTGTGTGTTTTAGTGTTAATGAAGTGTATGTAAAGATAATGCATAAAACACGGCTATTCGGAATTTTAATTTTTTCTAAACGATCCCGCGTTCAATTTATTTTTAAAACTGTTTCACGACAGGAGAAAACAACTTTCAATATAATTCATCAAAGACTTCATAATAAATAAGTAATTATATGTAAAACATCATATTTTATATCTCATGTATTTATTATCTCAGTAGACGTGGAATTAATCGATCTTGCGACGAGTTTTTCATTAAACTAAGATATACGAAATAATACATAAAACAGGTATAAAATACCAAACAATAACGACAAGAAAAAAAAAGGTACATATCACAAATTTTATAAAATAAATTTAAATTTGGATCATATAAACTCGTGTTCAAAATTATCGCAACACTTTTAATTTTCCTTTTATTTTACAAAGTTAGCTTAAGGCATGTTTTGTTGTTTTTTAATTAGTATTTTACGGTCTAATCCAGCTCAATTTAATATTAATTTTGCAGTAAAATACAGTAATACTGAATTAAATTTAAATTATACGTAAAAATACTTACAAACTTAAAAATGTTCCTTGTCAATACAGGTAAACAATAAAATACCCATATAAAAAATCTGATGTGGCCAGCACATAACCTCTCGCCGTATATTTTACCTGGCTGTATGCATAAAGCAAAGAATATTTTTATAAATACAAATAATATATTCATATAAATCTATGACGTATAAACTTCTTTATTATTCAATAATAGCATGTCTCAACATGAAGATATTTTACCATAAATTTTGTTACAATAAATTACAAAGTAGAGTTTACCATATATAAATATTAGGCTGGTAACTGCAATTTTCAATTCGAACAACGTTGTTTACTTTCTCTTCATATTCTTCTAGTAAAAACATTAATTTTGGGCGGTCTAAAATGTATATATGGATTGTGCATCTATTCTTATATCTTCTTTTACATTTTATTTTTTCATACATGTTATATCTAAATAACACTAATTCCCTTTAATAAAGTGACGGATAGATTGCACTCCGATTATTCTTATATCGATGTGTAATTTTGTCAATATTTAGAACTTACTTGAGAAGAATTTGATAGCTTTTTCGCAATTCAAAGTTACTCTAGTCTATAGTACTGGTGTACATTGTCCCATAATGTTTGAAACAAATTTGTCCTTCAACCTAGACTTGTCACCTCCATAATAGTCACAGATCAAGAATTAAGAGATTCTCCAAGTACATTTCTCTTTCATTACTCATTATTTCGATGAGATACAATTTTTCTGTATTTTACGTTGCAGAGTGGAGACTATCTTCACTTTCATCTTGTGTTTATAACATTTAAATAACGTCTTCCTTCGAGCTATATTCTCGCTTATATCTATTCTTTACATTTAGATTTTTTAAATTTAAATTCATTCTATGAAAAAAGTTTGTCTTACTCTTCTAATTTGTCGAGATGTTTCCAATTCATTGTCGGGAGTATAGTCCAGTCATTTGGTGGTTTTAGCTGGAAAGTTTACCGGAAGTTTTGAAAATTGGTAGTCTTATAGATTTTGAGGTACTCTAACCAAATTTCCACTTTGCGACCTCGTACCGGAATGGGAAATGGCGCCATTTTGGATAAAATGGCACCAAAAATCGGTTTTTTGAAAATATCTCCTTACCGGTTGATTTATTGACAAAAATAGTTATGTACAAAATTGTTCTGCAGAAAATTTCCAATAATTGATGTCATGAATTTTTTTGTCGGATGAATAGTTTCAGCGTACGAGCGCCGCGAATTGAACCGCAACACGTGCATTGGTAGAAAACATTGCGCTACGCGTTATAAACAGACCGCAGTGTCGCTCCGTGTGTAAAAGGCTCCTTCGTACAAAATTATATTCCAGCGCCCTCCATAATGCATAATTTTCAATGTAGCACACGCTTTAAAGTTTAAACTATACTTTTGAATCTTCGAAAAATGCTGGATTTAAATATTGATGAAATTGTCTTTGTTAGATTCATTCTTGTAATCAATATTATTAGGTTATCAAAATCGTTTGTTGTAATCAACAATTTTACGGTTATATTTGCATTCCAACATAACATCATAACAATGCTAGAAAATTATCCGTTTGGCATGATTTTTACTTTTTTCTACTAAACTTTAATAGTAAATCAGAGAAATTCACTATCCGAAGAAAATAAAAATAAAATTAAATTAAATTAAAAAAAGAACTAAGGGATTCTCCAAGTACATTTTTCTTTCATTACTCATTATTTCTGACACTGACATTTATCTGTCAGTTACAAATAATTTAAATTATCAACTATTTTTCAAGGCATTCTTTCGGCTGTCAAATTTATTACAACAGATTATTTTATATATTATACTTCTTTTATCTCTAAATCTATGGAATATATAATAAAATATTTAAATGTATCAGATAGAGAATTTAATTTTCTTTAATATTACCACGAAAAATTTTCAAAAAATAATATTTAGAAGATTTTTTTTCAAGAATCTTCTACTTCCGGTTGTCCAATTATTACCAAAACCTTTTCAGATCTTCCCATGAATGTCCGATTGGGAAATACGTTGTTAAACAAATTTTAAGTCTTATAGTTTTTGAGTAACCGTCCTTCCAACATCCCACACACACATACAGACACACACATCCACACACACACACACACACACACACACACACACACACAGACATCATCGTAAAAATGTTAAAATCGGATTGTAGGGACCTTAAAACGTGCTTATTCAATAAAATCTGGATATGCGATTTTTAGCATGAATGCAATATCTCTCTTAGCGAGAGGTAAAAAGAAATAATTCTTAAATCTTATTATTTTCATATGTTTAGTACCATAAATTAATAACTACATCATAAGAAAATTTCATATATCGTTCTGTTTTAAAATAAAACGCAAAAATAGTTGATGTTTCCATCGTTTCTATCACTATTGGTACAATGATACATGTATTGGTATAGCTATTGCTATATATCGAGATATCGGAGCCGATAACATTGGGCAGGGTTAGAAAGCCACGTGTTCCGCTACAATCGCAGGATATTGGAGCGAATCACAAGCCAGAGTGCTCTCGTGATTACAGGAGGCAATTGTAACGGACGATTGGATTGGATAGAATAGCGCTACAATAATTTTGTAAACAAGAAGGAAAATCGTTACAGATTGTTTTATTAAAATTTTGTTTATAATTTTAATATTTTATCGACTTCAACTAATATACAAATTAATAAAAGTTATTTCCAGTAACATATTTTAATTTGAAAATAATATTGAACTAATTATATGATAAAATGCAATGTTTATTTCATTTTATTTATAAAACGTGGGGATTTTATTGAATATATTATTTATATAATGCATTATTATAAATTTTAATTCGTTTTAATTCATATTATTACCTATAAATAGGATCAAAAATTAATATATGTGCAGTATAATGATTTTATGGGGTCTAAAGGCCGAATGCCTGCGTGTGTGCTCGCGAATCTGGGGAACCGGGTTTGATCCCGATTGACGCCAACATAAATATTTCGAATTTTAAATGGCACAAAATTGATCCCTGTGGTGCACTCTCGAGGGCAACAATGAGTGACTGTGAAGAGATGCCTGGTAAACGCCCGCCCGGTACAAATATGTCATCATTACCGTTATATACACATATGAATCCAAACTCGTGTACCTATTAGTTGGGCCAGTTAATATTTTCAACAAATAAATCATAAAAGCTGCACAAATGTTGAGGTATTTCTATAAATTTCAACTATTTTAAAGTATAGATTTTAAACTTATAATTAGGGTGTAAATAATTATTCGAAATCTCAGCCAAACAACATTTACTTACAACACCGATGTTTCGGTGCACACTTGTACCTTCTTCCGGGTCTATGACAAAATAATACATACAAAATAACATGAACGTTATCACACTTACAGTGAGATCTTAGAGATTGTTACATATCATGTACACAAAATACATTTGTACTAAACATTTAGTTTTTAAACATCGTACAAAACATCCATTTGTTCTCAAAATCGACAACAGAATAATTTGGCAAATAGCCAGAAATATCTTGCGGAAGGATTCTTGGTTACATCATCGAAATGGACTCCTATTGGTCGTCTATACACCTATGATTGTGTAGCATTGTTGCAGGAATTTAAATAAAATTTAAGAAATTTAACTGAATCTCAGTTTGGCTTGAAATTTGCTTTTTCCTTTTTGAACTTTTCCAATACACCAAAATATATGCTGGTAAGTCCTTGTCTTGCATTGAAGTTCAATCATCTCTGATACGTAGAGGTTGAAGAAACATACGTTCGGAGTAATGCTGTACTTCTTCAAAATCCTAAAATTATCCTGATCAAAAGTGTGTTTTAGTGTATTGGAATGTTCAGCCAGAGGACATTTGTTCGCCGTGTTGTTCTGTTGTTCGCTCATCGGGATCTTTGAATAAAATTTAATATGTGTCTTTGCAGTTTTCAATGGCGCAATGAACTTTATAAACCACGTTTGATGTGTTGTTCTTGTCCACTGGGTCCTTAAGTTTACTGTATAGCATGCATACCATCGATATGGGCTTACATGCAATATTAACGTTCAGTTTATTTCATAATATTTTATTTAAATTCGGCGCCAAAACCTGCACGTCCGGCATGCCGTAAAACTTTTTCTGGTCACTTCGTACAATGTTATTAGTTAGTGTTCTGTAGTTCCTGCTGAGGTTATGTTTCTCTCTCGCGTGTCATGGGAATTGCGAGTGACATTATTTATGGCTGCCCTAGGGTAACCATTAACAGGCAACGTACCTTTTCAATAGCTTCCGCCCTGAAGCATGCAAATGATAGTTTTGTTATATTACTTGTTATATACCCTGAAGAAGGTATAAGTGTGCACCGAAACGTCGGTGTTAAAGAATAAATGTTGTTTGACTGAGATTTCGAGTAATTGTTAACACCCTATTCACGTGATATGAATAGTCGAGAAATTTTCCCCTACCTAAACTCTGCACATTTTCCTGTGAATATTGTCCCATATTTCTTGCAAGGTAAGTTTTACTGTACACGTTGAACTTTTACGAAATTGTTTTTCAATGTGCTAAAAGTAAAGGGTCTCGGTAGAAGCTAAATCTGGACTAGAAGATGACCTTTAAAATGCCGGCCGAACTATTATCACCAGTCATTTGGTTCACAATTTATCTTAAAGTTTTAAATCTATATTTAAAGTAGGTGAAAGAACTTTCTAGAAATTTCTAAGCATTTGTGTAGATTTAATAATTTGTTGAAAATGTGAATTATGAGTTTGGGCTCGTATATTTCAATAGGTTCAATACAAAGAACAAAGTGAACACATATTAATGTTGCACGTTTCATTTTAAAAATACAAAAAAGAAAATTTAATAACATCATTACATCGATATGAAACACATAAAGATTTCTGCATATCGGCCGTGTGGCGTGGCGCACATGATTTTTCGTAATAACAATTTTAGATACTTAAGATCCATTTCAACCACGTCAATATTAGAGTATTATGTATAATTCAGTATAATACTACCCAAATTATGAAAAAAAAAACCGCATTGAAAGAGTTCAAATGAGATTTTTGAAATATTTATTTTATAAATAATTCAATGTTGCACCAAGAATGATCTCATATACAGGTCAATTAAATATTTTTGAAATTCGTATCCTGAAACAAGAACGAAAACTGATCATTTTTACCTTTATATGGAATACAATTCACTCTAATATTGATTCCCCAATTTTTTTAGAGGGTTGTCCCTTTTACGCACCATCTATAGTTTTGGGACTCAGATTAAAAATATTTCATGCTGTAAATAACACCTATTCGCCATTAATTAATGCATTTTATCTAGTCAATGAAGTAAGTCCTAGTATGGGAAATTTAGATGTATTTTGAACCAATAAAAACTGTATTCGTGCTCTTCTTTAATATATTTTTAGTTGAACCTATTAATTTAATTTTTAACATGTTTTTGTATATTATTTGCATCGTATTCGAAACTGTATTTAAATATGTTATTGGCAATTTCCTGTATATTTGGAGTGTAAATAAACTTATAATTATTTATTTATTTTCGTAAGACTAGTACATAACGGCCAACAATCGCCGAGATACAAGTTAATATTGCTGTTGTCAACATGTAACCCTCAACATAGCAACAAATTTATGGAAACTCGTCAACATTGTACGGTATGATGTAAAAGGAATTTGTGTCCGCGTTACCCATTTCAAATGGAAAAAACCGCTCAATGTGTATGGTGTTGTCATCAAGGCATGATAGTTTGTACTCCTTTTGTAGATTTTAGAAGCTATCAAACAAAGTTCTTCGAAGTCAGATTTTGTTAATTTAACGAAATTGTGCAACGAGCTACTATAGTATAAAAATAATTCAGACATTAAGCTTTCGCTACAGAATGTCCCATTTTGCAAAAACTGTCTGTCACCATTTTCTTTTATTGCTGGCCTAGCTCGCTGTTTTCTCGATAGATGGCTCTACATGTGGTTAGTTACTTCCGCGGACTTCATATCATTTTGGGATATTTATCTTTCGTCCGCTCAACGGCTCAACGTAGTCAGTGTCTCTTAGAGGCTTCAGTACACTACGCTGATTAATGACCGAGAGGTTGATTCAGAGACTGAAATATATATTTTTAAATACTATATCTTCTTTTTCATTTTAGGCATGAGCAGTTATTATGATAAATGCAACAGTATCACCATCAGAAACAGTCGGATCCATTTTTATTTTAAAACTGAATTTAGTTTAGATGGGTATCTGGTTTTAGTTAGACGAACAACACTTTTGGCTACATATATCCAGAAACAAGTTGCTGTACCGGACAGAGATGTTGCGAACATCTGTTAACTTGTTGCTAATATTTTGTTGCCGGTCTGTACTATACATTACTTGTTTATAAATGCTCACTGTTTGTTTCTTAGAAACACTTGATCCTGTATTGCAGTCGTTCGTTATTAAACAAGCTGTAAAAAAATGTAATCTCAGTATATATTTAAAATTTTACACAGATTGGCAATTGTTATAGAAATAATTATAAAATGAATAATCTTACTCATTGTTTATACTTATTAAAATTCATTGCAAGAATGACTATAGAGAACGGTTTAACTAGAGATAGATTGTTTAGAAGTCGCCAATATTTCAGATTCATTCTTTGAAATATTCTAAGAGTAAGCGATTATGAACCTAAAACAGTTTACAAAAAATAATTACAGCATTTTCTTTTGTTATAAGTTTATTTGTGGTTTACTAATGTTACGTACTAATAAATGATGAACTGTATTATAAAATCACAGCTTGTCATTAAGTGCTTAATACTTCACGCACCATAAATAGATCTTATATTTTCCAATAAGTACAGATTTGACTCACAATCCTGAAAAGAAAAAGCTTGTCCTGAATTGAAAATATTTTATTACCTTTAATAGCTACAATGTATTCTTGCAATCAAATTTATGTAGCGCGAAGAAATATTTTCAATTTAGTTCCAAAGTGAAGTGTTAAAATGCAAATTCCGGGGGTGGCTTATTCTTAATACAGCAGTAATGAATGAAAGTATTTAAGAATGTGGTGCAGGGGGTGCATAAATCAGTTTGATTTATCTTGTGGTGGATTTTTGGGCGCACGCGGTCTAGTGTCCCCGCTCGATGGATATCTGCAAGCCCATAAATCCATTTAGGGGTCGTTCTGAAATCCATTAGCCTCACGACCTACTCGCTTCACTGTAATGACTATTTTACAGAACCGTTCCGCCGGCCCAAGCCCGTATTACACTGCCCAAAATTACCCGCACTTCGCTACGGCTACGCTCCGTTTTAATGAACTCGATGGAAATATTCTACAACTGAATTACTTTCCAATGTGTTCATTTGTTTTTATTTTACGATTTCCAGGCCATCTACGATATTTTATTTAAGGTAGTAAAACAGTACAAATAATGGCTTGATATCTTTTTGCTGTTTTAAACGAAGCTAATTTTTGGTAATAGCTGTAATATTGTCTTTTGTACTGGTGAGTACACATTCAATTTGTTTTATAGAGATTGCATTTGAAACTTACGATCTCCTTACTCTGTTTTATTTATTTCTAAATAAATAAGGTTTCTTTACCTATTTATTTGTTGTTTACTCGGAATTCTATTTTCTACTGTAGGCGATGTTTGCAAGAAAAACGGGAATATAAAGGTATAATTTATCTAACATATAACATAAAGATAGAAATATTTCAAATATAAATGAATAAATGATGCATAAATAAAAGGTATAATACAAATATTTATTTAAAATTCGTTTCTCTCTATTTCAAACACAGGCTTGTATGAATATTGTTATTCGTAAATTCTAATTTCACTCAGATATTCTAAATATATATTGTGCGCTAGAATTATTGGGTGGTAGTATGTTCACGGTTTTATCCCCGGTTGTAAATCGGTTGTAGCTAAAACCATGACAATGTCTTAAAACCAACTTACAACCAAGCCTAGTAAGGTCACGGTTTTAGACCGGTTTTAAGATATAACCGAGAAGCAATAAATTTGACTTCCCAACATTGCAAACATTTGACGTAATTTTCGTCAAACTGTCAGCTGATTGGTCAAGTATTAAGTTTTGACGTTAAGGTTAGATTGACAGTTCATGAATCTTGTGATAAGTTTATTACATTTTATTAAAATATTACTGTGAAAATAAACTGACAAAAATTTTTTTTTTGGGAAAAGAAGTGAAAATTGGACGACAGAGGAGAAGAAGTTTTTGTTGGAATATGTAAAGAAACATAAAAATATAATTGCTTAAATTGATAATTATGTTATGTATTTGAATATCCCTTACTTATAT
The DNA here is from genome assembly GCA_951394225.1 of Harpalus rufipes. Taxonomy (NCBI): domain Eukaryota; kingdom Metazoa; phylum Arthropoda; class Insecta; order Coleoptera; family Carabidae; genus Harpalus; species Harpalus rufipes. The sequence goes on from OX596280.1 coordinate 19,766,977, forward strand.
GTCGGTATTAACTTGTATTTGTGAGTAAAATGTATATGATATTTTATTATTTACCATTATCTTCTTGATATAGTCCTTTAGCAAAGAATCTCAGTCTAATTAGAATTTGTAATTCTGGAAGAATTACTGTTTTGGTTTCTCTCATGGGTTCTAATTGTCCGCGAATAAGATTAATAATTTGCTGTTTGTCGATACCTTCTTTTAAATTTATTTATTTATTTATCATTGATCACTCAACAAGAACAAAAGTCCCCAATTACAGAGGATTATTAACAAAAACGAGAATAATACAATGTAGTTACAAGACAAAATGAAATGTTACAATATTAAGAATAACTTAATGCAAGTGCGAAAGATCGGACAAGAAATAGTCCATAATTTTCTTTCTAAACCCGGACTGAGCATCATTGAAAATGTCAAGATTGTTATTGTACATGGACAGAGTATTGATGTAAAGTACAACTGTCTAATTGGAGATCGAAGTTTGTAGTTAGTTTTAGGGGTGCTGTATGTGAAGGTTAACTTGCGTCGAGAGTTTAAGCGAGATACGCTAAAATTTAAGCAAGCTAGCGAATGAGCATCATCAATTAGATTATTTACAAATTTTTATAGATATAAACATGATTGAATTTTTCTACGGCAGTTCAAAGAAATAACATTGAACTCAATTAGACAATAATTGGAGTAACTACAAATCGTATCAATGCGACGATGGTGAAATTTAGCACCACAGTACCTTATAATTTTTTTCTGTATACTCTGCAAAGCTTGTACATGTTTGATATATACAGGATTCCAAATTTGTAATCCATACTCCAGCTTGCTACGCACAAATGAGTAATACAAATATTTGAGGGTCCGTATATTATGAAATGATTGTGTATTACGAATTATGAAGCTAAGATTTCTGTAGGAAGCTTTTCAAATATCATTAAAATGGGGAATAAAACTAAGTTTAGGATCGAACAGAATTCCTAGATCTTTGAATAGAGTTACTCGCTCCAACATTGTGTTATTCATTTGATAGTTAAATAATATAGTTGTTTGCTTTAGAGAGTAGGTCATAATTTTACATATACTTAAATTAAATAGATTCTCTGACAATACTTCGTGTGGATTTATTCTTTCACGTAATCTTCTCCTTCTTTTTCTGTGTTCTGCTATTTCTTGTACTCCATTTACCTCTTCCTTCTACACCTGCCACTTTTATTCTTAGAACAAGTCTTATACTTCCCGTATACCAGTTGTAAGTTTGGTTTTAAGTTTGACAGCGTTGCTACGGTAAATAAAACCAAACATACTTACAGCACATCTACAACACATCTAAAACCGTACCTTACTACGCTTTTTAGTCTGAAACTTACAACCGTGGATAAAACCGTGACAATACTACCAGCCATTATGAATAAGACTCATGGTTCAATTTTATTTAAATATGTTCAAAATATTTATCTTCAACAATAATGCATTTTAACAAATATGGCGTGTGTTCTAGAAATTTTATTTTTGCCAAGGATTAAAAAATGCTCTGTGGTTAATTCCGTATATTCGCTCATAACTTGATTAACTAAGTCTAACTAACCAAATTTTCGCAAATGACAAATATCTGTTTAATATGATAACGAAATTTTTGTCCTCCACTGTTTACATGATTTTCTTATTTTTAGTAATTCTAGCGTGACCCTCGTTCATGCTGACTGATTGCGGTTAGGAGTGAATATAGGAATTTAACATTAAATACTGGTTTTATGCAATTTACTGCCCTCCTGTTCATTTTACGGCAAAACCTGTAGAGTGCAAATTTATTCAGAATTAAACATTACTGTTTTTATATTTTATTACATTATGGTTTTGGTTTCTTCCCAATTTTAAAAAGAAATTCAAAATTTCTGCTAAATAGTATCACAATCAGTTTTGCGTCATTAACAAGTAATCTACAAAATAGAACAAGAAATGGAATACACAGTATTTTTTTCGTTAATTAATGTGTTACTATTAATAAAATCTCATTTGTAACAATACATACAGTTTTTTCATATTCTTATAAAATTTTCATTGATAATAAAATTCATATAATAAAATGGAATATAAAATTTTGAAATAACGAATATAAATATTTCACTTTATTTTTAGAAATACAAATCGTCATAAGTTAACAGGGCGATATTTTTTAGCAATATGTGTTTTCTCAAATTGTAATAGATTTTAAATAATGATTAATTCGAAACCAAAATTATGCATATTCTAGTGTTTGTCGTTCACATCTGTTATCGTACAATAAGTAAGTGCTCTTTTGGTATTGATTTAGATTTGAGTGTTTGTGGATTTTTTACGGAACTGCAGAAGATCTTTTCTAAAAAACATTTATATAGTTTACGGATATACAAGCTCTAGCGTCGTGAGTTTGTTTTGAATAATAAAAACCGAAAATCATGAACCTCCACGTTCAGATGCACAACAGCCCGATAGTCTGTTGAGAATAGATTTACCGACTGGCTGAACACAAATACACCAGCACAAATCGTTCAACATCTACACAGTATAAGATTATATCTACTACCTCCTAAAAGAAGCTTTTTGTATCTTTTTACAAAACCTGTTTGACAATTATTAAAACATTGGTTCATTATATGTAGAATTTATGTAATTCTCCTACGTATTGACAGGTAAGGGAGATATTCTGCTTGGCAAAAAATTGATAACAAACACGATTTAAGCTAAATTAACACGCCTTACTAAAGAAGAAATGGCTCGAGTGATAGAAGTTTCTGGAAAGATACAAGAGAGACGATTATATTGGTTTGAACATGTCATGAGGAGAGATGAATATATTGGAAGAAGAATGAACAGCTTAATAATAGAAGGTAAAAGAAACAGAGGAAGACCAAAGATAATGTAACGTACGCCCCTGCCTAAAGATTATACGAGCGCCGCTACTGGCAGAATGTTCCCGAGCGATGACGTAATCCCCGGCGGCGTAACGGCTAGACGTGTTAATTACACCGATAACCTAAATCTATTGTATTCGGTATCATTGTGGCGACGGCAGGTTCCAGAAGGACACTGGGCTGTATAAATACCGTCGGAACGACCGCGGAGATATAGTCTGATATATACAAGCGACGAACAATGAAGTTGGTGATATAAATAAATAGTCTAAGAGTGGTGAACATAAATAAATGTAGTGATATAAATATTGTTTAAATAAATAATCTTAGTGTTTAAGCATTTAATAATATTCTTAGTCTTAAATTAGTGTTTATAATTATTTAATCATAGTGTTAGTTATTTTTATTATCTTTTTAATATTTATCCTTATTATTTATCGTTTAATAAACGTATTATTTTAATTAATATTATTTCTCTTATTTTTACACTTCACCCATATAAATAAAACGTTACAATAAGATGGACTTAAGGTAGTTGTCACTCGAGTGCACCTATCCAAAAACTTGTTCTATGTTCAAAATAAAAATTAAGCTAATGTAGTTTTGTTATATCTTTCACATCGCATTACCATGATGAATGTTTCTAGGAGATAAGTTGTCAGTTGTTAAAAAATTATGTTTGACATATAGCCAAATATAGAAAATAAGATTACCTGTCAAATTATGATTCTAGTAAATAAATATTGAATTACCATAATAATTTTATATTTGCAGTAACTTATATTTTCTAACATTATATTATATACACAGATTGCATCAAAATAGTTAAAAGCTAATATCAAACACTGTAGCAGATGAATTTTCTTTATTTTTCCGTAGAAAAGTTTTTTTTTAACTGTACCAGTCACACTAACACATACACAAGTGTCGTATGTTGAAGAATAACTGTGGCATCGTCGCACCTAGACATTTATTGGTACATTCGGTTATAAAAGTAATAAGATATTTTAAGATATAATACTAATTCTATACTACAAATGGAAACTGCAAAACAAATTAATATATTTCTTTCTTAAAATTACAAAAGTAGTATTTATACTGTTTAAAGTTTTCATGCTTTTCACGTAAAATACCAATTTAAAAAATATTTCTTTCGAATGTACGTCTGAAATTCCTTTAACGAAAGATCACCTCATTCGCTAATACCAAGCGAAGCGGATGTTAACTTAACTGATATTCCATCTGAAACGCTTGTAAAAGTATAATTCTATATATTTATGGTATCTTCAGATTATATTTTTTTAGAGGCAATAAAATTAAATTCGGGTGGTAAATAATTTTCTAATTTTTACGTAAAATCCGTTAATTAGTGTCCTATAACATACTAGTTTTTCGATTACATGTCATTATGGATATAAAAGTTATAATTCAAAATGTTGTGTTTATTTTGCCATTTCCCATTCTTCACGGGTTAAAAAGGCCAAATTTAATTGCAAATATCTCAGGTACTACGTGGTCAATTATCTTAAAACTTGAATAACAGGTAGATTATACTTCATTTGAGATGTACTTAAAATTTCAATTAATTCTGATATAATGGTTTCACGATATAACTACCTTAAGGGAAAAGGAACTGAATGAGGACAACAAGCAAAATAGAAATGCCTGGATGAAGAAATTCAAGAATAGCGACCACTTAACCAGTGGGAAAAGCTGAAGAAGAAGAAGGTGTCAGTATCAAATTCAATTTATATAGTTTCTTATGAAATAATTTTACTGGAAATATATAATCTTTTTCAAGAAAATTTATATATGGAATTTATGAGGCTAATTTTTAAATTGATAATTTTGTATGGCCCGCGAATTATATATGTATCCAAATAGCCCTTGGCAGTAGATGTTCCCCACACCCGACGTAAATGTTTACTGAAGTGCACAATTGAATTAATAAAATAAGTAAACACTCACTTATATGAGTGAAGTTTGCCCTCCACTCATTAAAGTGACAAAAAATTCATAGAGTAAAATTTTCTATTAATTTAACTAAATTTACGACAAATGCGCAAAATCGCTCCCCCCACTCTTATCACTTCTCCACGAGTGCTGAGCTCCCACCTATTCCAAGATCAGTCTCTCTGTAAAATGTAGGCGGACGGATATGAACAAGAGTGTTTATTTTACGGCACGCATCTTTATATATGAGTATATTACTTGTGCTAATTTCTCTGATTTCCTTCACAATGCACATTTGCGTTTTAGACATTTCACATATAGCGCAGGCCACTTATACAAAAAGAGCTGGAAGAGTGCCGAACATTTATTTGATGAGTTAGAAGAAGATAACGAGACTAACTTCCGCTCAAGTGATAGCGAATTTTTGGATGGAGAAATCTAGCCACAACTTGAAGATAGTGCTACCGAACAAGAGAATTCTTTAGGGGAATCTGAAGAAGACAACCACTGAAGAGTTTTACATTGGCCAAAACAAATCATCGAAATGGCGTAAGACCAAATACCGTGTTTCTTCAAAAACAAAGAGAATAAACGTAGTCAAAGTACCCATTGGCGTGACGCCAATGTGTGACACAACGAGCTCGTGGTATTAAAAAAGAACAAGATGTGTTCTTTCAAATTATCGACCCCTATGATTGACGATGTTTTGAAGTACAAAACCATTATTCTATAGATCGAGACTGTAGAAATATAAACAGGTACGAGTTTATGGCATACTTGGGTCTACTCTATTTGATCGGTATAAAAAATCTCATCACGCTAATGTGAAAGAGATCTTTGCGAGTAACAGCACCGTTGACAGATCCAATGACAAAAATACTAGAATCCAAAGGAAGAAAGTTGTCAAACTGGCAGCGATTCGTGACTTTTCTCAAGCTTTTGTCGATAACTGCAGGTCGGCGTTCAATTTCAGCGAATATACTACAATTGACGAGATGCTACATCCATTTAGGGGTCGTTGCGGTTTTACTCAGTATATTCCCAGCAAATCAGCAAAATGCGGGATATTCTTGTTTGTGTGATGCCAAAAGCTTTTACACGTCCGATTTACTGCGGAAACAACCAGATGGACCATTTACGGCCTCAAATTCTCCAACATATATTGTGAAACCTCTAGTCACTTCGATAGAAAACTCAAATCGGAATTTGTTTATTGATAATTGGTACACAAGTGTACCACTCGCAGACTATTTGCTCACGAAAAAACAACGGTTTTGGACACAATGAAGAAAGCAAAGCTGAAATTCCAAAAGAATTCTTTCCGGACAAAAACAGGGCTGTAAAGTCCTGTCTTTTTGGATCCTTAAAGGACAAGACGCTGGTTTCTGTAATATTACTCTCAACATTACATGGCGACGATTAAATGAACCCCGACACCCAAAAGTCCCAGATTATCCTGGACTACAACTTAATCAAAGGCGGAGTGGACACTGTTGACAAGATGTGTGCCGCTTACTCTGTCTTGAGAATGACAAAGAGATGGCCCTGTGTCGTTTTCTACAGCTTGATGAATATTGCCGGTATAAATGTTTAAATTTTATTCAAATTTGCCAGTCCAACAAAGGCTCCTCAGCATCCAAGAAATTTTCTGAAAAAATTTTCATAGAGCTTAATGAAAGAGCAACTTATCTTCAGATCAAATCTCAAACATTTACCTCTAGATATAACTGCTTTGCTCAAAGTGAATTATGGTCGGACTGTTGAACCTAGAAGAGAAGAAGAAAACCTTCCAAAACGCGGTGTATGTCGGTCATGCGTATTGGAGAAGATCTTAAGCATCAATGAAGTATTGCCTGTGACGATACGTACCTCGTCTCAGCATTGTTGTCGAGAAACAATCAGTTAACCTCAACGATGTAATATCGTAAAATAAATTGCAGCGTGCTGGAATTTTTAACAAGTCAGAGATTTGTAAATAAATGTATGTTTGACTTACCTGTGTACTATAAAACCATGATACGAAGCGTGTACATTGTTGTATACTATTGTTATGCTGTTCATTGGTTGTAGATAGGATTTGTTACACATTTATTTGATCGCTAGAACTGTCATTGTATGCTAGGTTATGTCAACGCCGTGAATTGAGTGGCTTGCTCAGTTCTTATTATTATTGTAAAATATCAATTTATAATATTTGTAACAATGTTTTTATTATGTTTTACGACAAACTGTGATTGCCTGAAATCATTACAATTTCTGTTAAATTTGTTTTTGTTGAAGAAGAGTTCGCGAGAGCCATCAGTCAGTCATATGTTAAAGTAAAGTTTATCCCTTCTCAATATTACGCGAGATTATTCTTGATGTACCAAATGACGGGTATAAAAGACCGCGCACCATCCAGAGAAGGCAGTTCTTCTTCAGTTCATCCGAACGATCCTGCCTTGGGTCCCTCGGATTAGAGCTGCTCAGAAGCGACTAAGTCGTGTCTGCAGAAGAACGCTTGAGTCGTCGTGGCGTTGTATCGCCGTCCGTGTCTTTCGTAGAGAAAGACTACGCCGTAATTTTTCTATGTCGAGTTTGGGTGATTGAAATTCACCACTCGCAGAGATAAACCGCCGTCCGTTTTGTACTGTATCTTTTATTAGATAATTGCAATTTTACTTACCGCCGTTAGTGATTGTGCTATTGCCGTACCGCGGGAGCACAGTTCCCCTAGTAGATTAAATTCAGTCCGTCACAGTTTTCACAAAGGGTTGTCATTCTTTATTTATTTGTTTATGTGTTATATTTTAATTTTACATTAAGTTGGGAATAATAAAGTAGTTGGTTAAGTTAACTACGTGCTTTTTCTGAGACAAACCCTGCCCATCTCCACAGATAGCTATCCGGCAAACATTCCTCTCTTTCAGCATCCGCCGAAGGCGCCCGAGCAACCCGAACCTTGCTGGCAGAGAGGATAAGATGGCGCCTCATCCCACAGGACCGGCGTCACAAATGATGCCCAAACAGGGGCTACCGTCGCATGCCATTGCCAATCATTTACGTACAAGAAACATTCTGCGGTTAAAGTTGTCTGCGACAATTGCAAGGATGAGGGTACTGGACTTGACGAATAGGTCGATGAAATATATTGAATTGATTTTTTTAATTTTTTTGGAATGTTCTTACTT